>CM053034.1:212933174-213373174 GCA_028564925.1 Lithobates sylvaticus | reverse complement strand
GTGAGACAACTTTCAACCATTCAAGTGCTGTTGCTTAGCAAGTATTCCAGATAATTGGTCAGTGAATCCCAGTGCCAGATTGGTTGTCCACATACTCAATTCAAAAGTTGGTGCATGCAATGTTCCTGACTAAATCTGTTGCTACAAGATAAAGATGGTTAACAGTTCCCCCCCTACCCTTCACTCTAATGCCCCGTATACACGATCGGACTTTCCAACAACAAAACCGTGGATTTTTGTTCGAAGGGTCTTGGCTCCAACTTGTCTTGCATATACACGGTATATACACGGTCACAAATGTTGGCCAACAATTACGAACGTAGTGACGTACAAGACGTATGTGATATCTCCATTACGAACGCTAGTTTTACAAGACTGAGCGCTTCTGGCTCGTACTTGATTCCGAGCATGCTTGGACTTTTGTGCGACGGACTTGTGTACACACGAAAGTCCGACAACAAAAATTAGTTTGGACGGGAAATTTGAGAACCTGCTTCCGACAACAAATGTTTGATGGAGCATACACACGGTCGGACTTTCCGCCAACAAGCTCACATCCAACATTTGTTGTCGTAAAATCTGATTGTGTTAATGTGGCATAATGATAGTGTGGTGCAGGTCCCTTTCATTTAGTCATTCATCCTGGTACCATTGTGATGGATTGAAATTTGGAAAAAAAAACAATATTTTAAAATTTTAACTGGAACAGCAAAAATCTTGGAAAAATCTTGTGTTGTGTCACCGGGGAGCAAGTCTTCTCTTGAACCTATTCCTGCCTAAACTCAGGGGTAGTGACTGAGTCCTAACAGCATACTATGGGCACAGGGTCACCCAGAGGAACTATACTACTCCCCCCTGTGTGTGGAGACACCTGTGGGGTGACGTGCCCTGCCTTAACCGGCACCTGTTGACTGCCCCCTGCACACATGCTTCAGGTCATGCTGCAACAAAGCCCATTTTGTTCCTTGGGCACAATTTTAATTTTCAGAGGATGTTCCTATATAGAGGTTAGGAGAAGTCCACACCAGGAATGCATTCTAACATTTTACTGAATCAATGGAAGTAAAGGTGTTTACATTCTTTAGCCATCCTTTGAAGGTGGCAGCATTCAGCTTTAGTAACAGTCCAGCATAGTTCAGAGATGTGGCATGAAAAGAGAGATAAGATGCTTATACTCACGAGTGGGTATGGACATCCCAAAGCAATACAATGCAAGTAGTCTCATAAAATGCTTACGATACTTCCATCTCTACAGATCTCCCCCCTAAGGGTAGGCTAAAGGAATACAACCCAACTGCCTACATGTTGATCTGGTCGAGTTTACCCCCATAGAGAAAACAATCTATTATGATCTATTGATCCACCTATCTCTCCATCAAACTCAGCCCCTGAAATGCAAATCAAGAGAAGGGTATGGGTATGGCATCCCAAAGCAAGGGAATGCCAAAGCAAGGGAATGTGAGTAGTCCCATAACATTCATTTAGTCCTTCCACCACTTCAGGCGTCCCTCCTTGGTGGAAGGTAAATGAATAAGGCCCAACTGCCTATATGTCAAACTGGTCCAGTATACCCACATAGAGAAAACCAGTAATCATTCTCCATGTTGATCTGTTGATCCACTGATCTCTCCATCAGTCCTCCAATCTTTCCATCAAACTCAAACCCTAAAGAATGATGAGATCTTTGAGTCCCTGAAATGCAAAGCAAGGGAAGAGTATGGGTATGGGCATCTCAAAACAAGAGAATGCCAAGGCAAGGAAATGCGAGAAGTCCCATAAAAATGCATACAGTCCTTCCACCACTTCAGTTTTTCCTCCTAAGGGGAAGATAAACTAATGAGGCCCAACTATCTACATGTTGATCTGGTCCAGTCTACCCACATATAGAAAACCAGTAATCATACTCCATCTATGCTGATACATTGATCCACTGATCTTTCTTTCAGTGCTCCAATCTTTCCATCAAGCTCTGAAAAAGAGGGGGACCTTTGAGCCCCTAAAATGTGTTGCAATATCTTCTTGTGAAAAAATATCAATATTGAAAGTGAATGAACTCTTATGCCGCGTACACACGAGAGGACTTTTCGACAGCAAAGGTTCGACGGATTCGTTCCGTCGGACCTTTGCTGTCGAAAAGTCCTCTCGTCGATCGCGTGTGGGCTCCATCAGACTTTTGCTGTCGAAAAATCCGACAGACTTTAAAAATAGAACATGTTTTTAATTTTTTCCGCTGGACCCAGTTCCTACCGAAAAATCAGCTCGTCTGTGTGCTAGTCCGACGGACAAACAACGACGCTAGGGCAGCTATTGGCTACTGGCTACGAACTTCCTTATTCTAGTCCGGTTGTACGTCATCACGTTCGAATCCGTCAGAATTTAGTGTAATTGTGTGTGGCCAATTTTTTTCATTCGAAAAGTTCATCGAAATTCCATCGGAAAGACCGTCCGACCTAGTCCGTCGGAAAGTCCGCTCGTGTGTATGCGGCATTACACCTTTGTTTGGTGCTCTCATTGGACTCTGTGCATGTTAATTACCACACTGGCTGAACAGAATACAAAGTTTTTATTCAAGTATGGCGGTTTACATGTACCGTATATACTCGAGTATAAGCCAAGTTTTTCAGCACATTTTTTTTGTGCTGAAAGTGCTTATACCTCGGCTTATACTCGAGTCAAGCACTTTTCTGCAGCAGAAAATTTAATTTTCCGACTCGACTTTGGGGCCCCGTTTCCTGAGAAATAACCTGATAATATGACAATTTTGTAAAAAAAAAAAAAAAAAAAAAAGAAATCTTCATTTTGCAAAGAATTGTGGGGAAAAAAATTACAATTTAAAAAAACTCACCATGCTACCATGCTCAGATGGGGTTCCTAGCTCTAAGTGGCCCCGAGATACGGGGCCCCAAAGTCGGTTCGGAAAATGTCATTCTCTGCTGCAGAAAAGTGCTTGACATTTTCCGAAACGACTTTGGGGCCCCGTATATCGGGGCCACTTGGTAATAGAAACCCCATCTTTGGATATGTTGTAGTGCTAGTTCGACTGAGTTCATACCAAATTTGGGGTTCCTAGCACCAAGTGGCCCCAAGATACAGGGCCCCAAAGTCGGTCAACTGTGTCCATCTGCAGCAATGTCATTTCGGGACCCTTTGGGTCCAGAGACCCCAAAATTTGGCTGCAGATAGGGGGAACCCTTAACTACCAAGTTTGAAGTATGGGGGACCTATGGCTGCAAATGGGCACAGTGAGGCTGCAAATGGGCATTGTTGACTCTCTTTTCCACTTACAGTAGCTGCGCATTTCTCACCCTAAGCTTATACTCAAGTCAATACGTTTTTCCATTTTTTTGTGGTAAAATTAGGTGCCTCGGCTTATATTCGGGTCGGCCTATACTCGAGTATATACGGTATGTATTTTTAAAGGTCTCCCAGGTATGTCCACAAAGGCATTTTGATGTTTATCAGGACAAGAAGAAGGCATTGAACAGATTTTATGTCTGCACCTGCAGGAGACCAGGTAGTTTTTGCAAACGACCCCACTAACTGGTTGTGATATTATATTTTTAACTTAATAGGCTGCCAAGTTTCAGCGTAATCTAAATGGCAAAACCTTTTGTATCCTGAGCAAGAAGGTGAAGCATTCATTTTATTATTTAGCTGTGAGACAGTGTCATAAAATAAAGGCATAATGTGAATTGAACTCTCCAAGATAATTGAGAGCGCTGCTGTAAGGGCCTAGGGGAGGCTCTGTATTGGAAGAATGCCGGAGATCTCCAGACAGTTCATAAGGAGCTGCTTGAATATTCGGCAAAAGACGGAGACAAGGGAGTAAAGGGAGGTGATAAAAACCAAAGCAGTTTGAAGAAAACTCAGCTGGCAGACAGAATGTCTGATCACTTAAAGGAAACCTGTCATGGAGGCCACCATTAATGACCTTGGCTTTGAAAATACTAGTTAAAAGTAAGCTGCCACATGCACAAGCAATTCAAACTCTAGATAATAAGCAACAACGAGACAGCAAGTATCTGCCCAAGAAATATTAGAATCTACTTATTGTTCTCTAAAATCGGCTTGGAGGTAACCTTACTTTTAGAAAAAAAATATATAACCGACAGAAGGCAATGACATATCAATATAGTGCAGGAAATTACTTGACTAGGGTACCAGAGATGTCTCCAAACCTTGACCTCGTTGCCACATGTTACCACATGTATAACTAATGACGGCCATACACGGTTCGAATTTCGAAAGAATTTTCTTTCGGAAATCGTATCTAAGAATTTTCGTATGAATTTCGCACCATTAGTGTGCTGCAGTAACAGCCGATTTTCGTTTGGAAATCAAATTTGAGGAATCGGACATGTTGGAAATTTTTTGAAAAACTACCGATTTTCTAATCAATGATGGGATAATCGTGCGAGAAATGTAATAAGAAAAGAAAATTTACGGAGAGAAAAGAAGATTCCTGGCCAAGAAAATTATTTTCTGTAGCAACATGATGTGAAATTGAAGGCTTGGTCGGCCGAATTTCGAAAATCAATGGTGGCACCATCGGATCACAAAAAAAACAAACTTTCTGATTCTGAAAAGAAAATTCGTTCAAAATTCGACCATGTATGGCCTGCATTAGAACAAATAATGAGCAACACTGATCTGGAGTAAATTTGGCCAGGTTGGCCATTTATTAACAAATAAACAAATATAACATTCCTTAACCACTTCAGCCCCAGAAGGATCTACCCCCTTAATGACCAGGCCATTTTTTGCGATATGGCACTGTGTTACTTTAAAGTGGTGTTGCACTCAAAAAAAAAAAAAAAAATGCTTCAAATTCCTAAAAAAAAAATTAAAAAAAATAATTGGATTTTTTTTTAACTCACCTCTAAATGCCTGTTGCTAGGGGGTCCTTTGTAGTCTGCCTCCTTCGGTGCCCGGGCTGGTGACATCACTTCCCCTCCCTCCCTCCTGTCAGTCATCTGGGACACGTGACAGGTCCCAGATAACTTGCGCGGCCAATCACGACGCGCGGTGACGCTCGCGCATGCGCAGTGGGTGCCCTGCTGTGAAGCAACAGCGGGTGCCCACAGTTGCAATGCCGCCGAGCGGATCGGGGGACGAGCAGAGCTTCGACCCCCCCCGCATCGCTGGACCCTGGAACAGGTAAGTGTCTGATTATTAAAAGTCAGCAGCTGCAGTATTTGTAGCTGCTGACTTTATTTTTTTATTTTTTTAATGGATAATCCTCTTTAACTGAGTATTGCGCGGTTGTGCAACGTTGACATCCTTTTTCCCCACAAATAGAGCTTTCTTTTGGTGGTATTTGATCACCTCTGCAATTATTTTTTTTTGCGCTATAAACAAAAAAAGACCGACAATTTTGAAAAAAAAAAAACGATATTTTTTACTTTCTGCTATAATACATATCCAAAAAAACAAAAAAATAAAAACAAATGTATTCATCAGTTTAGGCTAATATGTATTCATCTACATATTTTTGATAAAGAAAACCCCAATAAGTGTATATTGATTGGTTTGCGCAAAAGTTATAGCGTCTACAAAATAGGGGATAGACTTATGGCATTTTTTTTTTTTTACTAGTAATGGTGGTGATCAGCGATTTTTAACGGGACTGCGACATTACGGTGGACAATTCAGACACCTAACTGACATTTTTGACACTTTTTTTGATAACCAGTGACATTAACCACTTACCCACTGGGCACTTAAACCCCCTTCCTAACCAGACCAATTTTCAGCTTTCGGTGCTCTCACACTTTGAATGACAATTACTCAGTCATGCAACACTGTACCCAAATGAATTTTGTGTCCTTTTTTTCCCACAAATAGAGCTTTCTTTTGGTGGTATTTAATCACCGCTGGGTTTTTTATTTTTTGCGCTATAAATCAAAAAATACAGAAAATTTAGTAAAAAAATAAAATAATAATTCTTTGTTTCTATTAAAATGTATTGCAGAGTATTGTCAGAGTATTGGCGAGTATTGGCAGAGTGTTGCACAGTATTGGTAGAGTATTGCACAGTGGTGGCAGAGTATTGCACAGTATTGCACAGTGGTGGCAGAGTATTGCACAGTGGTGGCAGAGTAGCTGTCATTGACCAGCGCTGTGGGCACTACACATCCAGCCCACAGCGCTGGTCCCATCTCTCCCCCTCTCCGCTTCTCCCCTCTCACTCTACTGATCGGTACAGAGAGGGGAGGGAGGAACCGGCGTCATAGCGGAAAACACGGACGAGAGTGGGTGTCAGCGGATGCTCATCCGCTGACACCCGCTATCCCCTAGGGATATATGTATGTCCGTTTTTCATCCGAAAACGGAAGGATGAAAAACGGACATACGGTCCGTCCGTGTGAAAGAGCCCTAAGGCTACTTTCACACTGACGGACCGTATGTCCGTTTTTCATCCTTCCGTTTTCGGATGAAAAACGGACATACATATATCCCTAGGGGATAGCGGGTGTCAGCGGATGAGCATCCGCTGACACCCACTCTCGTCCGTGTTTTCCGCTATGCTCTGTTTCTGCAGACGGAGGAAAACCCCATTTTTTCATCCGTCTGCAGAGCGGATCGGATGACGACGGACTCTACGGTCCGTCGTCACCCGATCTCCCATAGGGGAGAGCGGCGCTCTAACAGGTCCGTCCCTGCGCAGTGTGCAGAGACAGACCTATCATCTTCTGCTCAGCGGAGATCGCTCCGGCGATCCCCTTTGAGCAAGCGGCTATCCACGGGGCGGATCTGCACTGATCCGCCCCGTGTGAAAGAGCCCTAACAAGTCAGGAAACTACAAATACCCCCCAAAATGACCCCTTTTTAGAAAGTAGACATTCCAAGGTATTAAGCACTTTCAGACCGGACCATTTTGCTGGCTTAAGACCAGACCACTTTTTGCGATTCGGCACTGCGTCGCTTTAACTGACAATTGCGCGGTCGTGCGACGTGGCTCAGAAACAAAATTGACGTCCTTTTTTTCCCACAAATAGAGCTTTCTTTTGGTGGTATTTGATCGCCTCTGCGGTTTTTATTTTTTGCGCTATAAACAAAAAAAGAGCGACAATTTTGAAAAAAACGCATTATTTTTTACTTTTTGCTATAATAAATATCCCTCAAAAATATATCAAAAATTTTTTTTTTTCCTCAGTTTAGGCCGATACGTATTCTTCTACATATTTTTGGTAAAGAAAACCCCAATAAGCGTATATTAATCGGTTTGCGCAAAAGTTATAGCGTTTACAAAATAGGGTAAAGTTTTATAGCATTTTTATTAATATTTTTTTTTTTACTAGGAATGGCGGCGATCAGCGATTTTTATTGTGACTGCGACATTATGGCGGACACATCGGACATTTTTGACACATTTTTGGGACCATTGTCATTCATACAGAAATCAGTGCTATTTAAATGCACTGATTCCTGTGTAAATGAGACTGGCAGTGAAGGGGTTAACCACTAGGTGGCAGTGTAGGGGTTATATGTTCCTAGAGGCGTGTTTCTAACTGTGGGGGGGGCGTGGCTGTGAGCTAGTGAATGCTGATCTCTGCTCCAATCACAGGGAGCAGAGATCGGCATCACTAGTTGCTAGGCAGAATGGGGAGATGCTGTTTATTTCCGCATCTCCCCGTTCAGACTTCCCGTGAGACGATCCCGAGTCCGCGGGACCCGCGACCGGACTCACGGGGGTCCCGACCGGCGCGCGCTCGATGGCACGGCGGCAATCTTAAAGGGGACATACCTGTACGCCCTTATGCCTGTCCGTGCCTTTCTGTCGACGTACATCGTCGTGCGCCGGTCGAGAAGCGGTTAAGTAAGTAGCATGGTGAGTTTTTTTTAAATTGTAATTTTTTCCCCACAATTCTTTGCAAAATGAAGATTTATTTTTTTTTTTTTTACAAAATTGTCATATTATCAGGTTATTTCTCAGGAATTGGTCAGGAAGGGGATAAAATCTTCCGGGGCTGAAGTGGTTAATACTGATAATGTTGCTGTATATTGCGACTGTCAAGAATGTCTTCATTAGACATGTGCACAACAAAAAAATTAGTTTATTTTCGTTACGTTTTTTTCGTTTCCGTTGATTCGTAACGATTCGTAAATTCGTAAGTCGTCGGTGTTCGTATTCGTAACGATTTGTATTTTCGTAAGAGTTATTTTTTCGTTGATTCGTATTTCCGGTAGTTTAATTTTCGTTTATTCGTTTATTCGAAATTTGGACGCATTCGTATTCATTCGTACATTCGTAGATTCGTAATCGGAGCATAATTCATAATTTTATGTAATGTGTATGCTATTATTACATTTTAAGAGACACGGAAAATTACGAATCGAAAAAAAAAGTTACGAATGTACGAATTTTTTTGTTCAATCCATTCGAAGCACGTTAAGCAACGCCATTGTAAGAGACACGGAAAATTACGAATCGAAAAAAAAAAAAAAAAGTTACAAATGTACGATTTTTTTCGTTCAATCCATTCAAAGCACGTTAAGCAACGCCATTGTAAGAGACACGGAAATTACGAATCGAAAAAAAAAAAAAAAAGTTACGAATTTACGATTTTTTTCGTTCAATCCATTCGAGGCACGTTAAGCAGCACCATTGTAAGGGACACGGAAAATTTCCAATTCAACAAAAAAAAAAAGTTACGAATGTACGAATTTTTTCGTTCATTTTGATTTTCGTTGTTCCTGTTTCCGTTTTTCGGATTTTCTTTATTCGTACATTCGTTGTTTCTAATTTGTTTTTTTTTCGGATTTTCGTTGTTTTCGGATTCGTTCGATTCGAACGATTCGTTAAAATTTTTAGCGAATCGTTCGTTCATTCGTACGAAAACGAAAATAACAAAAAAAAAGAAAAAAAAAAACGAAACGAATTGCACATCTCTAGTCTTCATGCAGACTTGTAGCGTTACTGACAGGTGTACTTTAAGTATACGTTTTGTTGTATGTCTTGTTGATGTTCTTTAAAGAAATAAAGAATTAAAAAAAAAAAAAAAGAAAATGTTCTTTATGCATTAAAAAAAAAAAAAATTATAATAATGATGCAGAGGCGCCGATTCTCCAGTTCACGGGCCGCGCGCGGGTTCCAAGCACCCAGGCTCTTAGCTGAGAGTATTCTGTGAGGACAGGAGGTAAGGAAATAACTTGACAACATTTTGTGAGAACAGGAGGTAAAGAATACATACTGTTATTATGGAGTCCCGAGTTTGGGTTGCCTAGCGACAGCATTTTTAAGTCTGAATTTTTAAAGCGATGAGCGGCGCTCGTAGCATACAGGTGTGACTCTCCACGGGTACCAGCTAGTCTGAAAATTGATTTTCCAGTAGGGAACATGTTTATTGATAGGGGGATTAGAATTTTGAAAGGACACAGGTTTCTTTTTTCTTTCTCCTGAGAGAAACAGACATCTTTAAACATTAAAATGTTTTCTGGTGGCAGGAAAAATAAAAAATAAAAACGCGTCTGTGATTTTGTTTCTCCATGGATGATCGGGTTGATAGAGCGCGCCTTAGTGACAGAACACCAAACCACCGAAACTTTCCCACTGGCCATAGAAATTTTACTGCGATTTTACCACGATTTTACTGTGCTTATGGTGTGTTTTTCATGGGTCATGTGTAGACATGTGCACAATAGAAAAATTTGATTATTTTCGCTTCGTTTCTTTCGTTTCCGTTGATTCGGAACGATTCGTAATTTCGTAAGTCGTCGGTGTTCGTATTCGTAACGGTTCGTAAATTCGTAAGTCGTGGGTGTTCGTATTCGTAACGATTCGTATTTTCGTAAGAGTTACTTTTTTGTTGATTCGTTTTTCCGTTAGTTTAATTTTCGTTTATTCGAAATTCGGACGCATTCGTGTTTTCGTAGATTTAGTTACATTCGTACTTTCGTTAGATTGATTTATTCGTACTTTCGTAACATTGTTTTCGTAGATTCGTAATCGGAGCATAATTCATAATTTTATGTAATGTGTATGCTATTATTACATTGTAAGAGACACGGAAAATTACGAATCGAAAAAAAAAGTTACGAATGTACAAATTTTTTAGTTCAATCCATTCGAAGCACGTTAAGCCGCGCCATTGTAAGAGACACGGAAAATTACGAATCGAAAAAAAAAAAAAGTTACGAATGTACGAATTTTTTCGTTTAATCCATTTGAAGCACGTTAAGCAGCGCCATTGTAAGAGACACAGAAAATTACGAATCGAAAAAAAAAAAAAAGTTACGAATGTACGAATTTTTTCGTTCATTTTGATTTTCGTTGTTCCTGTTTTCGTTTTTCGGATTTTCTTCTTTCGTAGTTTCGTTGTTTCTAACTTGGTTATTTCGGATTTTCGTTGTTTTTCGTATTCGTTTGATTCGATAATTCGTCATTCATTAAAATTTTTAGCGAATCGTTCGTTCATTCGTACGATAACGATTGAACGAATATAACGAATTTTAACGAAAAAAAAAAAAAAAAAAACGAAACGAATTGCACATGTGATTTGAAAATCACATAAAAAAAGATAACATGGGTGCGTACTTGCTGCATTTTCAATGCATTTTAACAGGGAGGTGCGTTCTTTTGGTGCGTTTTTTTTTTTAACTGACCAAAAATGCAGCAAGCAGGATTTTTAACACACCACAACAAAAGTGCAACGGACCAGTGTGAAGACATACATAGCATTAAAAGGGATGCATTTTTCTTGAGCTTTGATGGGGGTAAAGGAAACAAATTTGAATATAATACAACTACGTATACTCGAGTATAGGCCGATCCGGATATAAGCCGGGGCACCTACTTTTACCACAAAAAAATGGGAAAGTGTATTGACTTGAGTATAAGCCTAGGGCGGGAAATGCAGCAGCTACTGGGTAAACAATGCCCATCTGCAGCCTCACTGTGCCCATCTGCAGCCTCACTGTGCTCATCTGCACTCTTGTTGTGCCCATCTGCACCCCTTACTGTGCCCA
This sequence comes from Lithobates sylvaticus, assembly GCA_028564925.1. Lineage (NCBI taxonomy): Eukaryota > Metazoa > Chordata > Amphibia > Anura > Ranidae > Lithobates > Lithobates sylvaticus. Next base: position 213,362,206 of record CM053034.1, on the reverse strand, counting down.
TCTGCAGCCTCACTGTGCCCACCTGTATCATCAGTGTCCATCTGCAGCCTCGCTGTGCCAATCTATAGCCTCACTGTGCCCATCTGCAGCCTCATTGTGCCCACCTGCAGCCTCACTGTGCCCATCTACAGCCTCATTGTGCCCATCTGCAGCCTCACTGTGCCCATCTGCAGCCTCACTGTGCCCATCTGTAGCCGTACCTTTGATAACTAAAACAACGGGTGTCTCCCGCTGTTTCATGCAGTCTGTTCGGCGGCCGTCCATTGTAACAAAGCCCCGCCTCCTCCTCGTCCGTGTTAAACGGAACTCTGATACAATGCTGGGAAACTGTATCAGTGTTCCGTCTATCACGGACGAGGAGGAGGTGGGGCTTTGTTACAATGGACGGCCGCCAAACAGACTAAATGACACAGCGGGAGACACCCGTTGTATTAGTTATCAAAGGTACGGCTGCAGATGGGCACAATGAGGCTGCACAATGTACAGATGAACAAATGTAGTCAAAACATAGCCAGACTTCAGGAACCGGAACGGATAATCAGACAAGCCAAACGTTAGGGAGCCGAAGATGAGCGTAGTAAAACAGCAAGCAGGATCTTGAGCCAGAAGGGATGTCAGCCAAGAAAGTCTTTAACAGGAAAGCAGGAGAGCATCTCTGTGATGTTGACCAAGGCGAAGGCAGAGATTCTCTGGGCTGGACGGCTTAGGCCCCTTTCACACGGGACGGATCCGTATTGATCCGCCCCGCGAAGATCCGCTGCTCAGCGGGGATCGCTCAGCTGATCCCTGCTGAGCCGGCTGATGACAGGGTGATCCCTGCACACTGTGCAGGGACCGCCCTGTCAGTTCTCAGCTCTCCTCAATGGGGGATCGGATGAACACGGACCGCCTGTCTGTGTTCATCCGATCCGCTCTGCAGACGGATGGAAAAATAGGGTTTTCCTCCGTCTGCAGAAACGGACAATAGCGGAGGCGGACGATAGCGGGTGTCAGCGGATGCTCATCCGCTGATACCCGCTATGCCATAGGGAAGCATGTATGTCCGTTTTTCATCCAAAAACGGATGGATGAAAAACCGACATACGGTCCGCATGTGTGAAAGGGGCCTTAAGTAGGCAGGACTGACGAGCAGGATATCATCAACAGCTGAGTAACTGTGGAGAGATAGGAGCTGGCAATTAGCTGACAGGTGAGCGGCCAGCTCTGAGAAGGAAGGGCTGAGCCCAGCCCTGACAGTATCTCAAGCCAACACGTTTGTGGGGAAAGGACTCCACCTTCTTCAGGGCTGTTGCTTCATGCTATTAAATGGGGGGAAAAAAACATATTCCGGATACATATTTGCAAAGTATAATGCCCCGTACACACGGTCAGAAATTCAGACGGAAAATGTCCAATCGGACCATGTTGTCGGAAAATCTGCCTGTGTGTGGGCTCCATCGGTCTTTTTCGGTCGGAATTTGAGACGGAAAAAATTTGAGATCCTGCTCTCAAATTTTCGGACAACAAAATTCGTTCTGACTTTTTCCGATCGTGTGTAGTGAATTCAGACGGAAAAAGTGCCACGCAAACTCAGATCAAATTACGAGACCAAAGCTATTGGCTAATAGCCTCTACGTAGTTCCGTCGTATACAACGAACGTCACCACGTTCAAAATGATTGGATTCTCCGGCAACTTGTCCGACCGCCTGTATGCAACACCAGTGTCGGACAAAATCCGTCGGAAAAAATCTGACAGATTTTGTGGTCGGAATTTCCGACCGCGTGTATGGGGGCTTAGAGAGCTGATTGACAGTGTGACAGCTTTGATGGCAGGGAGTCGTTTCCCCTGAAACACGTTGGCTTGATGTACTTATCAATACTTTCAATTAACACTTTTTAGCCTACCTTCAAGTTTGCATTTCTTTCGACACCAGGCACTCCTTCCTTCCTTCCTTCCTTCCTTCCTTTCCAAATTTAAAGATTCATGTCATTTACTAACCCTCTTTATACCTGGAACCTTTTCCACCATGTCATGTAGGCCCTCTGCCCATGCTGTCAGACCTTTTCTTGCTCCAAGTCTAAGGACATCCTAGTTCAATGCAGGTGAAATCTCTTCTATAGTCTGACGCCATTATTTTGAAGCCAGAAGGTGAACGAGCTACTTCTCTGTATTTATGGGTCATGCTAGGGCTTAGATTGGTTGCTTCTACTATAGGGTGACCAGACATCCCCGGTTTCCGGGGACAGTCCCCGGATTGAGGACACTGTCCCCGAACCAAGTCTGTCCCCGGTTTTGTCCCCGGATTGGATTTGAACAGGGGCTGGGGCAATTTCAAAGACAGTCAATGCAGACTTTAAAAAAATTCGCTCTGCTGCTCCTACTAGCTTAGGGGGTGGGGGTGTATTTTTTTTCATTATCTGTGCCCCTTCCTGATGATCATGTGCTGGTTGGAGCGGAGAGAATATTTCTTCAGTTTCGGGTGCATGCCCATTCCGCTCCTGCTCGCATGTTCTTCATGTCCCCGAATTTCATTTAAAAAATCTGGTCACCTTATTCTACTACCTGCCTGGTCAGATACACTTAAACGTACTTCGGCCCTTGTTGCCAATTAAAGTGCAGCTGACATCCACACCCAGCCGGCTGTGGGCGTAAGATTTAAAACGAGATGAATTTCAAAATTAAAGCCCTGTTAAAATATTTATGTAGATCTGGCTGGAAAAGTCTGGCATGGGATAAATCAGGCAGGGCCGTGGCATTTCACAGACACATGGTCCCATCGTTTTCTCCTTGCGCCTTTAGTACTTACAACACATTAATGGCGGTACGGCTCCCAGGACAGTCTCAGCAGACTAGATTTGATCAGCAGGTGGTAGGGATTTTGCATCCATATTTCAAAGCTAGTTCTATCTCATTACTGTTCTCTGATTTCTCTCTGATTTATATCTCTATAAAATTCCAGCAAGCGCAATGGGGAATGGGATTGCAAAAAGGCAAATTCTGCATAATTCGAACATTTATCATTTTCTTTTCTTCTATTGCTCTTCTATTTCTTCTCTGACTCCTTTCCTCGAGAGGCCTGAATGGAGACTACTGAACTGCAGCTTTTTTTTTTTTGTCTTTATTTTTTTTTTTTCACAGTGATCTGGAGAGTATTTAATGAATTTAGCATTTCAAGGCAAGAAAGGGTTCTTGTGGAAATACTTGCAAGACAGTGAACTGTTGGATTGTGTTGCAGGATGGAGGTACAGTAAGGGGGGGAAAAAGTATTCGACCCCCTGCTGATTTTGTACGTTTGCCAACTGACAAAGCAACGATCAGTCTATAATTTTCATAGTAGGTTTATTTTAACAGTGAGAGACAGAATAACAACAAAGGTAAGGATTGGGATTATTACGGTGCTTGTAATAAATAATGCATAAAGTGTTAAATACAAAAATATAATTTCTTTATTGATACAAAGATGAAAAGGTAGAGCAAAAATTCTATTAAAACCAATCTAGAGCATATACACAATGCATGTACTGGGTCACTGGTGTCCCCCAAAAAAGAAGAGAAAGGTGGTCACAGGTAAATGTTAAGTCCCAACAAGTTTCGCCAATGATGGCTTCCTCAGGGGTTACTGTAGGACCACCACAAATAATCCATCTCTCAATCAATCCCAGACCAAGAGATGGATAAATTGGGGGGGCCCCCAAAAAAGAGATTGGGGGGTTTAGATGTCAAAGAAGGCCCCAGCCAGGGATAGCGCATGGGAGACCATGCACGGTCGCAGGAGGTAGACAAGAACCTAGTATGCTCAAAACCACAAAACAAGTACGTTCAGGGGTGCCAATGTGCTAATATGATGGAAAGATGGGACCAAAGATTGTCCCAAGACTAAGGCACAGAACTTTTTAACCACTGTACAAATATATATATATATATATATATATATATATATATATATATATATATATATATATATATATATATATATATATATATATATATATATATACATACACGATATGTGGGTGGGGTCTACTGTGCCCGTGAACGTGGGGTAACACTAGTGAAGAGCACACTCATTACTGCCCAAGGACCAGACGGAGACTGTGGTCATGTGAAGAATCTAACATTAAGGCTCCATTCATTCACACATAAGCAGTTCCCTAACTTAGAGATGAGCCTTTACTGTGTGGATGAAAGGAAAAGATTTTAACAGCACCACATCCCCGAAAATCGATAATAAAGAGATAAACCTTGAAAAGGATGGGGATTTTAAAGGTACTGCATCAATAAACCAAACTTATCAGTTAAAATCAATAACATTTATCACAAATTCATGTTAAAATCCATAATGAAGAACATATTTGTTATCATCCTCTGCAGTTGATATAATAGTATATTCAAGGTCCTCTATGCATTTTCTTCTACATGTTTCACCATATGGCTTCTTCAGGAAGTATGCATATAGGATGCTAACAAAAATACAAATATATACTAGTAAGATAGAAGACCTTATTAAATTGAGTTAACCTCCTCACGCCTAAGCTATAGCCAAAAGACAGCTACAGCGCATGCCTAAATTGCCAGGAGGGTGTCCATGTATGTCCTGCCCTGCATGAGCTGCCTGCGCACCCTCTGCGGGGCGCGGGCGGTGCGCTCTGTGATCAGCGAGTCCACAAGACTTGGCTGGTCACAGATTGGCGTAAGGGGCCAATCCTGGCTCCTTACCATGTGATCAGCTGTCAGCCAATAACATCTGATTACGTGATGTAAACAGAAGCCCGTAATCAGCTTTTTTTCCCCCTCGTGCTGACAGCGTGAGGAGAAAAAAAAAACATTACCGGCTTCTGTCAGAGGGATATCGGTCCCGCACACGGACAACCACTGCTGCTAAGCAGTGCCCACCAGTGCCACCTACCAGTGCATATAACTGCTGCCTATCAGTGCCCACCAGTACCACCTACCAGTGCCCCCTATCAATGCCCACCAGTGCCACCTATCAATGCCCACCAGTGCTGCCAATTAGTGCCCATCAGTGCCTCATCATCAGTGCCACCTATCAGTGCTGCCTATCAGTGTCACCTAGCAGTGCCTATCAGTGCCACCCATTAGTGCTTATCAGTGCCACCCATCAGTGCCACCCAACGGTGCCACCTCTCAGTGCCACCTATCAGTGCCCACCAGTGCCATCTCATCAGTGCCATCCCTTCAGTGCCGCCTTACTAGTGCCTATCAGTGCCTATCAGTGCAGCCTCATCAGCGCACATCAATAAAGGAGAAAAATTACACATTTTATAACAAACTATGAAATGTCTTTGCTTTGTTTTTTCAAAATTTTGGGTCTTTTTTTCATTTTTTTAACAAAAATAAAAAACCCAGCAGTGATTATATACCACCAAAAGAGAGCTCTATGTGTGTGTGTGAAAAAAAAATGATAAAAAACGAATTTGGGTACAGTGTAGCATGACCGCGCAATTGTCATTCAAAGTGCGACAGCGCTGAAAGCTGACATTTGGCCTGGGCAGGAAGGAGATTTAAGTGCTCAGTAAGCAAGTGGTTAAATGCATACAATTTGGGAGACAACAACACCCACCCTCACATAGGCCATCTACCCTACAGCCAGAACCACACAGGATGGAATGGGCTTCACCAGGAGCCAACCAGGGGTACAGGATAGCCATATATTCTGGCTTATAAACTTCTTCTACGTCCTGGTGCTGGATTTTTACTCTTTTCATTGGATTTTGGACATTCAGTACTACACGATCCCACCGGCACAGATGTCTTGTTTTCGTCCTGTCTATCCTTATGGGATTTTGGGATTGTAGCACTTCCAATGTTGCTCCAGTCTTTTATAACACTGGTGGGCCCGCCAAAACCAAAAGCCCAAGAAAACAGAACCAACATTTTTTAACCCCTTCCCCAGACTGGGCCGGCTGTAGAAACTAGCTACATGCACTACAACCTGCCTACACAAAAAAAAAATATATATATATATATATATAATCTGTCTGGATTTTACTGATAGCCAGCAGAGCATACCCTTATGGAGTAACAGGTCTGCATTTTTCTGGGTCCAAGCCGTAGACGGTGATGCAAAATATGCTGTTTTCCGAAACGTGTAAGAACAAACCTGCTATTTATGTTCGGTTTTAACAATCCATTGGAGCCCAGTAAACTCAGTGAGAGTTATTTATCAACAGCCCCAAGCACTTTGATTAATTCATGTTTAATCTTTCGATTGTCCTTCAAATGTCAGAAAGATTTTCTTCCTTTTTAACTTCCAGATTGTGATAGCTCTAAAGGGGAAATTGATGTCGATAAAAGCATTTACGTAACTGTAAGTCAAAGGAAGCTCGCCAAAGGGAACAGAGACTGCAATAAAAGTATATATATCCATTAGATTAGATGTTTCCATTAGATTCTTCTCACTTTCTGGGGTGGGGGTTACTGGGGCAGGAAGAGAAGAAAATATTCCTCCTGTGGGGATGTGGACAGCAACAAAAGCCTGGCAGAGGTTAAAATCTTCACAGCTCTCTCTCTCTCACTCTCGTGAGAGTTTGTCAGGAAGGCAGGGGGGATGAGTCAAAAGAGGGCAAATCAGAGCTGCAGAGCTGGAGGTGTAGAAAAAATGATCCGCACTCCGGTTGTTGCTCTTAAAATTTCTTCATTTTATTGAATAGCCGCAGTGAACAAATGCAGATTAAGTCAGTTGACGCGTTTCAGCCTATAAGGTCTTAGTCATAACCACTGGAGGTGTGCCTCTGTGTGTCTGTGTAAATCCAGGAAGTGAACAGACAGCAGCTTCAGCTGCCCACAGTTAAGATGGCTGCAGCCAGACTAAGTGGCAGAATTCTGCAGCATATTTGGCAAGTACAGAATCACAGTATATATAAAATAATATGCAAAGTGGTTGGAGGGAAGCTTCAGAAAGGATCTTTTTATTACAAATTATGTGAGCAGACTACAGATCCTCTTTATTGTGGGAGTGAAGAGGCAAAACAGCTAACAAGCTCATACAAGTGCAACATACTGCATAAATAAAGTCTTCACACGGAGTGCCCATTCCAGATAACTTGCCACAAATTTGATGCAGTGTTGAATTGTAAGTCTTGTTAACTTGCTGAACTTTTTTACCGGCAAGTTGTACACTTGCAGAGCACTTGAAGCACAAGTTCTAGTTGACACTTTTCCAATTTGTAGCAAATTTGTGTGGCAAGTCTTTAGCAAAAGCAAAGTTGCAGTGGTGAGTCTACAGCAAGAGCTCTGCAAGTCTACAGCATGAAAATTCAGCTACAGTGCCCCCTGTGGTGGGAGGACTATTACACAACATAACTGAACCAGAACTTGCAGCAGACTTGCAGAATATTTGCAAAGAAAATTAATCTGTCACCATAGACTGTATGATCATGCATGCCCTGATGTGCCAGTAAAGCACTGAAAACCAAATGGACTTGTCTTGATTTGTGGATGGCCCATTCCGTAAGTGGTACCTAGCTCAGCCAGGGAGGAAGCAGGGCGAAGTGTTGTCTCATTATATTTATACAGGTTATGTTGAACTGATTCCTTTTATGCTTCCTCAGGGACCAGGACCGACATTAATGAGGATTAGGCAGGCAACCTGTTAGTGGAATTGTCAGAAGTGTGTAGTGTTCCTACTCCATCACAGCTGCTGGTCTCATTCCAGCATCCTGGTTTTGGCTGTGATGCATCCTCCCTGTCTGCCTATGCAACTGCAAGGTGATTGATGTGGCCAGTCTCTGGGTGGAGACCAAACCTGATTTAAGCCAACCAAGCCTGCAGTCTCATGCTTGTGATAGTGTATTTAATGTGTCCCAAGCTCCCTGTTTGCTAGTTTGGATTGACAACCTCGGATTGGATATCGAATACGCTTGGAACTCTGCCTCCCTTTTGACTACAGATTTGACCCTAACTATCCTGAACCTTGCCTGCCTTGTACCCGGACTGTCATTGAACCACTCTGCCTGCCCTGGCGTGGTAGCCAGGTACTATAGCATTGTGAATAAGTCCTGGGGGCAACCAAGTATCGGTAGACCTGCTTGCCTTATGGGAAAGGGGGCTGCTTTGGGTTAAGAACAGGGGTGAGCGTTACAGGTACCCATGGATACAAGTTCATGGAACTTTTTTCATGTTCTCCGCCTACAGGAAAGCCACACCAATTTCTGCAAGCTCTAAATTCTATACTGTCCAGAACCATTCTGCATTCTCGCAATGCAAAAGCTACAGTGACATCAAGGGAGGCCTGAGGAGGACAAAACCATAATATCTTTACTTTATTTTTGACTGCAGGCATAGTCAATATTCAGAGGCGGCTCTCTAATTAGGCAAATTAGGTGGTCGCCTTAGGCCTCGCACTCCCAGGGGCCTCGTGGCCTCCTAATTTGCCTGACGTGTGTGGGAGTTGGAGGAAATGTCCACTTGAATTATTTTTCCCCGTTTTGGGCGTGAGTGGGTCTTAGATTTGCCTAAGGCCTTACAAAGCCTAGAGCCGCCTCTGTCAATATTATTACAAACTGCTCATGCTGAAACACAATTAGTAATGGAATTTAGCATACAATTTATTTCTATATATGAAAAGGTCCACTTCACAGGCACTATGAAAATATTCATAGATATACGTGATAACTAAAGCTCTGACACACATTGCTACGTCTCCGGCCCAACATTCTCCTTTTTTTTTTTTGTCAAACCCCTCTCACAGTCTCTCTTTTGGGATTACACATATTACATTCTCCATCCCCAACACAAATCATTTTAATAATTACATCTTGTCCAACTTTTCAGATTTAATTTATATTTTTACACTCAACCGGTTGTCAAAAAAATTACAGCTTCAAAGCAAAACTGATTTAGCGACAAGGGTCTTTCTTTTTTTTTTTTCTACCAAGCCTTAATTTTGTTCTAAGAATTTCCATAATCTGATATTCAACAGCTAATGTGCATTTCCATATCTGCAGAGGATTCAGCCGAGTTCGCCACTACGCCGTACTTTGCAAGATAAGGTACATTAATGCTTCCAATAACTATATTGCGATCATTCAGATAGCAAATAGATTCCTCATTTCTTTATGTTTTTCATCCATGAAATCTGATATTGTGTTCACAGTTTTTTGTTTTCTTTCTTTTTCTTTTCCCTTTCTTTTAAAGAAAGTGAATGAGAAGATGATGTAATGAAAAAGTTTCGATATTTTGTTTTTATTTTCGTAGGCCTAGTGTAATTAACCATTTGACCGCCGGAAGATTCGATGAGCAGGTAATTTTTTGATATATGGCACTGCATTCATTTAATTGAAAAAAAAAAAAACAAGACTTTACAATCACATTAACTGCTTCACCCCCAGAAGATTTTACCCCCTTCCTGACCAGAGCACTTTTTGCGATTCGGCACTGCGTCGCTTTAACTGACAATTGCGCGGTCGTGCAACGTTGTACCCAAACAAAATTTACGTCCTTTTTTTCCCACAAATAGAGCTTTCTTTTGGTGGTATTTGATCATCTTTGCAGTCTTCATTTTTTGCGCTATAAAAAAAAAGAGCGACAATTTTGAAAAAAATACAATATTTTGTACTTTTTGCTATAATACATATCCCTTTTTCTTTTTTTAAAAAAAAGCTATTTTTTTCTCAGTTTAGGCTGATATGTAATCTTCTACATATTTTTGGTAAAAAAAAAAATCGCAATAAGCGTATATTGATGGGTTTGCGCAAAAGTTATAGCGTCTACAAATTAGGGGATAGATTTATAGCATTTTTATTATTTTTTTTTTTTTACTAGTAATGGCGGCGATCTGCGATTTTTATCATGACTGCGACATTATGGCGGACACATCGGACAATTTTGACACATTTTTGGAACCATTGGCATTTATACAGCGATCAGTGCTATAAAAATGCAATGATTACTGTAAAAACTTCACTGGCAGTGAAGGGGTTAACACTAGGGGCAATCAAGGGGTTAATTGTGTTCCCTAGTGTGTGTTCTAACTGAAGGGGGAGGGGAATAACTAGGGGAGATGACAGATTGCTGTTCATACTTCTCCCCTCAGAGAACCGGGACCTCTGTGTGTACACACAGAGATCCCGGTTATTGCGTGTTACGATCGATTGCAGGAGCCTGGTGGTCATCAAGACTGCCGGTCACTCAAATCAGCTCTGGGGGCGAGCAGCGGGCGCCCCTAGTGGCCGCCTTAGGAACCGACGTAACATAATGGCGATTCGCCTGCCTGTGCCATTCTGCCGCAGTACAACTGCGGCGGCTGGTCAGCAAGAGGTTAAACCAGTAACAAAGGGGAAGGCCAGAACTGACACCCTGTAGGAGCAGTCTCAGAGAGAGAGGCTGGCACTCCAAAAGTAGAACAACATACAGTCACTAGAATCTTGAGCTTGGATCAGTACTCACAATATCCCAAGGCAGCTGCACACCTCCCAGATTCCACCAGGCACTCCCCATTGAGTGCCCCAGACGAAACTTAGCTCCAGAAGAAATTTGAAATCGATCCCCCAGCTCTGCTATAGCTGGGACCTCAATGAACATCAGCAGACTCCAACAAGAATGCCACGAAGGAACAAAAGCTCCTGAGGCTGGGAACTTCTCGAGCAGGACAAGACCAGAGACCAGGGCTACTCCAGGCCTCAGACTATTTTTGTTCCTCCCCAGCCACCTACTTGGCACAGCTCCCCATGGATTGGCTACAGCACAATAAATATTCAAGCTACACATTTGACTTCTCCCAGCCCTCTATGCTCTGGAAGCCTACAAAACACAGGGGGAAGCAATCAAACTTGCAGCCTGTGAAATCTAAAGCAGCCCAAAGAAATCAATAGCTGCTCCAATGATTGCAGAGGAGTCAAAAACTAAGTTTACCTAGTATCCTGTACTAGGAGGGTGCTACACATAATACTGCTGATCAATAAAATTAACAAAGCATAGCAAGCATAATAAAAAATGTATAATCTTGACATCTTAATGACAAATGGTATAAACAAATGACAGAACAATATGTTTGAGAGAGTAAATCTGAAAAAGAGTTAAAGCGGTTCTGCACCGGGGTTTTTTTTTTTTTGGGGAATATGCTAGGGGGTAATAGGAAAATTAGGGGACTCACCTGTTCCATCTTCATTCGTGATCGCTGCCGGTTTTCGTCCGATTAAGTTCTTTATCTTCTTCTTTTGTGCTGGGGGCCATCTTGCCTGTGGGCATGTGAAACCCCACAGGCACTTTAGATGGCCCAGCATGCACCGCCGTTACTGCGCAGTAACGGCAAAGTGCAGCTCACGTTCTCCGAAATCTCACGAGATGTGCCGACATCTCGCGAGATTTCGGAAGATGTGTCCGAAATCTCGCAAGATTTCGGAAGATGTGCCCGAAATCTCTCGAGATTTCGGAAGATGCCCGCACAGGCTCCTGGGATCAATGACACCAGATCCCAGGAGACAGTGCGTCGTGACGAGGATCCCCGCACAGACCCCGCCCACCCCCGCAGAGACAGAGGACCGGAAGTCATCGATTACAAGGTAAGTGAAAAAAAAAAAAAAACACATTTCATTTAGTACTCTTTGCCTGATTTGGAAGGCAAAGAGATTTACTAAATAAAATGTGTGCAGAACCACTTTAATCTGAAGGAATCATTATAATAAATGGGGGGACATACACATACCATAACAACAGATTTAGCAAACCATTTGCCATTTTGAAATAAAAACAAGAGGGTAGGAAGGGCTCAATACCCAAATTAGGTCCCCAACGCCAGCACTTTTTAAAGACCCTACCACCTCCAAGCTGCTATGTCATTAACAACCCAAAGAACAAATAAACCCAAAAACCAGTAGGGTGGGAGACCGTATCCAGCTTCCGCTAATCTCTGACTGATCCCAGGTGAAAGACCTCCCAACCACAAGACCCTCGGGACCTGTCCTTTTCTGCATCTCATCTCCAATTATGTGTCAGCCCTCCTAATTCTATAACTTCTTAATCTTTAACCCTTTATGCACAATCCCATCCTACTCAGTCATTCAGGCATTTTCTTTTCCGGGTCTAAATTTCTTGATATGCACATGCTTTGATCAGATTATTGACTTCCAAGTAGTGAACAAAGAGTGACATCTCTAAAGACTGCACCTCCAAAAACTAATTAGCAATAAGAGTTCCCATAGGGAATGTGTTGGTGGCTATTTGTTTGCTTCAGATGGGTTTTGCATCACCATTCAAGTCTATAAGAATACAAAACAAGCTTGAATCAGGTCAACTGCAGATAAAATGCACCCGTCAATGAATTCTGAATAATCTCACATGTGCACCACTACCAAGCCAAAGTTAAAGTGATGCCATTGACCCAAGCCCAAAGTTTATCAACACAGGCCCTTATTTTTATCCTGACTGCTTTCCTTTTAAAGTCGATCTATTGCAAGAAAAATTTGAAGCCCAACCTATGCCGATCCTTCGGTCTATAGATGCTAGCTGTCTAACAGTATGCGTTAAAAACAGGGGTTTAGTCCGCACGCATTTGCAAACGCATGCGTAAGCCACAGAGCCTCGTCAAGGCACCCTGATATCTGTGGTCCTAACACTAAACTAAGAGTGTCCCCACAGTGGAGGCACATGCATTCTAATGGGTAGATGAGGGCAGGTGGACTGAAGGGGAGCCACCCCTTCTTAAAGGTACAGGAGCACACCAAACGCCCAGCAGATTGCACAATGGCTGCAAAGGTGTTGGTGCGTTGCTGGACCAATACAAACACTATGTGTTAACAAAAACTTGCCACCGTCCCCATCTACAGCTGGCTATCGCAGTAAGTAGCATTGGAAGGCTAAAGCAGATAACAACAAAACCTGGGGAATGCCCAGGGAAAAACCAAGCCTACTTACCACCAGCTCGCAGACAACCAAATTGACCTGTCTAACAGTATGCGTTAAAAACAGGGGTTTAGTCCGCACGCATTTGCAAACGCATGCGTAAGCCACAGAGCCTCGTCAAGGCACCCTGATATCTGTGGTCCTAACACTAAACTAAGAGTGTCCCCACAGTGGAGGCACATGCATTCTAATGGGTAGATGAGGGCAGGTGGACTGAAGGGGAGCCACCCCTTCTTAAAGGTACAGGAGCACACCAAACGCCCAGCAGATTGCACAATGGCTGCAAAGGTGTTGGTGCGTTGCTGGACCAATACAAACACTATGTGTTAACAAAAACTTGCCACCGTCCCCATCTACAGCTGGCTATCGCAGTAAGTAGCATTGGAAGGCTAAAGCAGATAACAACAAAACCTGGGGAATGCCCAGGGAAAAACCAAGCCTACTTACCACCAGCTCGGTGGTAAGTAGGCTTGGTTTTTCCCTGGGCATTCCCCAGGTTTTGTTGTTATCTGCTTTAGCCTTCCAATGCTACTTACTGCGATAGCCAGCTGTAGATGGGGACGGTGGCAAGTTTTTGTTAACACATAGTGTTTGTATTGGTCCAGCAACGCACCAACACCTTTGCAGCCATTGTGCAATCTGCTGGGCGTTTGGTGTGCTCCTGTACCTTTAAGAAGGGGTGGCTCCCCTTCAGTCCACCTGCCCTCATCTACCCATTAGAATGCATGTGCCTCCACTGTGGGGACACTCTTAGTTTAGTGTTAGGACCACAGATATCAGGGTGCCTTGACGAGGCTCTGTGGCTTACGCATGCGTTTGCAAATGCGTGCGGACTAAACCCCTGTTTTTAACGCATACTGTTAGACAGGTCAATTTGGTTGTCTGCGAGCTGGTGGTAAGTAGGCTTGGTTTTTCCCTGGGCATTCCCCAGGTTTTGTTGTTATCTGCTTTAGCCTTCCAATGCTACTTACTGCGATAGCCAGCTGTAGATGGGGACGGTGGCAAGTTTTTGTTAACACATAGTGTTTGTATTGGTCCAGCAACGCACCAACACCTTTGCAGCCATTGTGCAATCTGCTGGGCGTTTGGTGTGCTCCTGTACCTTTAAGAAGGGGTGGCTCCCCTTCAGTCCACCTGCCCTCATCTACCCATTAGAATGCATGTGCCTCCACTGTGGGGACACTCTTAGTTTAGTGTTAGGACCACAGATATCAGGGTGCCTTGACGAGGCTCTGTGGCTTACGCATGCGTTTGCAAATGCGTGCGGACTAAACCCCTGTTTTTAACGCATACTGTTAGACAGGTCAATTTGGTTGTCTGCGAGCTGGTGGTAAGTAGGCTTGGTTTTTCCCTGGGCATTCCCCAGGTTTTGTTGTTATCTGCTTTAGCCTTCCAATGCTACTTACTGCGATAGCCAGCTGTAGATGGGGACGGTGGCAAGTTTTTGTTAACACATAGTGTTTGTATTGGTCCAGCAACGCACCAACACCTTTGCAGCCATTGTGCAATCTGCTGGGCGTTTGGTGTGCTCCTGTACCTTTAAGAAGGGGTGGCTCCCCTTCAGTCCACCTGCCCTCATCTACCCATTAGAATGCATGTGCCTCCACTGTGGGGACACTCTTAGTTTAGTGTTAGGACCACAGATATCAGGGTGCCTTGACGAGGCTCTGTGGCTTACGCATGCGTTTGCAAATGCGTGCGGACTAAACCCCTGTTTTTAACGCATACTGTTAGACAGGTCAATTTGGTTGTCTGCGAGCTGGTGGTAAGTAGGCTTGGTTTTTCCCTGGGCATTCCCCAGGTTTTGTTGTTATAGATGCTAGCTGCCTGGCTCTTCTGCTAATCCCCTAATGTTGATACCTTGAGTCACTGACCTGGAACAAGCATCCTGATTAGAAAAGTCAGAAGTCCCTAGCTGTATGCTTATCTCAGGTCAATGACTAAATTTCTGAGGCCATTGTATTAGCAAGAGAGCAAGGCATTTGCAGACGAAAGGTCTACAATGGCAGCTTTCTTTTTTTTCCTTATGACACGATGTGAATGGTTGAGGGCACATTTGGACTTTTGCTGAGGGTACACATGCTTTAAGTTCTCTGCCAAGTGCTGCTAAATATATTTTAGCACTATATAAGGCGAGCAAAATTAGTTCTATTCATGTATTTTTATGACATTACATTTTGAATAACCATTTTTATAATGCTCATATACACTGTATAGAGATGAAAAGGTGGGAAATGTACCACAGGGTGTTAATACATTGGATGCCATGTGGGTAAACAAGGGCAATTAGTGCCCTGAGTCAACCTTTGTGTTACCATTCATTCCCTTATTACATTATATGTGTTCAGGATCATTGCTAGGTGATGATGTGAAAGTCCTGCTGAGCCTTAAAATATTCTGTTCAGCTTGCATTTTGTGTTGTTTGCTGTGGTAAATATATTATATATATTATTTTCAGTTTGATTCTAAAGTTTAACATTTTATTTTAAAGTTATTCTCTGTCTTTCTCAATTATGCATTTTCCAAAAACAAGATGCAAAGTTTGCAAACACCTGACCATCACACCTATATGCGCTCATTGGATATACCTTTCTAAAATAATGGCTGTTAATATGGAGTTACCTCTCCTTACCCCTCACTTTCTACTATAACAACCTCCACTTTTCTGGGAAGGCTTTCTAGAAGACTTTTAAGTGTGTCTGTGCCTATTGAGCCAAAAGAACTTAAGCCAAGTTGAAGCTTAAGCCAAGTACTTGAGCCAAGTACTGATGTTGGCTGAGAAGACCTGGCTATCAATCTATTTCATCCCAAAGGTGGTCAGTAGGGTTGAGGTCAGGTTTACGTATGCCAAGTCAAGGCTATGTAGGCCAATCCAGTTCCTCTACACCAAACTCATCCAGGCACAAGGTTGGAAATAGACAATTGCCTAAAAGCTGTAACAGTCCCCTTCACGTGAACTCGATAATTTGAAAGGGTGCCCACATACATTTGATCATGTTGTGTACATTGCTTTTTAATACAATGAGGACAATAAGACTTTATGAAATATATTATTCAATATGGATGTCTTTTGTTCTCTATATTTTCCCCTTCCCCAAAGAAAACTGCACTTTAGGCCAAAAAAAATCAGTGTTCCTGCACATATTGCATATCTACTCCAAAAAATTGAGGCAACTATTTGCAAGTATGTCAACTGAGCTTATTTTTGTCTGACTAATTAGACTTTTCATGTTTTCAACTTTGTTGTTTTAAGTTAAGCCAACTCAATTTTTTTCAGTTCATAGACCATAGTGTTTTAAGTTAGGAATACATACCTTAACTTGTCTGGAACTCAGAGACGCCTGCAGACTTGGTAATAGATTCCATTTAGATGCATGCCGGTCAAACAGCGCATAGAGGACAGTGATCCCAGTGATAGTTTCCATTATACTGCATCGGGATAAAGTACACTAGAGGAGGAGAAGCATCCGGATGGTGGAGAAAGACCACAACAACCTGACACAATACGCTGAACTAAAGAACATGTGAGGTGAGAGGCTAGAGAGCCTGTTTTTGGACTATACATACCTAGTCTGCAGACAGTCGTTTCATTGTTTCAGTGACATCCAAAAGAAAAACACCCAGCGTAGAACATTTCTGGATATATTCCTCATTTTTATCCTTACGTTTATCTCTGAACCATTGGCTTATGGGATTTCACTAATGGTTATCCTCTGCTCGGACTCTTTGTTCATTGGATTTTATTATTAGTGACTTTACCAATAGTGATTATCAGAGACCACCCACTCCAATATTTATTCAATATTTTTTTGGTGTTGTTTAACTATAATTTTTTATATACACATATTTATATTTTTATATTCATCTATTGTCACTAGTGGTGTCACATTTTTATATGTGTATATATTTTTAGATGTGTGTTTTAATTTATGCGCTGAATCACTTTACTTTATTATTTGTCTGGAACTATAGTTTTAAGTAAAGCCAACAAATTTTTTCCAGTTTATAGACCATAGGTTTCAGTAAAGCCAACTAAATTTTTCAAGTTTCTAGAAAAGTTTAAGTTAGGAACACATACATTAACCACCTCAATACTGGGCACTTTCACCCCCTTCCTGCCCAAGCCATTTTTCAGCTTTCAGCGCTGTCATACTTTGAATGATAATTGCGCGGCCATGCAACGCTGTACCCATATTACATTTTTATCATTTTTCCCCACAAATAGAGCTTTCTTTTGGTGGTATTTCTGCGGTTTTTATTTCTCGCCTATAAACAAAAGAAGAGGGACAAGTTTGAAAAAACACAATATTGTTACTTTTGGCTATAATAAATATCCAATTTTTTATTTTTTAAACAAATTTTTTCCTCAGTTTAGGCCGATACATATTCTTCTGCATATTTTTGTAAAAAAAAAAATGTATTTACTAGTAATGGCGGCGATCTGCAATTTTTATTGTGACTCGAATATTGCCGTGGACATATCGGACACCTTTGACATCTTTTTGGGACCATTCACATTTATACAGCGATTCGTGCTATAAAAAAAGCATTGATTACAGTGTAAATGTGACTGGCAGGGAAGGGGTTAACACTAGGGGGTGATCGAGGGGTTAAATGTGTATCCTGGGAGTGATTCTAACTGTGGGGGAGGGGTCTGACTGGGGGAGGTGACCGATCGGTGTCCCTATGTACAAGGCACACACCATCGGTCTCCTCTCCTCTGACAGGACGTGGATCCATGGTCCTGCTCAGTTACTAGGCAATCGCGGGTGCCCGGCAGACATCGCGGGCACACGCATCGGGTCCCCAGTGATGTGGCGCCCCTAGTGGCCTGGGAAGCGTTCACATCATATGACGGCGGCCCAGAACGAGAGCTGCCTCGTCCCGCTGTCATAAGACAGTGTGCAGGCAGCTAGTGGTTAACATACATTAACTTATTTGTTTTAAAGGGGTGTTTCAGCTGAAAATTTTTTTTTTTTAAAAGTCAGCAGCTAAAAAAAAGTAGCTGCTAACTTTTAACAAGTACACTTACCCTCCCAGATGTCCGTCGCCGCTCCGGTCCCAGCGCCGCCATCCTCAGTAAGGGAAACAGGCAGTGGAGACTGCGGCTTCACTGCCCGTTTTCTACTGCGCATGCGCGAGTCGTGCGGCGCTTTGTGAATGGGACGTGCTGTGTTAGGGAACACACAGTTCCCATAACACAGCGCGCCCCATTACCCAGAAGAAAACGCGGCGGAGGAAAGAAGAACGAAGATCACTGCGGAGTAGGCAGGAGGCAGATTAGGAAGACTGCCTAGCAACAGGGATTTCGGATCAGGTAAAAAAAAAATTTATTTTTTATTTTTTCCAAAATATTAATGCTCTTTTTTTTTTTAGGGTGGCCCTCCACTTTAAGTAGCACTGTCAATTTACAGAGCGCTTTACATCCTGAAGACATTCATAGATACAGTATGGGTTTGTTGTCTACTTTCCGTCATCTCTTGCCTATGGGTACCTTTACAAAATAAAGTTGCCAAAAGATTATTGATGACAGTTGTCCTTGGAGGGGAAACCATTGTGGAGTATAGGATGTTTCCACTACCATTGTTGCATGTCACCATAGCATAAATTAACATTTCAGATAGTGCAGCCGTCCATTTTGGATCTCGTCCTGTGTATATTATTTCACTTCAAGCCCTGATGAAGGGGGTGGCTTTGGGCCCCTGAAGCCCATTGGATTTGCAATAAGGTCATTATTATACCTATATCTGATCAATTAACTCATCACATTAATCAGCATATTAATCTTTACCCAAGTCACAAACTAAGGAAGTAGTGGAAATCCTTTGATGTGGAGAAGCTTCCAGCTTAGATTCCAGATACATTGTGCAACCACTACTATGATTCATAGCAATAGAATAATCCTATGGTCCCAGCACTATACATCCACTTTTTTTTCCAAATTGATGCTAGAAAACAGTTCTTCTTAGAGGGGAAATCATCTTGAAGTGTAGGGTGTAGGGCAGTGGCGTAACTAGAACCTTTAATGAACCTGTGCAAGAAACAATGAAGGGCCCCCCTGACCCCTGGCGGGGCCCTTCCCTCTGAGCCCATTGGCTGAACTCCAGGGCCCAGTTGCAAGTGTGACCTTTGTGATCCTGGTAGTTTCGCCACTGGTATCACTATTTTTTTATTTTTGTTATTTCATATGATTTTTTTGTTTTCATTTTTATTTATTTTTTTACATCTTATTTAGAGGGGAGCGGCGAGGGGGGAACTCAGCAAGCAGCACAGGACAAGGTTGGGGGGGGGGCCGGGGGCAGGAGAGAACACAGGGGAGCTGCAGAGCACATGGGGAGCAGCAGAAAGAAGATGCATAAGAGGAGCGTCGGGGGCACTTGAATAGAGGAACTGATCTCCCCACTTTTTCCTTCTGCAGCCACTGACTGGCCACTTCTCCTCTTCTCCCTCCCACAGGAATTCTGCGTCAGCAGGAAGAACATGCAGAGATCGGTTCCTCTATATGCAGCCACCCCCGCCGCTCCTCCTATCCAGGGGGACAGGTGGGCCACATGGGCCCACTGCAACATAGAGCTAGGTCGTAATTGCGACCCCTGTAGGAGCGCCCCTGGTGTACAGATCCGTTACTCAGAGGCTTCATCATCAATACCTGTTAGATTTAACTACTATCTATTTTACATCCAGCCCAGTACATATTATTTTACTTCAAGCCCTATGGGCAGCATAGTGGTGTAGTGGTTAGCACTTTCACCTAGCAGCAAAAAGGGTTTGCATGTTCTCCCTGTGCCTATGTGGGTTTCCTCCACGTACTCTGGTTTCCTCCCACACGCTAAAGACATGCTGGTAGGTTAATCAGGTCCTGTCTAAATTGGCCCTAGGATGTGTTTGTATGAATGTTAGTTAGGGACCTTAGGTTGTAAGCTCCTTGAGGGTAGGGACCGATGTGAATACAGTGTATATGTAAAGCAAGTTTTTTTTTCGTTTTTCGTTTTTTTTTCGTTATTTTCGTTCATTCATTATCGTACGAATGAACAAACGATTCGCTACAATGGCGCTGCTTAACGTGCCTCGAATGGATTGAACGAAAAAATTCGTACATTCGTAACTTTTTAATTTTTTTTTTTTTCGGTTCGTAATTTTCCGTGTCTCTTACAATGGCGCTGCTTAACATGCTTCGAATGGATTGAACGAAAAAATTCGTACATTCGTAACTTTTTTTTTTTTTTTTGATTTGTAATTTTCCGTGTCTCTTACAATGGCGCTGCTTAACGTGCTTCGAATGGATTGAACGACAAAATTCGTACATTCGTAACTTTTTTTTTCGATTCGTAATTTTCTGTGTCTCTTAAAATGTAATAATAGCATACACATTACATAAAATTATGAATTATGCTCCGATTACAAATCTACGAATGTTACGAATGTACGAATAAATACGAATGCGTCCGAATTTAGAATAAACTAATAAACGAAAATTAAACTAACGGAAAAACGAATCAACGAAAAAATAACTCTTACGAAAATACGAATCTTTACGAATACGAACACGACGACTTACGAATTTACGAATCGTTACGAATCAACGGAAACGAAAAAAACGAAACGAGAATAAACAAATTTTTTTGTTGTGCACATGTCTAGGCGCTATATAAGTACCTGAAAATAAATAAATTAAAGGGATGTTGTTTTGGGAAAAAAGCTTGAGAACCTGCCATACACCGTGAGAGACGTACAATAAAAAAAAAAAATGTAGCTTCTGCTAAAAAAATAAAACCATGAGCCTAAAAATTTAGAACAGCCACTGTGAAAGCAAAAAAAAAAAGATAATTTGATTTGTTAACACGTTGGTTGGATAATTGAGATTTCCCACAAAATTGTTGATGTTTGTCTTTAACTCTTAGAAACAATTTCATTTTCTTTAATTTCAGGACTATTGAGTTTTCTTTTTCCCTATTTAATTAGGAAGATTTTTATCGAGTCAATTACTCTGTTTATTGATAGCTAGGAGATGATTACACATTAGATAAACAGCACACAAATGGTTATAATTGCAAACAATCTTCTTTCTGAACTTTTCAGTGTAACATTTTCATAATTACACATTTGTAATTACTCTACATTGATGTGGTTTTCTGGCAGGCCGGGGGGAGGGGGGGGGGGGGTATTTTTATGTAAATTTGTAAGTTATATATTACCCTTTATGAAAGTCGATTTTTATAAAAGAATTATCCACTTTTGACATTTATAAACCTGAAGTTTCATAGTTTTAATCAATTCCCGCCCAGCCTATTGTCAAATAGCGGCAGGGCAGGACCTTCGTCGTTCCCAGTGCACATCATATGACATCCTCCGCCTTGCACGCACCCCACAAACCTTGCTGCAACGCAATCTGTCACTGGATGTGTCCACCGGACACATGACAGATCACTGTACTGGGCCGCTGTCGGTACCATGTGATCACTGTGACCAATCACAGCAGATCACATGACAATGGTAAACAATGGATAGCTTCCTTTCATGCCATTCATTGTGTACATTTGTGGTGCTAGCTGTGATTGGTCAAAGTGATCACATGGTACAGACAGGGCTAATCACAACAATACACATAGTTACGAAATTACATATTTACATAGTTAGTCAGGTTGAAAAAAGTCACAAGTAAGCAACCTGAAAAGAATGTATGTAATTTCCCCATGGGGTTTTTTGGCAGAGATGAAGACAAAAATTAATTTTGTGAAATCAAACTGTTTTTTTATTTTTTAAGTAAATCGAATAAACGACAGACTTTAAATTTTATTAAAAATGCGAACTCTGGTTAGCAAATAGCAAATATTCCAAAGGGTACAAATAGATACATGAGGCTCAAGGTACAACAAAGTGGTATGGTTACAGAGTTGTTGAAAAAACATACATAGTATATAGAAGATTCATGTGTTAAATAACACACCCCTCAACCCCAAGTAAGCAACCTTGGCCCTCCAGCTGTGGCAAAACTACAAATCCCATCATGCCTCTGCCTCTAGGAGTCATGCCTGTGATTGTTAGGGTCTTGCAATGTCTCATGGGACTTGTAGTTTCAAAACAGCCGGAGGGCCGAGGTTGCCTACCCTGATCTAGTTCAACCAAAAAAAACACACTGAATAAATCAATTTCATTTAGCAAAAATGGTTGCTTATAACAGTGAAATTCACTGATATAAACAATCATAAAAATTTTTTAAAAAATGTGCAATGGTAACACTGTATTGCTCTGGTCACAGTGTGTTAAAAAAAAAAATAGACAAAAAGGAAAACAATTAAATAAAAAATTTAAATATTGTTACTAGTCAGTGTCCTTGATCACCATCTACTGTATGTTACTGTATATTGTAAAAAAAATGAAAAAAAAAAATATTTTTCTTAATTTTCCAAAAAATTGTGCCAAAACATAACAACTTCAAAATACTCACCATGGGGAGATGGGGCTCGGGTAAGTATTAGTGGATCTTAGTGGACACAGAAGGTTTTTTATCTTAAAGAGGGAGTCTGGCGAAAATAATTTTTTTAAAAGTCAGCAGCTACAAATACTGCAGCTGCTGACTTTTAAAATAAGGACACTTACCTGTCACAGGGTCCAGCGATGTCGGCACCCGAGGCCGAACCGTCCCTTGGTCCTCGGTTGCTGCCGCCGCCATCTTGGGTATGGGAATCAGGAAATTAAGCCTTACGGCTTCACTTTCCGGTTCCCTACTTCGCATGCGCGAGTCGCGCAGCGCAATAGGAATGCTCCGTGCTGTCTCTGGGACCCGTGTGTCCCAGCAGACAGTGCAGTGGGACAGGAAGAGGCATAGGCTCCCGTGGGAGTCTATGCCCGGAAGTGACTGCAAATACCTGTCTTATGCCCCATACACACGGTCGGAAATTCCAACGGAAAATGTCCGATCGGACCATGTTGTCTGAAAATCCGCCCATGTGTGGAAATTTTTTCCGTCAGAAATTTCCGACGGAAAAAGTCAGATGGAGCATCTGACTTTTTCCCTCGTAATTTCTGACGGAAAAAAATTGAGATCCTGCTCTCAAATTTTCCGACAACAAAATCCGATCTGACTTTTTCTATCGTGTGTAGAGAATTCCGACGGACAAAGTGCCACGCATGCTCAGATCAAATTATGAGACCAAAGCTATTGGCTACTAGCCTCTATATAGTTCCGTAGTACGGAACAAACGTCACCACGTTCAGAATGATTGGATTTTCCGACAACTTTGTCCGACCGTGTGTATGCAACACCAGTGTCGGACAAAATCTGTCGGAAAAAATCCTACGGATTTTGTGGTCGGAATTTCTGACCGTGTGTACGGGGCATTAGACACGTATCTGCACCCCCCTCCCCTGAAAGGTGCCAAATGTGACACCGGAGGGGGAAGGGTTCCGATGAGCAGAAGTTCCACTTTAGGGTGGAACCTCGCTTTAATGCATAATACTGTATGTATAATACTTTATTTTTTATGTGGAACCAGTTACGGGCCTCATACACTGAGTCCTCCTTTTTAACCGCTTCCCGACCGCCTCACGCAGATATACTGCGCCAAAATGGCACGGGCAGGCATAATCACGTACCTGTACGTGGCCATTTAAATGCCTGCCCGTGGGTCGCGCGCGCGCCGACAGCGGCGCGCTCGCGACCCGGTCGGGAGCTCCGTGACCCCGGCCGCGGGACCAGCGGACCCGATCGCCGCTGGTGTCCTGCGATCGGGTCACGGAGCTGAACAACGGGGAGAGGTATGTGTAAACAAACCTCTCCCCGCGCTTCCTACTCTGCCTGTCATTGATTGGCTGTTCCCGGCCCCGCCCCCTAATGTAAAAAAAACACACACACGTCACAGCCCATAACCCTCCCCTCCCCCTAGTGGTTAACTCTTTCACTACAACTGTCATTTATACAGGAATCAATGCATTTAAATAGCATTGATTGCTGTATAAATGACAATGGTCCCAAAAATGTGTCAAAAATGTCCCATGTGTCCGCCATAATGTCGCAGTCACAGTAAAAATCGCTGATCGCCGCCATTACTAGTAAAAAAAAAAATATTAATAAAAATGCTATAAAACTATCCCCTATTTTGTAAACGCTATAACTTTTGCGCAAACCAATCAATAATCGCTAATTGCGATTTTTTTTTACCAAAAATATGTAGAAGAATACGTATCGGCCTAAACTGAGGGAAAAAAATGTTTTTTTATATATTTTTTGGGGATATTTATTATAGCAAAAAGCAAAAAATATTGCATTGTTTTCAAAATTGTCGCTCTATTTTTGTTTATAGCGCAAAAAAATAGAAACCGCAGGGGCGATCAAATACCACCAAAAAAAGCTCTATTTGTGGGGAAAAAAGGACGCCAATTTTGTTTTGGAGCCACGTCACACCACCGCGCAATTGTCAGTTAAAGCGACGCAGTGCCGAATCGCAAGAAGGGGCCTGGTCCTTTGGCTGCCAATTGGTCCGGGGCTGAAGTGGTTAATGCCGGTATGCATCTACTACTTGCGTGAATGAATCCTCCAAACAATGCTGCATTGATAAATACATTGTAAAAAATGCATTGCATAGCAAATGCAAGCAGGAACACGTGTTCCCCCTACAAAAACACCAAAAAAGAAAGAAATGCAAGCAGGAACACGTGTTCCCCCTACACAAAGCGTGAATGGGGCTTAACATTTTGGTCATGTTTTGATGAAGTACTCTCGTAGCCAATAGCAGGTTATTGCTTTTACTTTCAAGGTCGGCCCATAAAATTGGTAACAGGGACAAATCTTCTTTTAGACATCTTGATAACTGAAGCCCACTGTCTTTTTATAAAATACTTTGGGGAAACAGTATACTTTTTATATCTAATGGCTTCCTGGACAACAAGTTTGTTTTGTGGACACTGTCAGGATCTTCTCAGTAATGAGGTCTCCGGCACGCTCCAAGGAGGAGCACTGGTTCATGAAATATTAATGCCGCTTTCAACAACTCTTTAGATGGAAGTCAGCGGTTTCCAGGGCTCTCTATTTATCATGGCATGGGTCCAACCGAAATACAATGGGAAGATCGATGAAGCTCATATATCAGTCCCACTGTCAGGTTTGGTCTATTTCTGTTCTTAAAGATGGATATCAATACACTTGCCCAGGAACAAGTACATCCCGCCTTTACCCTTCATGAAAGGTTGACAAGAAGTAATTACTGCAGAGACTTTGTAACAAAATGTAATCCATACTTATCTACTTGCTACTCTGGAGATACTCCGTATCAGGCAGAGATGAGGTGCTGGGTGCAGAACCTACTGCAATCAGCCAAAGATGGACTCAACTGATTAGACGATAGTATACTGAAGTTTGATTGGCCGCTAGGCTTGTAATAAGCCTGATAAAGTCATAATTTAAAATAACTCAAATAACCACTATTTGTATCAAAGGCCTTGTTTACCCAGGCGTCTAGGGGTCCATAAAAATAGGTGGTTGAGCCACTGTTTTATCACCACTCAACTACCTTAGGACTGTAGCTCTACCCCCAGATTAGCCACTTGGTTATGATGGGTCTTCTGTTCTGCCACGACACTTTAAAGCGGGATTCCACCCTAAAGTGGAACTTCCACTTTTCGGAACCCTCCCCCCCTCCGGTGTCACATTTGGCACCTTTCAGGAGGGAGGGGGGTGCAGATACCTGTCTAAGACAGGTATTTACACCCACTTCCGGGCATAAACTCCCACGGGAGTTTACGCCACTTCCTGTCCCGGCGCGCTGTCTGCCGGGACACACACACGGGTCCCAGCAGACAGCGCGGACGATTCTCATTGCGCTGCGTGACTCGCGCATGCGCAGTAGGGAACCGGGAAGTGAAGCCGCAAGCTTAACTTCCTGATTCCCTCACCGAGAATGGCACCGGCAGCAGCAGAGAGCCGAGCGATTGATCGGCCTCTGCTGCCGACATCACTGGAACCTGTGACAGGTAAGTGTCCATTTATTAAAAGTCAGCAGCTGCAGTATTTGTAACTGCTGGCTGTTAAAAAAAATGTTTGCAGGTACAGTCCCGCTTTAAACTGCTCAGTCCCCACTGACACACCCGGTTAAAGATTGAAGGCCTGTGCAACTTAAAGTGGTTGTAAACCCACATTTGTAAGTTTTACTTATAGGTAAGCCTATAATAAGGCTTACCAATAGGTAGTGGAAATATCTCCTAAACATGCACCGTTTAGGATATATCTCCTGTACACTGCACTGATGATGTCATCAGCGCATGCGCTGTGAAGAAACAGACCTCCGTGCCATTTCTTCACTCGTATGTACTGTGACTGACGGCTCCCACGCGCATGCGCGGGAGTGACGCCACACAGCTACGGCCATTCACAGAGCGGAAGTCCGCGGCCCCGGAAGGAAAAAGGCAGAAGATGGATGCAGCTACCAGTGGGGACATGGGGGGCTTTGTTTGCAGGTAAGTGGCACATAATGGGCTAGTATGCGATGCATACTAGCCTATTATGCTTTTACTTTGCAGGGTTTGCAGGGAAACAAAGAGGAAGTAAAACCCATCACAAAGTGAGTGTGAGATAAAGTAAATATATTGTACTAAAGCAAGTCAAACACAAGGCATAAACTGGTAGGTAGACAAATGTACATGTTTTAAGATGCTGAACTAAAAAGGGTGAATACTGGTATATATTATGGCAATTACTATACTGCAGCAATGCTAAACCAACTTTAACCGATGCAAAAAGGGTTAAAAGTATCAGCAACCGCTAACCCAAAAAAACAAAGGTACTTGTGTGCAGACGATGCATACAGCCCCAATAGAGAGTGGGTGTATGTGTTTCTGAGGAAGGGGTACACAGAAGGTGGTTGCAAAATACTTGGAGCCTAATTGTCAGTGTTGGGCGTCTTTCACTGGGGCTCTTCTGTAATGTGGTGCACGTGTAGCTGTCCCTTTAAGACTGTGCAAAGGAATAGCTAGTCGTTTCCTAAACAAGGAGCAGTTTCTAATGGCAGTAACTGTATACAGCAAAGGATTGAACTTGGTAGTTCAACAAGTTGGGTCCCATATGCTTGGCGGTCTGTTGTCCCAGAAGTCTCAGTCCTTACAATCAGGTCCTCATGATCAGGTTTCTCAAAAGGCTCATTCCCAGTGTTCAGACTCTCATTGACACTCTCAGGATCTATCTTTCTGAAGACAGGTAAGAGCAGCAGATCTATGTTCCACAGTCCTCATCACCAAAGGCTCTCCATGGCTGAGTCCTTAGCCTCTCTCTACACAGCACACTGCTCTGGTCCCTCTTTTCCATAGGCTCTCAGTCTGCCCAGATACCAACAGAATTGCCTATCCTCATCTCCTCTTGTGTGCAGGATTTGATATTTTGCAGCCCATAGCCTCCATTGTACAGCAACAGCACTCCTCCAGGTCTACATCTCCCATGATCCATTTAAGAAGGCACATCCAGGTGGGGAGGGGGAGATGAGCAGAGCGCTCACACCCAGGTGGGTGGCGGAAGGGGGCACGAGTGGGGGAGCACACACACAGCTCAATTCTACAGCAGCCTAGGTGCTCTGTACTAAAGGCAACAGCAAGGGAGGGGGGGAGCCTGCAGAACAGTGACGATGGAGCGAGGGAAGTGAAGGAAGAGAGTGTCCCATGTGCTGGTGGCTACTGTCCTCATCAAAATCTTCTGTCCTTTGCCTCCCATATACCCCACAGTAATAATATTTCAGTGCTACAGGGGTTAACACAGGTGTCGGACATATCATAGGCACTCATCATGCTTACCCTTTCCGGCCCTCTTCTCCATACAAGTATGCTGTCCAGTTTTGGGCACCAGTCCTCAGGAAGGATGTACTGGAAATGGAGCGAGTACAAAGAAGGGCAACAAAGCTAATAAAGGGTCTGGAGGATATTAGTAATGAGGAAAGGTTGGGAGCACTGAACTTATTCTCTCTGGAGAAGAGACGCTTGAGAGGGGATATGATTTCAATTTACACAACAGAGAAAAAACTTTTTTGCGGAAGGGAGTTTAACAACCTTAAACTACGTAGAGCAGGGGTCTCAAACTGGTGGCCCTCCAGCTGTTGTGAAACTACAAGTCCCAGGAGGCATTGCAAGGCTGACAGTTAGAAGCATAACTCCCACAGGCAGAGGCATGATGGGTCTTGTAGTTTCAGAACAGCTGGAGGGCCACCAGTTTGAGACCCCTGACGTAGAGGGTTCTTTACTGTAAGAGCGGCAAAAGGATGTGGAATTCGCTTCCATAAGCGGTGGTCTCAGTGGGGGGGGGGAGCATCGATAGTTTCAAGAAACTATTAGATAAGCACCTGAATGACCGCAACATACAGGGATATACAATGTAATACTGACATATAATCACACACAGAGGTTGGACTTGATGGACTTGTGTCTTTTTTCGACCTCACCTACTATGTAACCTATGTAAGTTGTAATATAGCTTCCACCAATAAAAAATACTCTATGAATGGAGGAGGTGGACCTTTCATTCATCCGCCAGGCCTCCATTCATAGAGCACTTTTCATTGGAGGAAGCTATATTATAACTTATATGAGTGGAGGAGGGGGGCAGAAGGGGCGAGCATAGTCTTGATGAGTGCCTATTATAGGTCTATTGGTTGTATTAACTCCTGCTGTGGGGATATGGGGGGGGGGGGGGATGATTTAAAAAAATTGCTTAACTTAGGCTTTAATTAAAAAATAAATGACACTTGACTGTCCCTAAGTCCTGCTCTTCCCTCTCCCAGCCCGAGGGTCGCTGTACAGAGGATATAAGGGGTCGAAATCAAGTCAAATTTAGGTATTTATACTAGCTAGCTGCATTTACAATACATTCAATGGTTATTTTTGTATACCTGAATTGATAGTTTTTTTCGTAATATCTGTCCAGAGTCAACTACAACAACAACCTGACTTTCAATCCATTATTAAAAAAAATAAGCGTATGAAACCCTGTAAAAAAAATACTTTCGAAAAAGTTTTCTTCCTCGTGAGTTTTGCTTTAGGAATTATGATCTTTTCATACATCATCAGAGAACCCCAATGCCAGTAGCAGCGCCGGGCTATGCAGCCATGTCTTGGCCGGCCCCACTTCCAGTGCCCGCTCTAGTGTGGATGATTTGTTAGGCTTTACTTGCCTGAACTTATTTAATATTTCCCTTCCACTGGCCCGCCAGTCATCTGTGACACAGCCTCCGCCGTTCTCAGCTTCATTCTTCAGAAAGACGGGGAAAATAATATTCATTTAATGCTTTGGCTACCATTCCGTCCTCTGTGCATCCACCCAGAATGTCACAGATATTATGTTACAAGCCTCTTTTTAAACAGATGCCTTTTTACTTTGCATTAGCACGAAATTGCATTTTTGTTCCAGATGTCAAACACTTTGACGCCAACATGCAGGCGGAGGTAATTACGTCTATATCAGCCACTTCCCTTCGACATGCACTCCATCCAGTATCAGCTAGACATGTGCAATTCGTTTCGTTTTTTTTTTTTTTTTTTTTTTTCGTTTTTCTTTTTTTTTCGTTATTTTCGTTCGTTCGTTTTCGTACGAATGAACGAATCATTTGAATCGTACGAATCGTACGAATCCGAATAATGAATCGTAACAAATCGTTCGAATTTTTCGAATCGAACGAAACCGAAAAACAACGAAAATCCGAAAAAAACTAATTAGAAACAACGAATGTACTAATGAAGAAAATCCGAAAAACGAAAACGAATGAAAAAATTCGTACATTCGTAACTTTTTTTTTTTGTTGAATTGGTAATTTTCCGTGTCCCTTACAATAGTGCTGCTTAACGTGCTTCGAATGGATTGAACAAAAAAATTCATACATTCGTAACTTTTTTTTCGATTCATAACTTTTTTTTCGATTCGTAACTTTTTTTTTTCGATTCGTAACTTTTTTATTTATTTTTTTCGATTTGTAATTTTCCGTGTCTCTATTGAACAAAAAAATTCGTTCATTCGTAACTTTTTTTCCGATTTGTAACGAAAAAACGAATCAACGAAAAAATAACTCTTACGAATGTACGAATCGTTACGAATACGAACACCGACGACTTACGAATGTACGAATCGTTACGAATACGAACACCGACGACTTACGAATGTACGAATCGTTACGAATCCGAACAACGACGACTTACGAATGTACGAATCGTTACGCATCCGAACAACGACGACTTACGAATGTACGAATCGACGGAAACGAAAAAAACGAAACGAAAAAAACGATTTTTTTTCGGACACGAAAAAAACGAAACGAAAATAAACAAATTTTTTTTGTTGTGCACATGTCTAGTATCAGCTGCAATGTGATTGCTCTGGACCTTATTTTTTTTTTTCGATTCGTAACTTTTTTTCGATTCGTAACTTTTTATTTTTTTTTTTTCCATTTGTAATTTTCCGTGTCTCTATTGAACCAAAAGATTCGTACATTCGTAACTTTTTTTCGATTCATAACTTATTTTTTTTCGATTCGTAACTTTTTTTTTTTTTTTTCGATTTGTAATTTTCCGTGTCTCTATTGAACAAAAAAATTCGTACATTCGTAACTTTTTTTTCGATTCGTAACGAAAAAACGAATCAACGAAAAAATAACTCTTACGAATGTACGAATCGTTACGAATACGAACACCGACGACTTACGAATGTACGAATCGTTACGAATCCGAACAACGACGACTTACGAATGTACGAATCGACGGAAACGAAAAAAACGAAACGAAAAAAAATGATTTTTTTTCGGACAAACAAAACGAAAATAAACAAATTTTTTTTGTTGTGCACATGTCTAGTATCAGCTGCAATGTGATTGCTCTGGACCTGCTTCCCGATGGCGACAATGGTAGACCATGTCTGTACATTGTGCATCAGCATGGCCACCTGTAGCTTGAGAACCTTAGCTGGTCTGGAACCATTAAGGCTCCTTTGACACTTGGTGTCTGCCATGGTTGGTCACTGTTTATAGGGCAGTTTGTAGGTATTCAGATGGGGATGCTTGGTGCATTCTTTTTATATTGCTGCATGGTAGTTTTGCATGGTTATGCCCTGTACACACGATAGGATTTTCCGAAATCCAAACCGTGGATTTTTTTCCGAAGGATATTGGCTCAAACTTGTCTTGCATTCACACGGTCACACAAATTAGACATGTGCACAACAAAAACATTTTTTATTTTCGTTTGTTTTTTTTTCGTTTCCGTTGATTCGTAACGATTCGTAAATTCGTAAGTCGTCGGTGTTTGTATTCGTAACGATTCGTACATTCGTAAGTCGTCAGTGTTTGTATTTGTAACGATTCGTACATTCGTAAGTCGTGGGTGTTCGTAACGATTTGTACATTCGTAAGAGTTATTTTTTAGTTGATTCGTTTTTTCGTTAGTTTAATTTTCGTTTATTCGAAATTCGGACGCATTCGTAGTTATTCGTACATTCGTAGATTCGTAATCGGAGCCTAATTCATAATTTTATGTAATGTGTATGCTATTATTACATTTTAAGAGACACGGAAAATTCCGAATCGAAAAAAAAGTTACGAATGTACGAATTTTTCCGTTCAATCCATTCGAAGCACGTTAAGCAACGCCATTGTAAGAGACACGGAAAATTCCGAATCGAAAAAAAAAAAAAAAAAGTTACGAATTTACGAATTTTTCCGTTCAATCCATTCGAAGCACGTTAAGCAGCACCATTGTAAGGGACACGGAAAATTACCAATTCATTTTCGTTGTTCCTGTTTTCGTTTTTCGGATTTACTTCATTCGTACATTCGTTGTTTCTAATTTGTTTTTTTCGGATTTTCGTTATTTTCGGGATTCGTTCGATTCGAACGATTCGTTATTCGTTAAAGTTTTTAGCGAATCGTTCGTTCATTCGTATGAAAACAAACGAACGAAAATAACGAAAAAAAACGAAACAAATTGCACATGTCTAACACAAATGTTGTTGGAAATTCCCAATGTCCGGTGAGGTACAACACGTACAACGAGCCGAGAAAAATGAAGTTCAATAGCCAGTGCGGCTCTTCTGCTTGATTCCGAGCATGCGTGGACTTTTGTGCGTCGGACTTGTGTACACACGCTCGGAATTTCCGACAACAAGTTTTGTATTTTTTTCCCCCACAAATTGAGCTTTCTTTTGGTGGTACTTGATCACCTCTGCATTTTTTTTTTTGCGCTATAAACAAAAAAACACTATTTGAAAAAATATATACCGTATATAGGCCGACCCGAATATAAGCCGAGGCACCTAATTTTACCACAAAAAACTGGGAAAACGTATTGACTCGAGTATAAGCCTAGTGTGAGAAATGCGCAGCTACTGTAAGTGGAAAAGAGGGTCAACAATGCCCATTTGCAGCCATAAGTCCCCTGAACTTCAAACTTGGTAGTTAAGGGTTCCTAGATGCCCCCTAGCTGCAGCCAATATGTGGGGTCTCTAGACCCAAAGGGTCCTGAAATGACATTGCTGCAGATGAACACAGTTGACTGAATTTGGGGCCCCGTATCTTGGGGCCACTTGGTGCTAGGAACCCCAAATTTGGATATGTTGTAGAGTTGGTTCCAGGGGGTTGGATATGTTGTAGAGTTGGTTCCAGGGGGTTGGATATGTTGTAGAGTTGGTTCCAGGGGGTTTACACAAAAAACAAATTTACACACCGGGGGATGACACACCAAATGGGGTTCCTAGCACCAAGTGGCCCCGAGATACGGGGCCCCAAAGTCGGGTCGGAAAATGTCATTCTCTGCTGCAGAAAAGTGCTTGACTTAGGTATAAGCCGAGGGGGGCACTTTCAGCATAAAAAAATGTGCTGAAAAACTCGGCTTATACTCAAGTATATACAGTATATATTTTTTACTTTCTGCTATAAAACACACCCAATAAAAAAATTGAAAAATCTAATTTCTTCATCAGTTTAGGCCAATATGTATTCTGCTACATATTTTTGGTAAACAAAATCCCAATAAGGGTATATTAATTGGTTTGTTATTAGTTATAAAGGAAAATATAGGATATTTTCATGGAACTTTTATAAAAAAAATTTTTTTTTACTAGTAATGGTGGCAATCAGCGACTTATAGCGGGACTGCGACATCTCTGTGGGCAGATCAGCCACTAAGTGACACTTTTGACACTTTTTTGGGGACCAGTGACACTAATACAGTGATCAGTGCTAAAAAAATATGCGCTATCATTGTACTAATGACACTGGCAGGGAAGGGGTTAACATCAGGGGCGGTCAAAGGGTTAAATGTGTCCCTGGAGGGAGCTTTCTAACTGTGTGGGGGAGGTTTCTGCTTAGCAGAAACACAAGATCTCTGTCTTCTCCTGTCACAGAACGGCGATCTGCCTTGTTTACATAGGCAGACCACCATTCTGTCTGCCTCGGGAACGACCGGTGGCTCCTGCTGTGTCCAATCAGAGCGAAAGCGGGTCGCCGGTGGCACGTGTACGTGCCCCAGGCCCGGAAGAAAAAAATCACACACAGGTACGTGATTTTGTGCTAAAGGGCCGCCCTGCTACAGTATATGTATGTGGGGTGGTCCTCAAGCGGTTAAGCATGCTCTGGTACTGATGCACAAAGGATAGTAGCAGCACAAAGTCACTAGGATCCTACACTCAGGTCTGTACTCTCAATGCCCATGGATACTTGGATGCCTCCTTCAAATATCAGACAGATATTTCTCCCTTGAACTCTCCAGGTCATATCCTCAGTGAAATTCCTTAATCAGTTACAGAAAGTTTCAGCAAAACAGGCGCCCCAGCCCTAGCATAACTGTGACCTTGAGCACAGGTAGAACTACAGGTGAACTGACCAGAAGAGCAGCAGCCCTTCAGGCTTCTCCTGGGCAAGAACAGGACTGCTTCAGGCCCTAGCCTATTTATGCACTTCGCAACCACCTACTGGGCATCCTTCTCCAGGGATTGACCAAGACCACATACATATTCAGGCGGTGAATTTCACTTTTCCAGCCCACTCCATTCCAGAATCCTCCAGAAGACAGGGGGAAGCAGTCGAACCTGTAGTCAATGAATCACAGAACAGCCAAAAGCAATCAAAAATTGCTCCTCTGTTTCCAGAGGAGCCAGAAAGAACCATGTTTACCTAGCCCATCTAGTGGCCTATATAGGAGGGTGCTACAAAAAGACAATTCGGAGACGGTACTGTATTTCCACGTACACACGATTGGAATTCTTGTCGGAAAAAGCTCTGATGGTTTTCCCGTCAGAATTCCGACGGAATTTCACTCAAACTGTCTTGCCTACACACGGTCACACCAAATTCCGACAGTCTGTAACACAGCGGCATAAAACACGTTCGACAGCACTATAAAAGGGAAGTTTAATGCTTCCGAGCATGCGTCAAATTGTTTCCAAGCATGCGTCGGAATTTTGCGTGTCGGAATTGCATACACACGATCGGAAAATCCGATAGAAAGGTTTTCCGTCGGAAAAATTGAGAACAGGTTCTCAATCCAAAGTCCGTCGGAAATTCTGACAGAAAAAGACAGATGGGCATACACACGGTCGGAAAATCTGTTGAAAAGCTCCCATCGGACTGTTTCCATCGGAAATTCCGACCGTGTGTATGCCGCATTAGTCAGGTTTTTTTTTTTTTTTTACCTTTCTCTAATGCCGCATACACACGGTCAGAATTTCCGACAACAAATGTTCGATGTGAGCTTGTTGTCGGAAAATCCAACCGTGTGTATGCTCCATCGGACATTTGCTGACGGAATTTCCGACAACAAATGTTTGAGAGCTGGTTTTCAGATTTGCTGTCGGAAATTCTGAGCGTGTGTACACAATTCCGACGCACAAAATTCCACGCATGCTCTGAATTAAGCAGAAGAGCCGCACTGGCTATTGAACTTCGGCTCGTCGTACGTTACCGCGTTCTTGACGTTTGGAATTTCCGACAACATTTGTGTGACCGTGTGTATGCAAGACAAGTTTGAGCCAACATTTGTCGGAAAAAAATCCACGGTTTTGTTGTCGGAATGTCCAATCCTGTGTATGCGGCATAATGCCCCATACACACGGTCGGACATTCCGACCACAAAATCCGTCTGATTTTTTCCGACGGATTTTGGCCAAAACTTGTCTTGCATACACACGGTCGCACAAAGTTGTCGGAAAATCCGATCGTTCAGAACGCGGTGACGTAAAACACGTACAACGGCACTACGAAGAGGCCAGTAGCCAATAGATTTTGTCCCCAATTTTTTTCTGAGCATGTGTGGCACTTTGTGCATTGGAATTCTATATACATGATCAGAAAAGGTCCGATCGGATTTTGTTGTCGGAAAATTTTAGGTCCTGCTCTCAAACTTTTTCCGTCTGAAATTCCGATGGAAAAAGTCCGCTAGAGCCCACACACGATCGGATTTTCCGACAACATAATCTGATCAGACTTTTTCCATCGGAATGTCCGACCGTGTGTACGGGGCATTAGCGTTCCTCCAAAGAACATCATTTACAGAGCTAGTAGCAGGTCACATTCAACTTGAATTGTGAAAACATTTCATAGCTTCTCCATGCAACTTCTTCAGTTCAATAAACCCGGAGAAGCTACAAAACATCTTCAACATTGCCGAACAAGTCTAGTTAAAAGTGACTACTACTACCCGCTATACTGTGACCTGGATAAATAAGAACCTTCACAGACACATCATTTATGAGAGATAAAACTTCAAGCAAGGTACCGCGGGCTTTGAATACACATCTCAGGCAAAAGGTACGGAGTGTGCTTGCTTTGAAAGGAAACTATAAGGCTACTTTCACACTGGAGCGGTGGGGGCGCTGGCGGTAAAGCGGCGCTATATTTAGCGCCACTTTACCGGCGTTTTAGCGGCGCATTGCGGCCGCTCGCGGGGTGTTTTTACCCCCGCGAGCGGCCGAAAAAGGGTCAATACCGCCCGCAAACCGCCGCTATTGCGGCGTTTTGCGGGCGGGTTCGGCGCGCTCCCCCATTGTTTTCAATGGGACCGGGCGCTATAGGAGCGGTAAATATACCGCTCCTATAGCGAGCCAAAGATGCGGCTTGCAGGACATTTTTGAGCGTCCTGCAAGCACACCGCTTCAGTGTGAAAGCCCTCGGGCTTTCACACTGAAGGAACAGCAACAGCTGTTTCGGGTCGGTTTACAGGCGCTATTCTTAGCGCAATAGCGCTTGCAAACCGCCCCAGTGTGAAAGGGGCCTAACCATTTTCCCCAGTTTTATGTTTTTTTCTGATGATTACAGTTTTATCAATTTTCATATACCGGTAATTTTTATTACTGACATCCAAATATTTAATACACACTTCCTCCAGCAGTGTTCAAAGGGCATGCTAGGTGACAAAAGACGCAGCGGTGGATAGTAACTAAGCTTGCCATACATTCATCAAATCCAATTTCTCGGGAACCGGATGAAATTTGATCAGTGGGTGGCCCTGTCACCTGCTTCCCACCTGGCATTCTTTGATAGAAAAGTTGTAGGATTCAGGATGAAAATTGTCAGCAGTGCCCGCCACCAATCAGTTGCACCAAGAGATTCATCCATCTGCGCTGTGTAGCATGGATAGAGGTATTGGTTATGGAGTTATAGACATGTGCGGCTCGTTTCGTTCTCAATTGAAATTTTGATGAATTTTTCGTTATTCAGAAATTCGGATGTATCCGAATTTCCAAATTACAAATAGTAAAGCCCCGTACACACGGTCGGAAAATCCGACCACAAAATCCATCAGATTTTTTCCGACTGATTTTGTCCGACACTGGTGTTGCATACACACGGTCGGACAAAGTTGTCGGAAAATCGGATCATTCTGAACGTGGTGACGTTCGTTGCCTACGACGGAACTACGTAGAGGCTAGTAGCCAATAGCTTTGGTCTTGTAATGTGATCTGAGCATGCGTGGCACTTTGTCCGTCGGAATTCGCTACACACGATCGGAAAAAGTCAGATCGGAAAAAGTCCGATCGGAAAAAGTCAGATCGGAAAAAGTCCGATCGGACTTTGTTGTCGGAAAATTTGAGAGCAGGAGCTAAAACTTTGTCCGTCGGAAAATCCGACGGAAAAAGTCCGATGGAGCCTACACACGGTCCGAATTTCCGACAACTTTGTCCGATAGGACATTTTTCGTCGGAAAATCCGACCGTGTGTATGGGGCATAACAATTTTTTTTTTGTTAAACATTTATAATCGTTAATTGAACATTTTTTTGATTAAACATATTAACCGCTTCAGCCCCAGGAGAATTTACCCCCTTCCTGACCAGAGCACTTTTTGCGATTCGGCACTGCGTCGCTTTAACTGACAATTGCGCGGTCGTGCGACGTCGTACCCAAATAAAATTGACGTATTTTTTTTCCCACAAATAGAGCTTTCTGTTGGTGGTATTTGATCGCCTCTGCGTTTTTTATTTTTTGTGCGCTATAAACAAAAAAAGAGCGAAAATTTGGAAAAAAATATATTTTTTCATTATTATTATTTCAACATTATTTTTTTACTTTTTGCTATAATAAATATCCCCCAAAAATATAAAAAAATTAATGTTTTTCCTCAGTTTAGGCTGATATGTATTCTTCTACAAATTTTTGGTAAAAAAAATCGCAATAAGTGTATATTGATTGGTTTGCGCAAAATTTATAGCGTCTACAAAATAGGGGATAGTTTTATGGCATTTTTACATTTTTTTTATTAGTAATAGCAGCGAGCTGGGATTTTTATCAGGACTGCGACATTATGGCGGACATATCGGACACTTTTGACACAATTTTGGGACCAGTGTCATTTATACAGCGATCAGTGCTATAAAAATGCATTGATTACTGTGTAAATGACACTGGCAGGGAAGGGGTTAACCACTAGGGGGCTGTGAAGGGGTTAAGTGTGTCCTAGGTAGTGATTCTAACTGTGGGGGGGGGAGGGGGCTACACCTCACATGACAGCGATCACTGCTCTCGATGACAGGGAGCAGTGATCTCTGTCATGTCACTAGGCAGAACGGGGAAATGCTTTGTTTACAAAATCATCTCCCGTTCTACCTCTCTGTGACACGATCGCGGGCACCCGGCGGACATCGAGTCAGCGGGACACGCGGTCATGGAGACCACGGCGGGCACGCACCCGCAGCACCGCTTTTTAAAGGGGATGTACCTGTACACCCTTTTGCCTACCAGTGCCATTCTGCTGATGTAAATCGGCGTGCGCTGCTCGGCAAGTGGTTAACATACATAGCACCATTATCCCCTCCCCCTTCCAGCACGATTTTAAATGCAGAGATATAAAATAATGATTGTATAACAAATTCACAATAAGTTTCTCGGTTGTTTATTCTATAACGGGTCCATCTACCTCCCTTTCACATTCCATTCTATTCCTCCATACCTGCCCTCCCGACACCCCCTCTCAAACCATTCAATCCCATTCCATTCCATCTCCTTCCTCGCAATCCCAGTACCCACTCTCAACCATCCTCCCCTCCTAATTCCACATCTTTCACCCATAGTCACCCTTCCCTCTAATTCCAATATGTCACCCCTTATCTTTATTGCACTTGTTCTCTGTCCCTTTTCTTTTTCCTTTGACATGGATATCATTTATCCCTATCCTCTCTTAAACCCTTCTTATCCTTCTCCCTCTGTACAAATGGTTCCTGGCTAATAATATCTTCTACCTTATTCTAGGGCAGGGATATGCAATTAGCAGACCTCCATCTGTTGCAAAACTACAAGTCCCAGCATGCCTCTGGCTCTGGGTGTCTTGCTTGTGGCTGCCAGAGTCTTGCAATGCCTCATGGGACAGCTGGAAGTCCGCTAATTGCATATCCCTGTCCTAGGGGCATACCCCTTTTTCTCCCACCAGGGTTTCCAAATCTCTTCATATTTCTTTATGCAACCCAGGGCCGTCTTTAAGGCAGGGCAAAAGGGGAAGCTGCCCTGGGCCCTGTCATTGTCTTCGTTCTCCACTTCAGATTTATTTATCCGGATATCTAGCGCTGCTACAATATTTTAAAGAGTTTTAGTATATATATTTTTTACTCTTTTTTTTTTTATTGTACTTTTTTACATTCTGATCTTGATTTTAAGCAGCTGCTAATAGGGTGTCTTTTTATATTTAAGTATATTCAAAGCACTTTCATATATATTTATTTATTTATGTATATATATATTGACATCTATATAGACATAGGAAGGTATCATCCATAAGGGCGCTGAGAGGTGTTTGACATAGGAGGGCGGACACACCAAACATCCAGTTTTTTTCATAACCATTGATATATGTGTGACTTAAAGTGGAGTTCCACCCAAAAAAAAAAGGCATTACTGTGCATGAAATAAAATAAATAAAACATGTGGAGATTTTTTTTTTACTCACCTCTTAATGCCTGTTGCTATGTGGTTCCTTTAAATCTTCCTCCTTCCTCACCGCGGCTCCTTATGTCACTTCCTATCACAACGGGATGGCACTTCCACCGCCGCCGCCCGGTGATGGCAACCTGATTAGTTGACGGTGTCCTGCCCCCTGTCGAATAATGCCCGCCTGGTACTACACATGCGCAGCGCTTGAGCAGTTACAGAGCCACCTAAAGCTGCCGAACATTGGATTCCACTGCTCGGCGGCTTTTGGCGGCTCCATACTACGCAAGCGTTGCAGGGCCGGCATTATTCAACGGGGGCATTTCTTGTCAGAACAACGGCACTGCGGAAATTATCCAATGCACATGCGCGAGATCAGGGAGAGAACGGGCACCGTATCCCAGAACAGGATGCTTGTGGGCTTAAAATTAATGAAAGGAATGGGATTTCTCCCTATGATGAACTGGTTATAAACATAAATGTCCAGTATAAAAATATAGTGCAAACAATCAATATACAAATGTCCCAATAAAGTGAAATGGTGATGGTATCAAAGCAAGGCTGTCTTGAACTGGATCCTCTCATAAACACTTTCTGGAATGGATTAAGAATGGATGTGCGCTTACCGGAACTGGTGGACCCCCTGTCAGCGACAGGGAGTCAAACAGGCATATAGAACTCGGGAAGACCTGCAAACTAGACACCCCCGGATGGACTGATGTAATCCATGGAACTGGTCGCCACTTCACCGGAGCGGTGGTCGAACCATGGATGACCCAAATGGAAGATGGACCACAACCATAAAGAAGGAACTGCAGGCTCAGGATGATGAATCCAAGGGCGGAAGAAGCTGGAATCGATGTCAAATCACCACTACTGATGTGGTGAAAGCTCCCATAGGTGCTCCCCAAATATTTCAAACCATAGAGAAGGAAAGAAAAAAGGAGGGGGGGGGGACTCCAATAGTGCAGATCAAAAAGGAAGGTTTTATTCACAAAAACAGATGTAACAAAAAATGAAGGAATAAAAGTGATCACGATTAAAAAAAGGCAGTGTGGGAATAGGTATGACCTCGCCCGACGCATTTCGTCTGACACAGACTTCAACTGGGGCATTTTATACTGGACATTTATGTTTATAACCAGTTCATCATAGGGAGAAATCCCATTCCTTTCATTCATTTTGGGCACTGTTTTTTGGTTTCACACTGATTTATATTTAGCGCTTCATTCCTTACCCACATTGCTTTTTGAATTCTTGTCACATTATAGTGTAGCCGCTTTGTTTTGCCCTCTTTATATTGAGTTCAGCGCGATAATTTTTCTCATCCAATCACTGTCCAAATCCTGCCGCCTCCACCTCCGCAACATCGCCAAAATACGCCCCTTTCTAACCAATGACACAACAAAGCTCTTAATTCACTCGCTCGTCATCTCTCGCCTCGACTACTGCAACTCCCTTCTCATTGGCTTACCTCTACATAGTCTATCACCTCTGCAATCCATCATGAATGCTGCTGCCAGACTCATCCACCTTACCAATCACTCTGTGTCTGCCACTCCTCTCTGTCAATCCCTCCACTGGCTTCCACTCGGCCAAAGAATTAAATTCAAAATACTAACAACTACGTACAAACCCATCCACAATTTCGCCCCCAGCTACATCACTAGCCTAGTCTCTAAATACCAACCTACTCGTTCTCTTCGTTCCTCTCAAGACCTCCTGCTCTCTAGCTCCCTCGTCACCTCCTCCCATGCTTGTCTCCAGGACTTTTCCAGAGCCTCTCCAATCCTATGGAATGCCTTACCCCGATCTGTCCGCCTATCTCCTACTCTATTAGCTTTTAGACGATCCCTGAAAACCCTTCTCTTCAGAGAAGCATATCCTACCCACACCTAACAACAACAACAACAACAACCGTATTTTCATTTTCTCCATCAGCTCATCCCCCACAGTATTACCTTTTGTTCCAATTGACCCTCCCTTCTAGATTGTAAGCTCCAACAAGCAGGGCCCTCTGATCCTTCCTGTATTGATTTGTATTGTAATTGTACTGTCTGCCCTCATGTTGTAAAGCGCTGCGCAAACTGTCGGCGCTATATAAATCCTGTATAATAATATAATAATAATAATAATAATTCACATGCTTGTGGGCTTCACATGCCCACAAGCAAAATGAAAACGGCCAAGAAAGGACTAACAAACTTTATTTAAGAGATAAATCTGGACATCAGGGGACACATTTTACAAAAGACGTGAGTGTTCAAATGCTAATTTAAAAGCTTTTGAAAGGGTTAAAAAAAAAAAATTTGATTGTAGTTGGAACACTGCTTTAAAGCTGCAGAAACTTCAAAGTAGTTCATGCACTACTTTGGTCCGACTTTCATGCAAGTTGAGGGCCAAAGACTTCAATCTTAAACCTCAAAAGTTGCTGAATGTTATACAATGCAATAGTTATGCAACAGTCATTATCACGCCAAAGTCTTATCCGAGTTGCACCCATCCCAAGTTGCGTCAAAGTTACATCAAAGTTGCGTCAAAGTTGCACTCCAGAACCGGTGCAACTTTGGAGTCGTACGAGTGTGAATGGAGCCTAAAAGATATGCTTGTTGTCCTAAAAAAAATGGTGCAGTAATGTTAAACTAATGACTGAATCAATAGGCCCATAACAGAAATGTAAAAATAGCTCTGGTCCATTGGGTGTGTATGGGTGTGGGAGCTAAAGTGGTTAAAGAATTTTTTTTTATGAAAAGATTGTTTCCAAAAGTGAAGTTCTGCTGCATTGTTGAAGCTAAGCGGTTTATTCTCTGTATGGTTTAATAGTGAAATAAATGTTCAGTTGGGCATGCAAGTATATGTTTCTTCCCTCTTAATGAAATAATCAATGTGTCTTATAGCTAAAGGCAAGTGGGCATAGCATGGTTGTCATTAGAAAAAGTATTACAGGATACCTGGGTATATTACAGAATATTCATGTCCATTCCAAGGTTAATTCAGCCTAAAATTGTGTTTGTGGTGCAGTTCTTTCGATCTTGGTTTATCTCACTGTATGGAATTAAGTCTTTTTTTGCTGTTCCAAGAATTGTTTGGTTTACTAAAAATTTTACCGAATAACGAACTATCGAAACGAACGAATATGAAAAACAACGAAAATACGAAATAATTAAATTAGAAACAACGAAACTACGAAAGAATGAAAATCCGAAAAACGAAAACAGAAACAACGAAAATACCGAACAAAGATTCAAAAATAACGAAAATCAAAATGAACGAAAAAATTCGTACATTCGTAACTTTTTTTTTTGTTTGTTGATTCGTAATTTTCCGCGTCGCTGCTTAACGTGCTTCGAATGGATTCTTAAATTCGTTCCTTTTTTTGGTTAGTTGATAAATGTGGTTGGGTCGGAGGCACTGTTTTGGTGGATTTTTGAGTTAAGTTCTGACTTGTGAGAGAGAAATTCTTTGTTTCTTAACCACTTCCCACCCGGCCAATGTAGATATACGGCCGGGTGGGAGCCGTCTACTTCTGAGTGGACGTTCCGGAACGTCCTTCAGAAGTAGAGGGATCACGCGCGCGCGTGCCCGCGCAGCGGCGCGATCCCAATGCGGCCGTGTCACCCGGACACGGCGCATCTCGGATCGGCAGGAGGGCTCGGTGATTGGCCCTCCTGATCACATGACGACCGTGTCGAATCACGGCCGTCATGTGATGTAAACAAGCAGCCGGTTGCTAGGCAATCGGCCCTCCTCCTCACACGGAAGTCGTCGGTGAGGAGAGGAGAGCGGATCGCTGCAGCCGGCTGGTGATCAGTGAGTATTAGATGTTTTTTTACTCACTGATCACCAGTCTAGGGTCCCCATAGTAAAACACACATGTCCCCATAGTAAAACACACGTGTCCCCACAGTAAAACACACATGTCCCCACAGT
The DNA here is from genome assembly GCA_028564925.1 of Lithobates sylvaticus. Taxonomy (NCBI): domain Eukaryota; kingdom Metazoa; phylum Chordata; class Amphibia; order Anura; family Ranidae; genus Lithobates; species Lithobates sylvaticus. The sequence continues at coordinate 213,319,069 of CM053034.1, read as the reverse complement.
AAAACACACATGTCCCCAAAACACACATGTCCCCAAATAATAAAAACACATGTCCCTCACATATGTCCCAGTAAAATCACATGTGCCAATGATTATCTGCACACATATGTCCGTGATCACCTGCACACCCCTTTTACATGATCATTTGTGTACATATGTCCGTGATGACGCGAACCAATTATTATACACTTAACGGAATTTTTTTTACAAAAAACATGTAGCAGAATACATTTTGGCTTAAATTTATGCCAAAATTAGATTTTATTGGATTTCTTTTAAAAAAGAAAGGAGAAAATATTGTTTTTTTTCAAAATTTCCGCTATGTTTTTTCGCTTATATCGCAAAAAATAAAAAACGGAGTCGCGAATAAATACCACCAAACTAAAGCTCTATTTGTGCGAACAAAATGATAAAAAATTCATTCATTTGGTTACAGCATTGCATGACCGCGCAATTGTCACTGAAAGTGCGAGAGCGCTGAAAGCTGAAAATTGGAAAAACACCGCCAGTGTGAAAGGAGTCTAAGGCTATGTTTCCACTAGTGCGACTTTTCATGCGACTTGGGACTGAAAAGTCGCATGACAAGTCGTACCCCATGATTTCCAATGAGTACCGTTCATATCTGTGCAACTTCAAAGTAATCCCTGCACTACTTTGATCCCACTTTGATGCGACTTGAGGTCCATAGACACAGGCATTGCTTCAAGTCGCGGCAAAAAATTATGGCAAAATCACGCGAATCGGGGGACGAAACATAGCCTAAGGGTCTGGTATTTATTTTAAGTGGAAACCCCACATCGATTTTTTTTTTTTTTGGTGGACGTCTCCCATTAACATCTATACCAGAACCTCATCCCGGTAGAAGACCCCGGAAGACCCCCGAAGGCGGATCGAGACCCCCAGACGACGGCGGCGACGACGAAGAAGGTAGCCGGACTTCCCCCGCTCGGTAAAAGAGCTTGGTAAATGGCGGGGGAGTCCGCGAGAAGACCCCCAAGACGGAAGAAGACCCCCGGAGCAGTGCAATAAACTATTTTTTCAAAAGTGTGGGTGTTTTTTTTACTTTACATTTTACACCTTAGGTGAATGGGTAGGGGTACATCGTACCCCATACTCATTCACATAGGGTGGGGGGCCGGGATCTGAGTGCCCCCTTATAAAAGGGGGCTCTCAGATTCCGATAAGCCCCCGCCCGCAGACCCCGACAACCAACGGCCAGGGTTGTCGGGAAGAGGCCCTTGTCCTCATCAACATGGGGACAAGGTGCTTTGGGGTGGGGGGGCCGCACGGCCCCCCTTTCCCCAGGGCACCCCCCATGTTGAGGGCACGCGGCCTGGTACGGCTCAGGAGGGGGGGGGGGCGCTCGTTCGTCCCCACCCCTTTCCTGACCTGCCAGGCTGCGTGCTCGGATGAGGGTCTGACATGGATTTGGGGGGAACCCCCACGCCGTTTTTTCGGCGTGGGGAGTCCCTTTAAATCCATGGCAGGTCACGGAGCTAGCGCGGCGGCATTTACTGCCTACGCTAGCTGCGTAACCTGAAGTTACGTTCTAAATGAACGGACTGCTCCGTGTGTGGGCAAGTCCGTTCATTTTCAAAAGTCCCGCGGACTTTTGGCCGGCGGATTATTATTGTGGGCAAGTCCACATGCTCGGAAAGTCCAGCGGACCCAGCTGGAAAGTCCGGCGGGATTGTCCGCTGGACTAAGTCCGCCGGCAAAAGTCCGCACGTGTGTACGCGGCATAAGACTAAATCTTGTTAGTTCAGGACCCAAAATAATAGTCTGTATTGGGTTGCCTATCGGTCTAATCTAAGACACGGCTACCTTATGCAGTGACTTATCGGTGTAGGCCAAGAAATGGCTCTTTACCGCTTTCGGTGTAGCCTGTAACATTTAACACAAGCCATTCTCCTATCTATATGTAAACACACAGGGGCCTCTGGATTCTTGTTTTTCGGTAGAGAAATGAGGCCGTATTTTCATCACGATGACTCAGGTGAATAGTGAAAACAGCCCCCATACTTTCAAAGAAAGCAGACTGCTAACAAAAATATCCATTTGCAGCTTCAAAGAAATTGGCAGGTCTGCATCTCTCTGATAAATGGCAGATTTATGACTCCTTCTTAATTACAAATACCATTAAAAAGAGGGCATTTTCGGCACCCGTCTGCAAACGATGATAAGCGTTTTTCATGCTTACATAAACAAACGTGGAACTCTAACTTTTATTTCCCATACTATTTCTGCCCTTGAGTAACGAGGCAAATGTTATATTTCTTCTTATGTCCAGGCTGGAAAGTGCAGCATAAGCTGATGGTACAATACCGGTGTTTGGACCTGGTGCCCCCAGATTAAACACATGCCTCGGTAAGATTTGAAAGGTAAGCATTATGCATCCCAGTGAAAATTTTGAAAAAAAAAAAAAAGTTTCTTAGTTTCTGTTAGATAATTTTGTAAATACTATAAGTAATTTTTCTTCTTCACTGATGTGTGCTGATGAGGCTGCACTGATGGGTACTGATAGGCTGCACTGATGAGGTGGCACTGGTGGGCACTGATGAGATGGCACTAAAGGGCACTGATATGCAGCACTGATAAACGCCTCTGATCATCGTGCTGCGTGCCCCCGCAGGCACGCAAGAGCAGCGAGGGTGGGACGACGTCATGTCGAAGGATTTCTATTTATATGATATATAACTTAGTTCTTGTCTTTTTATGCAATTGTTGATGGTGATGTATGCTAGACATGGAAGAGCAAAAAAGGGTTTTCCCCTAGGTTGGTGGACTTTCAATTGGCACTACTATACTTTCCCAAATAAATTTCAGTTGCATATAATAACAAGATTTATTGAAAAAATTATTTATATAGAAAAGTAGTTTACATTGGATACAATTAAAAACAGCATCAAGCATATAAGTAATTTGTTACATGACATCCGACTAGACGCGTTTCGGAGTAGAATGTCCTCCTTCTTCAGTGGTCGTGGTGTCGAATACAAAATTTAATTATGAATGTTGATGCATTGGTGATTTAAATGTTTTGCCGTATTTTAAAAACAAAACAAAAATAAAGTATCGCATAGGCACAGCACAGGATGTTTTGTTGAGTATAGATCAGCAATCTCTTCATGTGGTCATCCAATGGTTTTACTTGGAGAGGATACAGAAAATCCAAACAAGATTTATGTTGGTAAAGGCCCTAAAGTCGAAATATCGCATTAGAATCCTAAAAGAGATTAGAATTGCCGCAGGGAGACAGAAAGCGTTTGAGAGGATATGGGACTGCTGAGGTCAACAAGTAGTTCTCAAATCTTGTCTATAGAGTAAAACGCCCGTGTTATCTCTTGAGAGTGACCCCTACGTGGGGCTAGCTTCACAAGTATGTAGATGTAATCTTGCAGGTGGAAGAGAGACAGAAACGACCGCATCAAAGGGTGCTGGTGCTAGCCAGATAGTGATGTATGCTAGACATGTGCACAATAGAAAAATTTGTTTCGTTTCGTTTCTGTTCGTTTCCGTTGATTCGTAACGATTCGTAATTTCGTAAGTCGTCGGTGTTCGTTTTCGTAACGATTCGTATTTTCGTAAAAGTTATTTTTTCGTTGATTTGTTTTTAGTTTATTCGAAATTCGGACGCATTCGTATTTTAGTCGATTTAGTTACATTCGTACTTTCGTAAGATTGATTTATTCGTACTTTCGTAACATTGTTTTCATAGATTCGTAATTGGAGCATAATTCATAATGTTATGTAATGTGTATGCATTATTACATTGTAAGAGACACGGAAAATTACGAATCGAATTTTTTTTTTACGAATGTACAAATTTTTTCGTTCAATCCATTCGAAGCACGTTAAACAGTGCCATTGTAAGAGACACGAAAAATTACGAATCGCAAAAAAAAAAAAGTTACGAATGTACGAATTTTTTCGTTCAATCCATTCGAAGCACGTTAAACAGCGACATTGTAAGAGACACAGAAAATTACGAATCGAAAAAAAAATAAAAAAAAGTTACGAATGTACGAAATTTTTTCGTTCAATCCATTCGAAGCACGTTAAGCAGCGCCATTGTAAGGGACACAGAAAATTACCAATTCAACAAAAAAAAAAAGTTACGAATGTACACATTTTTTCGTTCATTTTGATTTTCGTTGTTCCTGTTTTCGTTTTTCGGATTTTCTTCTTTGGTAGTTTCGTTGTTTCTAATTTGGTTATTTAGGATTTTCGTTGTTTTTCATATTCGTTCGATTCGATAATTCGTTATTCGTTAAAATTTTTAGTGAATCATTCGTTCATTCGTACGATAACGAATGAACGAATATAACGGAAAACGAATAAAAACAAAACGAATTGCATATGTCTAATGTATGCATCACATATTTTATATTATTAATACATTTCTATTTTCTAAAATATTATTTCGTTGACCAGTTGCCCCTAAAGACCCCTAGTATTTCCTTGGGGGGGGGGTTCATGTATATGACTTTTCCTATATACATTCTCTATATACAGCTCCTCTTCTTCCTCCAGCACTCCTTTTCTTGTAGAACCCAGCTGGGACACCTGAATACCTGACAATCACTTATTTTGATGAAGCAATGACCCATTACAGGCAGGAACCCAAGGCCTTTTGGGTGTATAGTAGAATTTCAGTGTCCAGTCTACATCACTCCTGTGGCTACTGATCCCAGCACTGCCAACCCACCTGGCTGCAGCTGCCCCTTTAACTAGCCCTCCAGGCTAACTTCTCCCCACAGTCCTCCAGACTGATACTCACCAGCCCACCCGGCTGACTCTCAGGAGATCTCCCAGACTTGCTCACCTGCTCCCGCTGTCCTTTCTCCTTGCTCCCGTGCCTCCAGGAAGGGTTTCCTCCATGTGTTTTGACATTATATGGCTCTCACAGTGCCACTCACAGCGCCGGAGCCGCAAACCCAAGAGAAACACTGAGGAAAAAATGTCAGCTCCCTCGGCGGTGCCTGGGATTCGATGCAGACACTTCGTTCTAAGGTAAGTATTTCATAATGAGCTAGTATCCTGTGCATACTAGCTCATTATGCCTTTGCCTTACAGGGTATTTCTTTTTTTTTTGCATTTTTTTTTTTTTTGCGGGTATACAACCGCTTTAATAAATTTGACATTTTATAAAGTTGTGTTTTCATCATTTGCCTTTAACCGCTTCCCGACCGCCTCCTGTAGATATATGTCTACAGAATGGCACGGCTAGGCAAAGGCACGTATATATACGTCCCCTTTAATTGCCTAGCCGTGGGGTCCCGGTCGGGAGCTCCGTGACCACGGGCGCGGGACCAGCGGACCCGAACGCCGCTGGTGTCCCGTGATCGGGTCACAGAGCTGAAGAACGGGGAGAGGTCTGTGTAAACAAACCTCTCCCCGCGCTTCCTACTCTGCCTGTCATTGATCGCTATTCCCTGTCATCGGGAAAGCCGATCAATGACGTCAGACGTACAGCCACGCCCCCCTACTGTAAAAAAAACACAACACGTCACACTAACTCATCCCCGCCCCCTAGTGGTTAACTCCTTCACTGCCACTGTCATTTACATAGGAATCAGTGCTATTTAAATAGCACTGATTTCTGTATAAATGACAATGGTCCCAAAAATTTGTCGAAGTCACAATAAAAATCGCTGATCACCGCCATTACTAGTAAAAAAAAAAAAATATTAATAAAAATGCTATAAATCTATCCCCTATTTTGTAAACGCTATAACTTTTGCACAAACAAATCAATAATCGCTAATTGCGATTTTTTTTTACCAAAAATATGTAGAAGAATACGTATCGGCCTAAACTGAAGGAAAAAAAAAATGTTATATATTTTTTGGGGATATTTATTATAGCAAAAAATAAAAAATATTGCATTTTTTTCAAAATTGTCGCTCTATTTTTGTTTATAGCGCAAAAAATAAAAACCGCAGGGGCGATCAAATACCATCAAAAGAAAGCTCTATTTGTGGGGAAAAAAGGACGCCAATTTTGTTTGGGAGCCACGTCGTACGACCGCGCAATTGTCAGTTAAAGTGACGCAGTGCCGAATCGCAAAAGGGGCCTGGTCCTTTGGCTGCAAATTGGTCCGGGGCTAAAGTGGTTAAAGTCCCAACAGGGGGTACTTAATATTTTTACATCTGTCTATCAGGGATGTTGGCAACAACCTATGACTTACCTGGTTGGTCTATTGTTTTGTTGGAAAATGGAAGGAAGACTGGAAGAACATGGAAGTGCCCATGACCAACTGGATTGCTGACAGCGCAATGTTAAAGGGGGTCTGCCATATTGTTCTGAATTTGCAGTGTATAGTTGCACATTATAGCTAAAAGCTCATGCGACCCATTCTTCTTTTTTTTTTCTTTGTGGAGGTTGAGTTCCGCCTTAAGCAAAGTTTCATCATATTGGGTTTTTAAACACACTATCGCTTCCTTTTAATCCTACAATACCTTCAGTGCCACAGCACCTTGCCTGTTCTTAGCCTACTTCACTTTATACAGTACATAAGGTAAACTAGCTAGAGTACAATGGGCTCCTCCAGAGAGGACAAGCTCTAAAGAAACTGAATAGAGCCCTGTGGTGGAGGTGAGAATCCAGAGAGGATCGTAGCAGATGTCGGTTAGAATTAAAGAATTAAAAGGCCACAGCACGAGTTGGAATCAACAGAATCCTACGACACAATATTGATAAAAAGCACATTGTGATCCTCATTTTTGTTCGCCACACATAGCAAAAGGAAGCAATCTTCTGCACAGCTGGGAGGACCTGTCACTTTAGCGGCATGGATTAAATATGTCCTCTGTGCCGCCACAGTACCTACAAGGCACGGCAAGCCTTACTTATGTGGCATAACTAAATCTTGGCACACAAATGAATAACTTAACCACTTCATGGCTGCAATGTGATTTTTTTTAAGGTCCTCATGCACAGTGTTGCAAGCAGGGAGAGCATTAATTAACACTACAGCAGAGCTTATGAATGCGCACCTGTGTGCGTTCCTAGTTCTCTGACCTGCTGTCAAAGTGAGGTGTGGGTGGGAGGCACTGGATTAGTTCAATTTCATAGTGTAGGGTTGAGCAGGGGTCCCCAAACTTTTCGGTATTTGGGCCACATCATGTATTTTAGGGCTCATGGACACTGGGAATTTGCCCAGCTCCTCTGAACTAGACATGTGCAATTTTGTTTTGTTCTGACAAATTATCTGAATTAACGAAAAACCCTTTTAACAAATTCGTAAATTTGAAAATACGTCAATTTGAAAATTCGGAAATTATGAAAATTCAGAATTTTGGAAATTCTGAAATTCGATATTGAAAAATCTGAAAACCCGAAAATGTGAAAATCTGAAAAACGAACTATTAAATTATAGGTATTGGAATTTCTTTTCAAATTTGGCTGTTAGTGAACGTAACGCATAGAAATTTATCCAAAGTTACAAATTATCCGAAAAAACGAATGCCGTATCTAAAGGAATGGAACGTAATGAATTAATAATAATAAATAACAATAATAACAATGATTAAAACATATTATCATTATTTATTATTAATTTGTTCCATTCCATTTGTTTAGATGCGGCATTCGTTAGTTCGGATAATTCATAACTTTGGATAAATTTGTATTTGTTACGTTCTCTAACAGCCAAATTTGAAAATAAATTCCAATACCTACTGTATAATTTTTAATAGTTAATTATCATTTAGAATTTTCAGATTTTTTTTTCTTTTTTTCGATTTTCTAATTTTTTAATTTTCAGATTTTCGACTTTTCGAATCTACGAATTTTCGAATTTACAAAGTGTCCCCACACGGTCGGAATTTCCGACAACAATCTCCCATCGAACAAAATCCTATCGTGTGTACGGGGCATTAGAGTGAGAAATTCTAGTGCAATGAGTCAAAGGCAGTGCCAAATGAAAAATCCTTAGGAGTACAAAGCCTGTATTCCTCAACTGGTTACAACAAGCAGGGCAACGGACAGCCCATGCGTTTCAAGGGTCCACACAGTCCCCCCTTCATCAGGGCTGAGTGAAATAGCAGGATGTTAAATGGACTCAACAATACTCCTAAGCAGACTGTTCTAGAGGCAGAGGATGTTATATGTTGTAGACAACAGTCAGTGCTGGCATTCACTGTGATCTAGTCCTGGAATAATAAAGCTTTGGTGTCAACGCAGTCAACTTGTTGTTCATTCCATGTTGGGTGCATTGATAAGCTCCATTGGCTTGAAACCACAATGATGGGCAGGTTGCGGGCTTTAGGCAGCAATTTTCTTTGGTACTGGGTGGGAACAGATTTGGGTATTACAGTAGGGAGATCTTACTCGTTGAGTATCCTATAAAGAGCCAGAAACTAGTTTAGCCCAACAGACTCCACCTAACATAAGACCTTTGTGTGGGGTAACCCTTGAAGCAAAGGTAAGGATCACTGGAGGCCAATCACTCCATTGAGAGTGAGGTCAATTGTTTCTATTCAAATGGGGTAGCTATGAAAACAATAAAGCCAATTAGAAAACATCATAATCTGAATGTTAAAAAAAAGAGGCAGGCAGGGAAAATGATGCCATCACCTGTGATTGTGAGACAGTAATGACAATCTGATGTTTGCCGAATACTTAACAAGGCCGATATTACTCTACGATAATACAGAAAATTTTGATATTAGACAAAATTTTAGTAACGAGTTGGGTTTGTTTATCACATACATTTATTTTCCCGCTTGGCGTTATGAGCCGACATCACTCGTCTTTATGCGCTTTGCCCAAAACCAAGGCAAGATAGAAGGATAGTTTGTTTTTATTAATGGTAATAATATTCTAAAATACAGCCTTGCAAAACACACTTTACTCTCCGCTATCACTTTGCTTGATGAGCGCCGTAAAGAATTGAGAAGCACAAGCCTGTTAAAACACAAGCGCGCCGTGGGGACATAAAACAACATGAAATTACAGTGCACTAAATGAGGATTTACTGGGGCTTTTGTACAAAGAAGCGTCAAGTCACCGTTCCGGAGCACATATGAAAAATAGGGCACTTTATCAAACGGAGATAAGCAAGGGTTTTTAGATCATATTCACTGATACATTTTATAGAAACGGATGTGGTTTATCTATAGCCCCAGCATTTATACATATTCTTCACAAGATGTTTTCATCTCTCGTTGGGAAGATAAAAGATCTAAAATACCATCTTCACAATTTTTGGTGATCTTATCCTAGGGGAGGTCATGGTAACAATTAGAGAGATTCAGAATGGACACACCTTAGGAGATTGGTCCCCTAATTTTGATATGACAGAAATATAGTTTCAGTTCACTTGGCACATACTCTAGTAATATTTTTTTTACTACATATTTTGTAGTACATTTTTAGCTTTTTGGCTGTAGGAGAGCCAAGCGAGGTCCAAGAGTATAGTCTTCTTGCACATAATTGAAGGACCTATGTGCTCAGTGGGTATCCTGCTTTTGATTGAAAACACCTTCCCCACCTTCTGCAACACAATTTCCCACTTAACGTATATACTCGAGTACAAGCCGAGTTTTTGAGCACATTTTTTGTGCTGAAAGTCCCCCCCTCGGCTTATACTCGAGTCAAGCACTTTTCTGCAGCAGAGAATGACATTTTCCGACCCGACTTTGGGGCCCCGTATCTCGGGGCTACTTGGTGCTAGGAACCCCACAAATTTGGTGTGCAAACCTGGTGGAACAAACACCAACAACATATCCAAATTTGGGTTCCTAGCACCAAGTGGCACCGAGATACAGGGCCCCAAATTCAGTCAACTGTTTCCATCTGCAGCAATGTCATTTCGGGACCCTTTGGTCCAGAGACCCCAAATTTTGGCTGCAGCTAGGGGGCATCTAAGAACCCTTGACTACCAAGTTTGAAGTTTTCGGGGGACCTATGGCTGCAAATGGGCACAGTGAGGCATGCAAATGGGCACAGTGAGGCTGCAAATGGTCATTGTTGACCCTCTTTTCCACTAACAATAGCTTTCTCACCCTAGGCTTATACTCGAGTCAATAAGTTTTCCCATTGTTTTGTGGTAAAATTAGGTGCCTTGGTTTATATTCGGGTCGGCTTATACTCGAGTATATACGGTAAGTACAATTACGAACACTAGAGTATTGTACTTCTATATTTGGCTTATGACATCATAATTAGGCAAATTCTGCTTCTAAATTGCAAACACAGGAGCCTAGGAAATGAAATAATAAAGTGTCCAGAGAAACTCTTTGCCAGTTTGTTAAAGCTCAATTCCAACTTGGGGAAAAAAAATTGATTCACTGGCAGTGGTTACAAAAAATAAAATTGCATTCCCAGTTACCACACCCGATTTTCAAAACTGTTGCCCTTAGACTCACCGATATAAAGGCTGAGCCCCCAACCCTGGACTCACAGGAGAATGTAACACAGAGCAGGCCCATGTCATTATGATTAGGATCCACCCACTGCTGGAGGATGATGATCCAAGACATCATACGACCTGGCTAAAGACACCTGTAAAAAAATATTTTTGCCATGGGCGTTCTACTGGGGAAAGGGTCATATGGGGGAGTTGGGCTTTAAACAATGGATTTTTTCACCTGTAGCAATCACTCCTTACTCAACAAGCTGAGATGGCAAGCTCAAACCTTTCCCAACAAAAGTCTTCATCTGAGGAATGCCAAGCCATCCCCATGTCTACTGGCAGGGTTGCTTGACTGGTGAATCTCTTTTATGCAGGATGCATACCTTTCATATTCAACATTATTATTTGAATATTATAACAAAAGACCAAGACCATTGTTAGCACCAACTGCCCATGTGGCCCCATTTACATGTGGGATAAAATACCAGCTTAGTGTGAACTACAGAAATGTTGTGATAAAATAGACAAGAAACATAAAAAAAGTATAATTGTAATAAAGACAGTTTAGAAAAAAATACAAAATATTTTATTTTAAGAATAAACATTTATTAGCTGCTGAGATACCAAATTTAGGGATTTTGTCTTTGGGCTTGAATCAATACATCAATTTGACTTCAGTTTGAGACACTTTTGAGCTCATTCAGAATTCATTAACAGAGGCATTTGAGCACCAGTTAACCTCCTTCTGACCTGCAATTTACACAAGCCTGAGTCAGATAGACTGAGGAACCAAATTACAACAAATGTAGGCCTTTAGAAAAGAAATAGCTGCAGATAGGAAAAAAATGGTATGCGTGTATATGTAAGATAGAAGAATGGGGACACCACAAAAGCAACTTGGTCACAGAAATTACAGATTTTTTTTTTAATTACAGTAAAACCTTGGTTTGAGAGTAACTTGGTTTAAGAGCGTTTTGCAAGACAATCAAAATTTTAAAATAAATTTTGACTTGATATACGAGCGATGTCTTGATATACAAGTAGCGTTATGTCACAACTGAGTATAAGGCCCCTTTCACACGAGGCAGATCCGCTTCCACGGAGTTTGCCTCTGTCCGCCGGCTCAGCGGGAGATCTCTCCGTTGATCTCCGCTGAGCCGGCGGGTGACAGGTCCCTCTCTGCTCACTGAGCGGGGAGGGGCATGTCCAGCGCCGCTGGTTTCTATGGAGAGACAGCATGTCCGTTTTCATCAGATCTCACCCGATCCGCCAGCGATGGATCTGGAACGTAGGGCCATCTGTCTGCTTTTGGCGGATCGGACCGGGTCGGATGTCAGCGGACATGTCTCCGCTGACATCCGTCGCTCCATAGACCAGCATGGAGCACCCGTTCAGGTCCGCTGTCAAAACTGCCAGGTGGACCTGAATGGTCCGTCAATGTGAAAGGGGCCTTAAAGAGAAGAGAGGTGCCTCTTAGTATAGTAATATGGTTACATTTAATGAAGGTACAACATTTAGCAAGCCACATGGTTGATGATTAAAACAGGCACATCTAAGTATGCAGGCATCCGGGAAAAGCTGTCCACATAGACCATCTTCCACACCGCCATCAACGTCATCCTTTCTACGCTGCGCTCCACGGGCACTTCAAGCCTCACTTTCAGATCGCTCTATTGCAGGGTAGTCTTCCCGATCACGATTGCATACTGACAGCGGTGAGAGCCGGCAGTGCAGGGGATGGTCTATGTGGACCGCTTTACCCCGGATGCCTGCATACTTAGATGTGCCTGTTTTAATCATCAACCATGTGAGTTGCTAAATGGTGTACCTTCATTAAATGTAACCATATTGCTACACTTAGAGGTGCCTTTCTTCTCTTTTATACTCTGGAGCTCCTGCTGGATTTTGCTTCTAATCCCCTTGTGGAGGCTTCCATTTGTGGGTGGACATTTTGTGGTTACACAACCTATCACATTGGTATAATCTTTTTATATGAACTATAAACTGAAGGACTTATGAAGAAATGGTTGTGGAACGAATCATCTGAGTCTTCATTATTTCTTATGGAGAAATTCGCTTTCATATACAAGTGCTTTGGATTACAAGCATGTTTCTGGAACTAATTATGCTCACAATCCAAGGTTTTACTGTATGGTGACTTTATAACCTGGGGTCAAATATTCATAACTATAAGCCACCCTAATATTTTTAGTTATACGTTTTATTTTGACCAACTTAATGGAAAAAAGTGACTTAAAGACTAGGTTCACATATGTGTGTGTCAACATTTGCATGCGCATGTCATTGTTACAGTAGCCCTTCACTTAAATGGGATGCTGTATTAAACAAGAAATGTGGGGAAAAAAGTCCCTGACCCTTTTTTTTAGAAACACAGCGCATGGAACTGCGAGATGCTTCGGCACCATGCGGTTTTGCACGCTGATACCGACGCATGGGGGTGCTATTAAAAAACTGCAAAAATGCATAGCCGGCGTACAGCGTCACAGGGTCAAGGCTCCTGCAGTGCGCATGCGCAATGACGCATGCGCACTCGCCCTATGGCCAATGGGCGGAGCCCAAGCCAGGACGTGTGCAAGTGGGTGGACGACAGTGTTTCTGTGTTGGTCGAGAACGTACATGATTATGCACGCATTTTTGACATTTGGAAGTTTATAAACGGATATTATATCATTATTTGTATAAAATCCTTATTTCACAACACTTAATTTAGGATGCGTCCATGATTCAGTGTGTGCAATGCCTGTTGGACTATGTGATAAGAAAGCCCAGCACTAGCTATACACTTGTTGGCTGATCCTTACTGACTGTCAAGACATCACTGGCTCTATTTGCAGGGGTGTGTCCTTCCTCTGAGTCATTCAGCTGTGTTGGTAATCTGAGATTATGCTATACAGGCCTGTACAGCAGTAAAACATGTACAGAAAATGTTGGCATTCTGTCACATCTGCTACCTGCTGGCTGCAAAAACAAGTACGACATATTTATATAATTATGTATATATTGTATTTGGCTAAAAAAAATGTTATAATTATTTTAGCCATAGAGGTTTCTGTATATGCATGCAACAATATGCAGTACCTGGCAATATGACTGAAAGCTAAGGAGTTTCTTATTATTTGGTATGTCAAAGCCTACTTGCCCCACTTGGCCAATAGGGATGCATGCAAGGCAAAAGACAGCAGGCAAGCTACGATACTGCTAGGAAATGCTGGACCTTTGCCTAATAAAAATAGTCTGACATTGGGGCATAGACGTTTTCCGGAGGTGCCTGGACACACCCTAATCACCTTGTCCGCCAGGGCCGATGCCCTCCTGTACCGTGCCCATGCCCCATTATTTCAAAAGGGGGGACCAGGCACCTGCCAAGCAGAAGGAACGGCTGTACTGACTTTTGCAGATATCGATCCTCTTGTTCCTCCCATTGCAGTGCTGTCGGCTTCTCCTCCTCTCCCTCCCTCCCTCCGCCTGCACTGTAGCAGGATTGGTTCTAGCTAGGGGCGCCCCGTCTATTGTGGATGTATGGGCGCCCCCTCCCCTATCCACCGCCGCCCTCCCTATCCATGTGCCCGGCCCTTTTTTGGACGCCGGGCACATGAATTTCTATGGCAGTGGTGGGGGGGGGGGGTATTTTGAAGCATCTAATTAGTAACAGAGGCTCTAATGGGCTTCAAATAGGGTGGACTCTGGGCGCAGAGCATTGCGTCTAGGAGCCCACCCAGGTGTGTTGCAACAGTGATTGAATATTCACTGTTGGAACACTGATCCTCCTCCCGGCCAATCAGGAAGCGGGTCTGATAACCATCACCCGATTGGCTGAAAGACGCATAGGAGGAGGGGAGGAGATGCACGATAGAAGCGAGGAGAAGACACAGGAGCTGCTGCCCGATGTGCCCGCCATGGCCAATCCCTGCCGCTGCCCAATGTGCCCACCGATGCCGGACCCTCCACCGCTGCCTGATGTGCCTGCCGATGCCCGATTCCCCCGGCTGCCTGATGTGCCCACCACTTCCTGAACCCCCGCAGCTGCCTGATGTGCCTGCCGCCTAGATGGGGTAAGTGCCTCTGGGTACAGTATGTATAGGCATCTCTGGGTACAGTATGTATAGGCACCTCTGGGTACAGTATGTATAGGCACCTCTGGGTACAGTATGTATAGGCATCTCTGGGTACAGTATGTATAGGCACCTCTGGGTACAGTATGTATAGGCACCTCTGGGTGCAGTATGTATAGGCACCTCTGGGTACAGTATGTATAGGCATCTCTGGGTACAGTATGTATATGCATCTCTGGGTACAGTATGTATAGTCACCTCTGGGTACAGCATGTATAGGCACCTCTGGGTACAGTATGTATAGGCCCCTCTGGGTACAGTATGTATAGACACCTCTGGGTACAGTATGTATAGGCACCTCTGGGTACACTATGTATAGGCACCTCTGGGTACAGTATGTATAGACACCTCTGGGTACAGTATATATAGGCACCTCTGGGTACAGTATATATAGGCACCTCTGGGTACAGTATGCATAGGCACCTCTGGGTACAGTATGTATAGGCACCTCTTGGTACAGTATGTATAGGCACCTCTAGATTTTTCTTTAAAGTGACAGAGTTAAAAGTCAAAAAATACAGTAGATGAGTTCATGGAAATGCTTGTCACAAAAATCCAGCATCTGTTACTCTGTACAGGGAATATACAATTCGTGTTTTATCAATTTCTTCTTAATAAACCTTTTATACAAAACAACTTCACTAGCTTCCATAATGCACTGAAATCATTTTTCAATAACAAAACGCATTTCCAGATATAGCACGCAAGCGCATTTTTGTAGCGTGTCATGTCCCAGTGAGCCTTTTGCTTCTCCTTTGACATGCCATCATTATTTTCTCAAGATTCACTTTACATAATTGAGGCAGTACGACTAATTTTGTGAACATTACTAGAGAATAAAATAACTTATACAGTAATTGGGCTACAAAAGGGGAACTATGCACCAAACCTAATGAGATGAGGAAGCTTAACAGTTTTTGAATAACAGTCATTGAAGGTCTTGTGTCATTTTTTTTTTCTTAACCACTTAAAGAGGAATGAAACTTGCTCTGCCAACTTCTACCTATAGGTAAGCTTATAATAAGGCTTACCTATAGGTATTGAAAATATCTCCTAAACCTGTACAGTTTAGAAGATATTTCCAGTGCATGCAGCCAGTGACATCAGTGGCGCATGCGCTCTGAAGGAACGGCCCACGTGTGGCATTCCTTCCGAACCCGTGCTGTGAACAGCGGCTCCGGCCAATCACATCGCCGGAGCCCGCAAACCCAGAAGAAGCTCCGGGAAAGATGTCGGCCGTGACATCGCTGTGCAGGGAGCGCTGCAACAGCTTCGTTTTAAGGTAAGTATTTCATAAAGAGCTAGTATGCAATGCACACTAGCTCATTATGCCTTTGTCTTGCAGGTTTTTTTTTTTTTTTTTTTGAGAATTTTTTTCAAAGGTTTAGGGAGGGAGGAACGGAGTAAAGAGTAAAAAATAAAAAATATTAACAACAAGTTTGAAAAATAGGCATGGTCCTTTAGGAGATTCCTAAAGGACCAGGCCTATTTTTTTTCAAACTTGTTGTTAATATTTTTTATTTTTTTGCTAGAAAATTACTAAGAACCTCCAAACATTATATATATTTTTTTCAGACACCCTAGAGAATAAAATGGCGGTCGTTGAAATACTTTAGGTCACGCCGTATTTGCGCAGCGGCCTTACAAGCTTAATTTTTGAGGAAAAATACACTTTTTAAAATAAAAAAATAGGACATAAGTAAAGTTAGCCCAATTTTTTTTTTATATTGTGAAAGATAATGTTATGCCGAATAAATTGATACCCAACATGTCACGCTTCAAAATTGCGCCCGCTCGTGGAATGGCGACAAACTTTGAACCTTAAAAATCTCCATAGGCGACGCTTACAAATTTCTACAGGTTACCAGTTTTGAGTCACAGAGGAGGTCTAGGTCTAGAATTATTACTCTTGCTCTAACGATTGTGGGTGATACCTCACATTTGTCTGAGATTGGACCGATGAACACTAGAAAGCGGGTGACAAGTTTCACATCACTTTTCCCTCCAGCTTCTCCAGTAACTCTCACCTCCATTGTACTAGACCTTCACAGATTAAGATGGAAGTGTATTTTAATATGCAACCAGGATTCCCTTAGTAATTGAAGAGCTCACAGCTGGCAAGAGTAAACTCTGCTCATGGAAACGTGATTATTACATTAGTGCAACAGGCAAAAGGAAGCTGGCACACTGATGTACAGACATGGAGTCATCAATCACTTGAAGCACAAAGCACTAATCACCCTCAGCATACATGCAGATCGTGTGTTTCAGCCTCAGAACACTAACTAGATCAATCGTTGTTGGGTTGTAGAGTCAACATGGCAAAACAAAGCCCTGTTCTTTCTTTCTTTCTTGCTTTCTCTTTCTTTCTTTCGTATATTTTCTTTCTATTTTTTTAAACCTCCCTTCCATCCTCTTCCTTCCTTCCACTCACTTTCTTTCTTTTTTTTGTTCTTTCTTTCTTTTTTCCTGGCTTCTGTATTCTTTCTTGCTTTCTCCTTTTTTTTTTTTTTTTTTTTAAACCTTCCCTTCCATCCCCTTCCTTCCTCTCAGGTTCTTTCTTTATTTATTTCTGGCTTTATTTCTTGCTTTCTCTTTATTTCTTTATCTTTTTTTTTTTAATTTCTTAAACCTTCCCTTCTACCTTTCCTTCCTTCCTTCCTTCCTCCCTCTCACGTTCTTTCTTTCTTGCTTTCTGTTTCTTTCTTTCTCCTATTTTTTGTATTTTTTAAACCTTTCCTTTCATTCTCTTTCTTCCTCTGATGTTCTTTCTTTATTTCTTTCTCTGTTAAATACTCCCACTTCTTATTCTTTTATAATTCCCCTTTATCCTTCTTTACTCCATTCCTCCCTCCCTTCCTTCCTTCTTTACTCTATTTTTTTCTTTCTTTCTTTCTTTCTTTAGCCACATACACATGATCGGACTTTTCGGATGGATTGTCCGGCGGACTAAGTCCGCCGGACTTTCCAGCGGAGGTCCGCCGGACTTTCCAGCGGAGGTCCGCCGGACTTTCCAGCGGAGGTCCGCCGGACTTACCAGCGGAGGTCCGCCGGACGTTCCAGCGGAGGTCCGCCGGACGTTCCAGCGGAGGTCCGCCGGACGTTCCAGCGGAGGTCCGCCGGACGTTCCAGCGGAGGTCCGCCGGACTTTCCGAACGTGTGGACTTGCCCACACACGCCTGGACTTTTCCGGTGGACAATCCGCCAGAGTTTTGGCGGAAGTCCACAGGACTTTTGAAATGAACGGATTTGCCCCACACACAGAGTAAAGTCCGTTCATTTAGAACGTGACTCCAGGTAGATGGGACTAGCGAAGGAAGTCAATGCCGCCGCCTCGATCGGCAACATTGACACCTCGCTAGCCCCGTCACCTGCTATGGATTTAAAGGGGAATCCCTACGCTGAAAAAACGCTGTGGGGGTCCCCCCCAAATCCATCTCAGACCCTTATCCGAGCACACAGCCCAGCCGGTCAGGAAATGGGTGGGGACAAGCGAGCCCCCCCCCCCTCCTGAGCCATACCAAGCCGCGTGCCCTCAACATGGGGGGTGCCCTGGGGAAAGGGGGGCCCTGCGCCCCCCCACCCCAAAGTGGGGGGCTCATTTCAAAAGTCCCGCGGACTAGCACACACGCCGCGGGATTGTCCGACGAACTCCCGAGTCCGGCGGACAATTTTAAGTCAAAACTTCAAACTAAGTCCGCCGGACTTTTGCGAACAAAAAGTCCGCCGGAGCCCCACACACGGTCGGATTGTCCGGTGGACTCTAGTCCGCCGGCAAGTCCGATCGTGTGTATGCGGCATTTCTTTCTTTCTTTCTTTCTTTCTTTCTTTCTTTTATACATGCAGACTATGTGTTTCAGCCTCAGAACACTAACTGGATCAATCTTTGTTGGGTTCTAGAGTCAACATGGAAAACCAAAGCCCTGTTCTTTCTTTCTTCTCCTACCTGTATTTATTCCTTTTTCTTTCTTCCTTTCCCTTTCCTTTCCTTCGTTCTTTCTTTTTTTTCTTTCTTTCCATATGTTTCAGCCTCAGAACATTAACTGGATCAATCTGTGTTGGGTTTTAGTGTAAACATGACAAACCAGAGAGAGCCCTGTTGTTTTCCTTTCTTCCTCGCTTGCTTTCTCTTTCTTTTCTTTTTTCTTTTTGAAACCTTCCATCCCCTTCCTTCCTTCCTTCCACTTTCTTTCTCTCTCTCTCTCTCTCTCTCTCTCTCTCTCTCTTTCTCTTACTTTTTCTCTTTTTTTTTTTTTTTCTCTTTTTTTTTTTTTTCTTTTTTTTTTCTCTTTGTCATTCTTTCTTTA
Organism: Lithobates sylvaticus; assembly: GCA_028564925.1. NCBI lineage: Eukaryota > Metazoa > Chordata > Amphibia > Anura > Ranidae > Lithobates > Lithobates sylvaticus. The sequence goes on along the minus strand of CM053034.1, from coordinate 213,300,269 downwards.
TTTCTTTCTTTTACTTTCTCTTTCTTTTATGAAAAATGTATTGAACGTCAAAAACATAAGAGCAAGCGTACATGACGTGGTACATAAGTTGAGAAATACAGAGAAACAAGCATATCTTGTATGTCCACAGGTCGTGTCAAAGAGGAATGTCTGTAAACATGTACATTAAACAATTGCAGTTATACCTACATCAACATAACACACCTCTGTATAGAGTAAGTGGTATAAGCATATTGTGTTTACAGCAGGCATAATGCATTTATTACAGCATATGTTGTTTCTTAGCATGGGATGTGTTTGTTAAGAGAATTCTAATATATAAAGGCCTAAGAACCACACAGTGAGGGGTAAAAATGCATAGTAAAAGTAAACAGGTAAATGAGGCATCCCTTCTGGGGTCGATCCTATGTGGCATTAGACACGTGCACAATAGAAAAATTTGTTTATTTTCGTTTCGTTTCTTTAGTTTCCGTTGATTCGTAACTATTCGTAAATTCGTAAGTCGTCAGTGTTCGTATTCGTAACGATTCGTAAATTCGTAAGTCGTCGGTGTTCGTATTCGTAACGATTCGTATTTTCGTAAGAGTTATTTTTTTCGTTGATTCGTTTTTCCGTTAGTTTAATTTTCGTTTATTCGACATTCGGACGCATTCGTATTTTCGTAGATTTAGTTACATTCGTACTTTCGTTAGATTGATTTATTCGTACTTTCGTAACATTGTTTTCGTAGATTCGTAATCGGAGCATAATTCATAATGTTATGTAATGTGTATGCTATTATTACATTTTAAGAGACACGGAAAATTACGAATCGAAAAAAAAAGTTACGAATGTACGAATTTTTTCGTTCAATCCATTCGAAGCACGTTAAGCAGCGCCATTGTAAGAGACACGGAAAATTACGAATCGAAAAAAAAAAAAAAAAAAAAGTTATGAATGTACAAATTTTTTTGTTCAATCTATTCAAAGCACGTTAAGCAGCGCCATTGTAAGGGACACGGAAAATGACCAATTCAACAAAAAAAAAAAAGTTACGAATGTACGAATTTTTTCGTTCATTTTGATTTTCGTTGTTCCTGTTTTCGTTTTTTCGGATTTTATTCTTTCGTAGTTTCGTTGTTTCTAATTTGGTCAATTCGGATTTTCGTTGTTTTTCGGATTCGTTCGATTCGAACATTCGGTAAAAAATTTTGCGAATCGTTCGTTCATTCGTACGATAACGAATGAACGAATATAACGAATTTTAACGAAAAAAGACAAAACGAATTGCACATGTCTATGCAGCATTGAGATAGTGTCTCAGAGTATATAACAGGACCAAAAGGTATGCTTCAGGGAAGAGGAGATATGTTGGGCTAAGAAAATGATCTACTTAAGCGGGTGTTAGTTCACTATATGGACCACTTATGTATTTGTACATGTTGATCATATCCCCCCTTAATCTATAAATAAATTCAGTTCCTCTAATCTTTCCTCATAGCTGAGCTCCTACATCCTTCTTATCAGTTTGGTTGCCCTTCTCTGCACTTTCTCCAGTTCCCCAATATCCTTTTTAAGAACTGGAGCCCAAAACTGAACTGCATATTCCAGATGAGGTCTTACTAATGTCTCTGGCATGACCTCTCTTTCTTTCTTTCTTTTTCTTTCCTTTTCTTCTTTCCGTTTTCCTTCCTTTTTCTCTTTCACTATTCTTTAATACTCCCCCTCTCCCTCTCCTCATTTCTTTATTTTCCCCTTTTTCTGCCCTTCCCTTTATCCTTCTTACCTCCCCTCTTTCTTTCTTTCTTTCCTTCCTTCCTCCTTTCCTTCATTCTTTGCTCATATCCTTCCTTTCTTCCAGTCCTTTTTCTTTAATGTCCTTCTCTCTGGCATTTCCACTCTCATTTTTCCCCATCCAGTGAATCTGCTATTGGGAGTCCCTTCCAGGCTGGTGGTCCCTAGCAGTCCCACTAATTAAGGCACTGGCAGGAGATGAAACACTGGCACACACTGTGATCACCACCTGCTCCGTTTGCACTTATGATGTGTTTGGCAGATGACAGACAGTCAGTCACTGATCCGAGTCTTACTATTTATAGACGCACAAAACAGTTTGTCAATATTGTCACCAAAAACATAGCAAAAAGCCTGGAAGTGAAGATCTTTTTTTCCATCCAGCTGTTGTAGGGTGACATTGTACAATATGTGGATTCTGGGAGGCTGTGAGTCTCTGCTGTAGTAGGAGAAAAAGATTCCATCTGCATCATTCTGAGAATTATCCAAAATCATGACCTGGGATATTTTGACTCCTTCTGACTCTGCCCCAACCATGCCCATATTGGGCAACCAGGAAAGGGAAAATATAGGCAAATTAAACTTCAGCTTTAATGTATCAAAAACGAAAATATCTCTCCACGGGCGTACACAACTTTAAAGATGTTACGTTTCTATTAGACATGTGCAATTCGTTTCGATTTTTTTTAGTTTTCCGTTAAAATTCGTTATATTCGTTCATTCGTTATCGTACGAATGAACGAATGATTCGCTAAAAATTTTAACGAATAACGAATTATCGAATCGAACGAATATGAAAAACAACGAAAATCCGAAATAACCAAATTAGAAACAACGAAACTACGAAAGAAGAAAATCCAAAAAACGAATACAGGAACAACGAAAATCAAAATGAACGAAAAAATTTGTACATTTCGTAACTTCTTTTTTTTGTTGAATTGGTAATTTTCCGTGTCCCCTTACAATGGCGCTGCTTAACGTGCTTCGAATGGATTGAGCGAAAAAATTCGTACATTCATAACTTTTTTTATTTTTTTCGATTCGTAATTTTCCGTGTCTCCTTACAATGGCGCTGCTTAACGTGCTTTAAATGGATTGAACGAAAAAATTCGTACATTCGTAACTTTTTTTTATTTGATTCGTAATTTTCCGTGTCTCCTTACAATGGCGCTGCTTAACATGCTTCGAATGGATTGAACGAAAAAATTCGTACATTCGTAACTTTTTTTTTCAATTCGTAATTTTCCGTGTCTCTTAAAATGTAATAATAGCATACACATTACATAAAATTATGAATTATGCTCCGATTACGAATCTACGAAAACAATGTTACGAAAGTACGAATAAATTAATCTTACGAAAGTACAAATGTAACTAAATCTACGAAAATACGAATGCGTCCGAATTTCGAATAAACGAAAAAAAAAAAAAACGAATCAACGAAAAAATAACTCTTACGAAAAAACGAATCAGGGATCAATGATGACTTACGAATTTACGAATCGTTACGAATCAACGGAAACGAACAGAAACGTAACGAAAATATTTTTTTTTTCTGTTGTGCACATGTCTAGTTTCTATTTACTCAACATAACATAATCTTTTATATTTTACCAGAAAATCGGATATTATATTGTGTTTGTGTACACTAAAATTGTATTAACCACATGCCGACCAGCGCACGGCGATATACGTCGGCATAATGGCACGGTTGGGCAAATGGGCGTACAGGTATGTTCCCTTTAAATTGCAGCATTGCTCCCATCTCTCTCCACCAGTTACTCAGTTGTTGATGATCCTGCTCCTCAGTCCTGCCTACTTAAGCCGTCCAGTCTAGAGGAGCTCTGCCTTCGCCTAAGTCACATCACAAGAAATCTCCTGTGTTCCTGTTTAAAGACTGGCAACCCTTCTGGCTCCGGATCCTGCTTGCTGTTTCACTACATTGATCCCTGACTTCTGGCTTGGCTGACTATCCGTTCCGGTTACTGAACTTTGGCTATGTTTTGACTACGTTTTGTTCTTTTTACTTTTATTATTAAACAAGTGTGATTTAACTGTACTTCTATCTCGGTCTGATTTCATGGTTTCTGACAGTGATCTCCTGTAATAGGAGATCAACAGGAGTCGGTAAGCCGCAGTGTGTGTGGAGGTGGAAGGCACATCTTTTCTCATCACTATTCCTGGGTGTATTGTGTGCTAATTTCACATTGGAGATCTACTATCAATAGAATGGACTGTTTATAGTTTGCTGATTGGTCAATTGTTTTTTTATTCATGATTTTCACTTCATAAGGGTTGAATAAGATGAATTCATTGCACAGATTCACTTTCATGGAAAATATAGCGCAACTTGATATTGGAAGATGGTAATATATTGGCCTGCCATAGTAATATACCTCTAATGCCGCGTACACACGATCGAAAATTTTGCCAGCAAAAGACCGATGAGAGCTTTTCGTCGGAAAATGCGACCGTGTGTAGGCTCCTTCGGAATTTTGCTGGCCGAATTCCCGACAGCAAAAATTTGAGAGCATGTTCTCAATTTTTCCGACGGAAAAACTTCCTATTGGAAATTCCGATCGTCTTTGGCAATTCCGACGCGGAAAATTCCTACGCATGCTCGGAAACAATTCGACGCATGCTCGGAAGCATTGAACTTCATTTTCTCGGGCTCGTCGTAGTGTTGTACGTCACCACGTTCTTGGCGGTCGTAATTTGGTGTGACCGTGTGTAGGCAAGATTCCGTTGGAATTCCGTCAGGAAAACCATCAAAGCTTTTTTCGATCATAATTCCGATCGTGTGTACGCGGCATTACATTTCAAAATATATTCTGGGGATACTTTTCTGCCAAAACGGAACCTTTCAACAAAAACCTGTCACCAAAAACAAGCAAGAGCCGAATAATTATCCTGCTCCCTCTGGCCTCTGTCATTGTTGATTGCCTATCCTTGGGGCAAAAAAAATACCACAAAGGCTAAAACACTCCTAGAGCCATATCATCTTTTTTTTTTTCCTCCCCTCAGCAGATGGTAAATATAATTACATATGACTGATCTCAAAATATTATTAATGGCATAAAACATTATTTTCACACATCTATCACTTTGCAGTATCTTTTTGCCCGGCGTCAGTGTTTCGGCGCGCGGTGTGTCAGATGCTTGTGGGATATATAGCTGAATGGTTCTCCGTGCCGGCCTGTAACATCTGCTTCGGGGGCCCTCGTACATGATTTCCAACTAACTGACTCATTTGAAATAAAATTGCTGTAGGGGAACAATCTGGATAAGCTGTGAAATAAATGCTGCAGTTAGCCTGTGAGCTGCTGGTAAATTTAGCCCTCACCAGTGCTCGGATGTCAGCGATACGTCTTCTCAAACTACATCCTGTGATATCTGGGAATAAACGCAGAGATTATCTGACATTCTGTAATGACCTTCAGTTCTTTTTTCCTTTACTCGCTATGCGTTGCTGATGTTGCCGCTGATGATCATCACCTTATATCGAAATACTTGGAAAATGGTTATATATATATATACCGTGTTTCCCCGAAAGTAAGACAGTGTCTTACTTTCTTTTTATCCCTAAAAGCCCCACTATGTCTTACTTTCGGGGTATGTCTTACATTATGGGGCACATAGCACATTATGGGGCAGATCATGGGGCACATAGCAGATCAGGGCACATTATGGCACATTATGGGGCACATAGCACATCAGGGCACATTATGGGGGACACAGCACATCTGGGCACATTATGGGGCACAGCACATCTGGGCACATTATGGGGCATGGGGCACATTAGGGCATCAGGGCATGGGGCACATTAGGGCATCAGGGCATGGGGCACATTAGGGCATCAGGGCATGGGGCACATTAGGGCATCAGGGCATGGGGCACATTAGGGCATCAGGGCATGGGGCACATCTGGGGACACTTACTTGCGAGCATAGTAGTGCAGGAAGCGTCTATCTGTCATGTTTTCTCTCATGTCACGCTGCCCGCTCCCTGGCGGCCCCTCCTCTCTTCTCGTCTATCCCAGATGATGTCTCAAGCCAATGGGGATTGACGAGAAGAGAGGAGGGGCCGCCGGGGAGCGAGCAGCGCTGAGTGACATGAGAGACAGCGTATGACAGATAGACGCTTCCTGCGCTACTCTGCATCTCATTCGGCTATGGTCTGTGAAGGGAAAACCCCTGTGTTTCCCCGATAGTAAGACATACGTCTTACTTTCGGGGTACGGCTTACATTAGCTGTCCCCTCTGACACTCCCGATACGTCTTACTATCGGGGGTGTCTTACTATCGGGGAAACACGGTATATATATATATATACGCTATTTTGTCAAAAGTATTGGGACACCTGCCTTTACACGCACATGAACTTTAATGGCATCCCAGTCTAATGCCCCGTACACACGGTCGGAAAATCCGACCACAAAATCCATCGGATTTTTTCCGACGGATTTTGTCCGACACTGGTGTTGCATACACACGGTCGGACAAAGTTGTCGGAAAATCCGATCATTCTGAACGTGGTGACGTTTGTTGCCTACAACGGGACTACGTAGAGGCTAGTAGCCAATAGCTTTGGTCTTGTAATGTGATCTGAGCATGCATGGCACTTTGTCCATCGGAAAAAGTCCAATAGGACTTTGTTGTCGGAAAATTTGAGAGCAGGAGATAAAACTTTGTCCGTCGGAAAATCCGACGGAAAAAGTCTGATGGAGCCTACACACGGTCGGACATTTTCCGTCGGAAAATCCGACCGTGTGTACGGGGCATTAGTCTGTAGGGTTCAATATTAAGTTGGCCCACCCTTTGCAGCTATAACAGCTTCAACTCTTCTGGGAAGGCTGTCCACAAGGTTTAGGAGTGTGTCTATGGGGATGTTTGACCATTCTTCCAGCGCTCTAATTCATCCCAAAGGTGTTCTATCGGGTTGAGGTCATCCATGTCTTTATGGACCTTGCTTTGTGCACTGGTCAAAATAATTTGGTGAAAGGGGGATTATGGTGTGGGGTTGTTTTTCAGGGGTTGGGCTTAGCCCCTTAGTTCCAATGAAGGGGACTCTTAGGGTGTCAGCATACCAAGACATGTTGGACAGTTTCATGCTCCCAACTTTGTGGGAACAGTTTGGGGGTGGCCCCTTCTTGTTCCAACATGACTGCGCACCAGTGCACAAAGCAAGGTCCAAAAAAACATGGATGAGTGAGTTTGGGGTGGAGGAACTTGACTGTCCTGACCTCAACCTGATAAAACACCTTTGGGATAAATTAGAGCGGAGGCTGCGAGCCAAGCCTTCTCATCCACATCAGTGCCTGACCTCACAAATGCTCTTCTGGAAGAAGAGTCAAACATTCCCATAGACACACTCCTAAACCTTGTGGACAGCCTTCCCAGAAGTGTTAAAGCTTTTTAAATAATTATGTCCTAACCCCTAACTACACTATATTGCCATTAGACAATAACAGCAGAGAGATTGAAGGACATCCCATTCCAAAACCATAAGCATCAATATGAAGTTGCCAATCCCCCATCTTCAACTTTAATGCTACAACAGCCTCCACCAGATTCGGAAATTTGTGCTAATTTAGCCAAAATTACTTTTTTGAGGTCAGATGTAGGAAGGTGCAGTCTATTTTCTCCACTGCAGGTGGCACTCATCCGCAGCGGCAATGGAAGTGGAGGAGGAAGTCAAGAGGAACTTAGTTCCTCTATGGTCTCCTTAGTCACAGAGAGGAGGCATTTGATTGGATGCTAGCATCCTATGTGACACTGGTGGCCATTTTGGGTCAGGGAGAGTCTATTTAAGACCCTGGCTCCTGGGATTGGTGCGTATTTTGCATGGGGCTAGAGTAGAGACAGGTCACACCCATTTGTCAGGGACATTGCTTATCACCAGGGAGAGGTTCCAGATGATCAGGGAAAGTGCAGGGACACACCATCCTTCCTGGAAGCCTCCCAACTTTGGTATGGACCGGCCAAGCATTTCCGTATTTCGTACAGAATTTGTATTCGTAAAAATTCGTAATTCGGATTCGTACGAATGTACGAATTTCGAAAAATTCGTACGAGTTTCGAAAAATTCGTACGAGTTTCGAAAAATTCGTACGAATTTCCGTTTAGTACGAAACTAATCGCACATGTCTAGTCTGTATTCTATTTTGTGGCATTAGTCTCAGAAATAATACAGAAATAGATACACTATTAGCACTCAAGTGTTAAAGGATATATATGGGAAAAGCTAGGCTATACATCCTTTCACTAATATTTTCTTTTTTAATTCTTACAGTAATCTTTCTCAGCCTTATGGCTCCCATCAGACTGGGAAATCTGCAATACTAAAATTATAGATAAAGAGCACACTAGCCTAGTGCAACACTCGAAGACACCACTTAAATAAAAAAAATTATTTAAATATTGATTTAAGCCAGTCAAACCTTTTGTCTCATGCTTGTGATAGATTGTGAAAACGTGTATAATATCTGGTCAAGCTCCCAGTTTGTCTGCCCTAATCTGCTAGATTGGATTTCTGTGTGTATGCCATTGGGCTGGATAATTACTATTCTCTAAACTCTGCCTACCTTTTACCTGGACTGTCATTGAACCACACATACCTGTTTGCTTTGTTCAGTTCATGCCGGCCCTTGCATGGTAGCCAGGCACTATAGCATTATGTATCCTGGGGCAACCGGTAGGCCTGCTTGCCTTATGGAAAAGGGGGCTGCTATAGGTGAAGAACACAGTAGCCAGCTAAAGTATCTGCATTATGGATAGGCGTGACAATAGACCTCTTTAATACCCGCAACAAAGTGCAGAAGATGCAAATCTGCAGACTAAGCAGACTTGCACCTGCTGCATTTTGTTTCAGATGCTTACAAAATCATCAACCAGTATTCGACAGTCAAGAATACATATTCACCGGCTACTGTGCTATATGTCTGGCTATTGTCTCTTCAATATGGCATTGCAATTTTTATTTCAACATAATAACTGCCTCGTCTCTGGAATGTGGGATTTGAGTTTTGACGTTTTTTGTGCACTTTGTGTTGACATTTTTATTAAACTTTTTAGACATTACAGCATGGCACTGCACAAAAAGAACATCACAAGCTATACAATGAAACTGTTCGACAATTGGCACAAAGTTGAAGGCTTTAGCCTTATTAAGTGTAAAACTTCTGATAGCTTTTAGATCTGTTCTATCTGCTACTTCTAATGTTCACTTCTGGCCTATTATTGCTAGATAAGAAAAGAAAAAAAATCAGATGTCGCAGCAAAAACTACTTTAAAAAGTTTTTTTTCAAGCTGAAATGAAATTCATGAAATGAGGGTACTGCTGCTGTATCTATGCCAAGGATTAACGTAAAAGTAAACAAGATCAGCCATAATATCATGACAACTGAGAGGTAAAGTGAATAGCATTGATTATCTTGTTGCAATGACACCTGAAAGAGGGTGGGATATATTAGACAATAAGCAAGCATGTTAATCCCTGAAATTGATGTTTTGAAAGAAGAAAAAATGGGCAACCATAAGGATTTGAGTGACTTTTACAAGGCTCAAACGTAATGGCTAGAAGACTGTGTCAGAGCAAGACTAAAATTACAAATATTGTGGGATGTTTCTTGTCAACAGCAGTCAGAAGCTACCAAAAGTGGTCCAAGGAAGGAAAATGGTAAACCAGCAACAGGGTCATGGGCGGCCAATGCTCATTGATGCACGTGGGGAGGGAAGTCTGGCCCGTGTAGTCCAATCCAATAGAAGAGCTACTGTAGCTCAGATTGCTGAAAAAGTTAATGGTGGTTCTGATAGAAAGGTGTCAGAACACACAGTGCATCGTAGTTTGTTGTGTATTGGGGCTGCATAGCCTCAGACCAGTCAAGGTACCCATGCTGACCCGTGTCCACAGCCAAAAGCACCTACAATGGGCACGTGAGCATTAGAACTGGACTACGGAGCAATGGAAGAAGGTGGCTTGGTCTGATGAATCGTGTTTTGTTTTACATCATGTGGATGGCTGGGTGCGTGGGTTTCTCTTATCTGGGGAAAGATGGCGCCAGAATGCATTATGTGAAATCCAATCATAGAGGCCCCACCTTGCAACTTACAGGACTTAAACTGATATCTTGGTGCCAGATACCACAGCATACCTTCAGAGGTCTAGAGGAGTCTGTAACGACACCCCAAGTATGAAAGAATTTAAAGTCGTTTAGGACATTCCATACCCGAACACAAAGGCAGCTACCAAACACTCCAATCATCCAAACAAGAAACCCATACGAATAATTCTCCCCCAAGTACGAGACGAGGCTCTGTGTTGAGGGTCAAGCAGGAATCAGACTCTTTATTCCAGCACATGTTATACAGATCCCACTTCAAAACACTTCCCCCCACCCTTAGAAAACAGGGCGGGTTAAACTGTGCAATGACAATGGACACACAGGTCAGGTGTGTTTAACTTCTCATCAGGGGCTGTTGGAGGAATCCCCCCTCCCTCCATAGAGATAAACATCCCATAATATCCAAGGCAGACAGACACAATAGAACATTGGAATACAGCCACACCCCAAACGATCACAGCAAAGAGTCCACAACAAAATGAGACAATAAACAATATATACATATATACAAGATTGAGTCCGATTAGTACAGATCAGACTGGATTTCTCATTCACCACGCAAAGAGTATTGTTCCCTTAAAATCCAGGGCCCATAATCAGAAGGCAAGAGGCCAGCATTCAATCCTCTCCAAAAGCCTCTGTCCCGGCTAGGTCTGTCACAGAGTCCATGCCTGAAAGGGGCAGGGCTGGTATGAGAGCAAAGGGGAGACATACTCAATAATAGGTGGGTAGTCATAATGTTATGATGGCCTTCTTAGACCCGACAATGAAGGAGTGGCTTAGGGAGGTAGATAAGACTAGGCTTATGGAGGAAGTAATCCACTTGCAAAATGACTCTGAAGTAATATAAGAAGAAAAAATATTGGAGATACGGGACTGTCCAAGGTACATAACATAGCCTTGGACAGTCCCGTATCTCCAATATTTTTTCTTCTTATATTAATTTGGGATGATAGTACAATATATATGAGTAACTTTAGGAGAACACTCCAGTCTAGCGAGCTTTGAAAAAGACTCTGAAGTAATATTTGCTAGTATTTGGAAAGGATGTTTAGAATTTAAACAATCTCTAGTTTACGTGAGTTATATGGGAAGCGAGGGTGGTAGTTAGGGTCCTGCACCGGGCCCCTTCCCTTTTCTTGGGGGGGAGGGGGGGTAAGAGGGTTTTTTTTTCTTCCCTTTCCTCTCTCTCTCAATCCCTCATGAAGAGGCACATTATTAGGGGTATATAGTGGTGGTTGAGATATCATTCTCTTCACCTTATAAATAAATAAAGAAAAGGGTTTGGGAGCATCAAAGATTTAGTTATATGTATATCTATATATATATATATATATATATATATATAAATGAGATATTACTTAATAGCACTCAATAAACAAGGAAGGAGTGGGGGGAGTCTGTTTACTAAATAAATAATATAGATTAGAGTGAGGATGGGGAATAGGCACTTCACGGTAAGAAATAATGAGTTGGGGGGTGGGGGTTGTATATAAAAACACATTACAAATTAAAAAAGGAGGGGGGAGAGGGAGGGAAGGGGATGAAAAGAGAGAGGCGAGGGAATGAAGAAGGGGATCAGGGAAGGGGGTTTTCTCCCCCTTCCCACCTTTTTTTTTTGATGGGGGTTTTGAAGAGGGGATTCTGAGCTAAGGGTGCAGTATCTTTACTTCCACACTTAAGAGGAAAGAAGGAGAGGAGGGGAAAAAAAGAGAAAAGAAGAGACAAAAAGGGGAAAGAGAAAAAAAAATTTACTATAATTTTTTAGAAATATGGCCATTCGAGAGGGGATGATAAAGGATAGATCCATTTTTTCTTTGTTCTTGTTTTTGTATTTGTATATGTGTATGTATTTTCTTTTTTGATCTTTTTTTGATGTTTTGTATTCATGTATTGGAAATGACATGGACGATTTTGTATGTTTATAATAACTTAATAAAAATAATTAAACACAGAATATGGTGTTGCTGACTCTGTCTGTAAAAATTGTACTGTTCTGTAACACCCTATCCAGCTTAAAGGCAGCTAGTAAACATTTAATTTGAGAAATTTGTATTTTTCCTGTCACCTTCACCTTCAAAGTCTCATAAAACAGATGGCCCTCCTGTTGTGGAACAGTATTTCTTAAAAAAAAAAAAAAAATTGTAATAGTACATGGTAGTGTCTAGCTTCACATGCCCTTTGCTTGACAATCCTTTCAATGGGATTTGCATTAAAATTTGCGATTTCCAGAGTTTATGATGAGTTCAATGAACGCAACCAAACCCATCTCCAGAAGCTGTGCCTTCGGACTTGCAGCGCAAAGATCTCTCTTATTTATTTGTGAACCTGTGCTTCCTCTTTATCTCCCGCTGCTTCTTGAATATTGCCCCATCAGTCATCAGACCACCAGTCATTAGGGGGCAACCAAGATTGCCACCCCCACACAGAGGCGCATTGTAGAACAAGGCTAGGTAAATCCATATCAAGGAAAAGATTAACTGCAGGGAGACCACAGACAATACTGTTGACTAGTTATTTCCCCTTTGCTTGCCTTTTTAGGTACAGGTTCCACAGTACAGGCCCTCTTTCGTCGACAATTATCCAATCGGCAAAGCAACCCTTGTTCTCCCTTTAAGCTTATAGGAAAGAAAACTTGCCAAGCTTCACTAAATGTTCTTAGTAAACATTTGGATGCTATCACCCTTGGTTCCATCATGCCAATCCTAGACCCCGTTTTACACCATTGGGCCAAATCTCCTCTGTGTTTCTCCTTGTGTGAGTGGAAACATTAGAAAATATTATAGGACTCTTCCATAAGCAGATAACCTGGGAATTCACTGAAGAGTTCAGTCGAGCACTTATAAAGATGTACTATGAAAGTGCAAATGTTTATCAGCATCTCCATCCTCCCATGGATATCTATCTTGCTCTATTAATGAAACATTAATCATGTTGAGTAAATGAGTTAATTATTGTAACCAACTTGTAAATAATTCCCATTTAATTATTGCCAAAGGAGAAGTCAAAAGTGTAAACACACTTGACATTTTGGTGTAATTTATTGCTACGAACCACGCATGCATCATGATATGCACATCAATTAGTGACCACTTAGAATTATTACTCAATTACTGTATGCAATTAAAGCAGGCCCCAGAAGTGGGTAGAAAAGTATGCTGCAATGGCAAACTCCTGGCTTTGAAAATGGTAGCTCCTATGTTTTGCCTGAATTGAAGTATATCTTTAGCCAAAATGTTGGTAAAAATCCCTGTCTTTATTGTGTACCCACTGGGGAAATTGAAAATGTTACAGTTGTCATTGGAGCGCAAGGGGGGGGGGGGGGATCCTTGGGTAGGGACACCTGTTCCGATGATAGCTAACAAACAAACAGGGGATTTCCCCTCACTTTCGGGAGTTTTCCTTTCACTTCCTGTTGGATCTCCAGAAAAAGAAGGGAAGAAAATCTTCCCAGCATGACCAAAAAAATAAATAAACCTAGCCATTTAAAACTTTTATAAAAATAAAAAATAAAAAAAAATCAGGCACTATTCTGGCCTAAGGACACAAATTTTTTTTTAGTGTTATAAACAAGGAAAAAAAGATTGACAATTTTGAAAAAAAAATTTAAAAAGTTTACTTTCTGCGATAAAACATTTCCCTCCCAAAAAATGTAAAAAAAATGAATTTATTCAGCGGTTTAGAATTCTGCTACATATTTTTGGTAAAAAAAATCGCAAGCGTATATTGATTGGTTTGGATTGGAACCCGATTTGCCCAAAAGTTATCGCGTCTACAAAAATAGGGGATAGATTTATGGCCTTTTTATTATTTTATTTATTTTTTACTAGTAATGGCAGCGATCAGTGATTGTTAGCGGGACTGCGACATTGCAGCGGACAGATCGGACACCTAACTGACATTTTTGACACTTTTTTGGGAACCAGTGACATTATTACAGTAACCTGTGCTAAAAATATGCCCTGTTATTGTACTAATGACACTGGCAGGGAAGGGGTTAACATCAGGGGTGATCAGTGGGTTAAATGTCTTCCCTGTTTGTGTTTTATAACTGTATGGGGGATTGTGTGACTGGGGAAACACACAGATCCGTCTTCCTTCCTCCCTATATATAAGACAGGATCTGTGTGATCTCCTCTGTCAGAACGGAGATCTGCCTTGTTTACACAGGCAGATCCCCGTTCTGTCACTGCAGGGAACGATCACGGGTGGCCGGTGGACATCCAGTCCGCCAGACCGACTGATTGGCTCCCCCGCTGGCCAATGGGATCGCACGCTTCCGGTGGCGGCACTTGTGCCCACAAAAGCGAGATCCCAAGCCGACGTACAGCTACGGCCATTCGCGGGATCGTGCCACCTTGCCGCAGTATAATGACAGCGGCTGATGGTGGTTAAACCTCTGTTTCAGGAGCAACAGCTAATGCTGCATACACACATGCGGATATTCCGTCAGAAAAATCTTGGATGGTTTTTCCGAAGGAATTCCGCTCAAGCTTGGCTTGCATACACACGGTCACACAAAAGTTTGCTAAACTTTCGACCGTCAAGAACGCGGTGACGTACAACACTGCGACGAGCCGAGAAAATTAAGTTCAATGCTTCGGAGCATGTGTCTAATTGTTTTCGAGCATGCGTAGGAATTTTGCTTGTCAGAATTGCTACAGACGATCGGAATTTCCGATCTGAACTTTTTCCGACCGAAAAATTGAGAATATGCTCTTAATCTTTTGCTGGCTGGAATTCGGACAGCAAAAGTCCGATGGAGCATACACACGGTCACATTTTCCGACCAAAAGCTCTCATCGGTCTTTTGATGGCCGAATTTCCGATCGTGTGTACACGGCATTAACAATTGAATTTCCCTCACTTTTTTTTCTATTCAATTCCCTTCCAACTTCAACCATTTTTTTCTTTTCAACTTCCTGTTGCATCTCCAGGATGATAGTGAAGGGAAATCTCACCAATGGGACACAGACAGGAAAATCTAAATGGATAGGGGTTTTAACCCTACCCATAGAAATGTGTGGACCAAAAAAATGTGTTTTATTTAGTTTTGCATTCATTTGTTAAGTCAATAATTTTGTTTTGACATATTCATTACATTAGGATGATTTGTTTTTGGAATTCGTTTTGTATATTCGGATTCATTTCATAGATTTGCTGTTCTAAATTGATTCATATTTTTGGAAGTTATTTTGGAAGATTCAGGTTCATTTTTTATGTTATTTCGGCAACTTGCTTGCGGCTTTGAGGTTTTGCTATTTTGGCTTTGGCCAATCACAACACAGAGTGTGACACATATTACTTACAAAACCCTCTGAAGTCGCAAGCGAGTGAAACAAATGAATACGAACTGCATTAGTTATTTTCATTATAACTTTTTTCAGATTTGTTGAAAGTCGTTACCATTTTGATTGGGAGGTTCGAATACATGCGAATCTCTGAATTACAAAAATGTTGCCTGAATTTAGAATTTGTAACTAATGTCTAGTTACAATAGTGCACAATAGAAAAATTTGTTTATTTTCGTTTTGTTTCTTTCGTTTCCGTTGATTCGTAACGATTCGTAAATTCGTAAGTCGCCGGTGTTCGTATTCGTAACGATTCGTAAGTCGTCGGTGTTCGTATTCGTAACGATTCGTAAATTCGTCGGTGTTCGTATTCGTAACGATTCGTATTTTCGTAAGAGTTATTTTTTCGTTTGTTTCGTTTTTCCGTTAGTTTAATTTTCGTTTATTCTAAATTCGTACGCATTCGTATTTTCGTAGATTTAGTTACATTCGTACTTTCGTTAGATTGATTTATTCGTACTTTCGTAACATTGTTTTCATAGATTCGTAATCGGAGCATAATTCATAATTTTATGTAATGTGTATTCTATTATTACATTTTAAGAGACACGGAAAATTACGAATTGAAAAAAAAAAAAAAAGTTATGAATGTATGAATTTTTTTTCGTTCAATCCATTCGAAGCACGTTAAGCAGCGCCATTGTGAGAGACACGGAAAATTACGAATCAAAAAAAAAATAAAAGTTACGAATGTACGAATTGTTTCGTTCAATCCATTCGAAGCACGTTAAGCAGCGCCATTGTAAGGGACGCGGAAAATTACCAATTCAACAAAAAAAAAAAAAAGTTACGAATGTACAAATTTTTTCGTTCATTTTCGGTTTTCGTTGTTCATGTTTTCGTTTTTCGGATTTTATTCTTTCGTAGTTTCGTTGTTTCTAATTTGGTCAATTCGGATTTTCGTTGTTTTTCGGATCCTTTTCGATTTGAACATTCGTTAAAATTTTTAGCGAATCGTTCGTTCATTCGTACGATAACGAATATAACGAATTTTAACAAAAAAAGAAAAAAAGAGGAAACGAATTGCACATGTCTATTTGTAACTAAACTTATGGCACATGTCTAATACCCTGTACATACACTTTAAGAGAGCCAGCTAAAAGAAGGCCTTAAATGCATCTGAAAAGTTGGCTGGCTTTTGACAAAACCTGTTTTAAAATAAATCCATAGTGCTTTATTCAGTGAAGGAAAAGGCAATGTGAGCGCACAAAGCAATTTTCCTGAATTCAGTGACTCATTTTTAATGATGTTCTAGCCTTGCTTTATAAAATAGAATTCTTTGTCTTCATTTATGAAAGAAAAACTGGAACAATTCTTTGTAGAAACTTTACTACGTCTCCTAAGGCCGCGTACACACGAAGGGACAATCCCGCGGGATTATCCTCTGGACTGAAGTCCAGAGGATAATCCCCTCGTGTGTGGGCGCCGGCGGACTTTTTGGCGCCAAAGTACGGCGGACTAAAGTTTCAGGTTTTGTTCTCAAATTATCCGCTGGACTTGGAAGTCCAGCGGACAATCCCGCCGTTAGTGGGCAAGTCCGCGGGACTTTTGAAATGAACGGACTTGCCGCTCATCGGCAAGTCCGTTCATTTAGCACGTGACTTCAGGTTACGTAGCTAGCGTAGGCAGTTACTGCCGCCGCGCTAGCTCCGTGACCTGGCATGGATTTAAAGGGAATCCCCACGCCGAAAAAACGGCGTGGGGGTTCCCCCAAATCCATGTCAGACCCTCATCCGAGCACGCAGCCTGGCAGGCCAGGAAAGGGGTGGGGACGAACGAGCGCCCCCCCCCCTCCTGAGCCGTACCAGGCCGCGTGCCCTCAACATGGGGGGTGCCCTGGGGAAAGGGGGGCCGTGCGGCCCCCCCACCCCAAAGCACCTTGTCCCCATGTTGATGAGGACAAGGGCCTCTTCCCGACAACCCTGGCGGTTGGTTGTCGGGGTCTGCGGGCGGGGGCTTATCGGAATCTGGGAGCCCCCTTTAATAAGGGGGCCCCCAGATACCGGCCCCCCACCCTATGTGAATGAGTATGGGGTACGATGTACCCCTACCCATTCACCTAAGGTGTAAAATGTAAAGTAAAAAAAAAACACCCACACTTTTGAAAAAATACTTTATTGCACTGCTCCGGGGGTCTTCTTCCGTCTTGGGGGTCTTCTCGCCGGACTCCCCCGCCATTTACCAAGCTCTTTTACCGAGCGAGGGGAGTCCGGCTACCTTCTTCGTCGTCGCCGCCGTCTGGGGGTCTCGATCCGCCTTCGGGGGTCTTCTTCCGTCTTGGGGGTCTTCTCGCCGGACTCCTCCCCTCTCTTCTGCTCTTTTACCTAGCTCTTTCACGAGGGGAGGTGTCCGGCTACCTTCTTCGTCGTCGCCGCCGTCGTCTGGGGGTCTCGATCCGCCTTCGGGGGTCTTCCGGGGGTCTCTTCTGTTCTTGCGGCGGTCGTCGTCTTCCGCGCCGCCGGCGCCTTGTCCTTCTTCTTGTTCTTCTTGTTCTTCTTCTTCTTCCGATGTTGACCCGACGCTCTCTCTGCCCGGAATGCCTGTGCCGCTCTGAGCTCGGACTTATATAGGGACAAGGGGACAGGGTCACATGCACATGTCACATGGTGACCCCGCCCCCTTGTGTTGTCACAGTCCCGGAGGATGCTGGGACTGTGACATCGCAAGGGGGCGGGGTCACCATGTGACATGAACATGTGACCCTGTCCCCTTGTCCCTATATAAGTCCGAGCTCAGAGCGGCACAGGCATTCCGGGCAGAGAGAGCGTCGGGTCAACATCGGAAGAAGAAGAAGAACAAGAAGAACAAGAAGAAGGACAAGGCGCCGGCGGCGCGGAAGACGACGACCGCCGCAAGAACAGAAGAGACCCCCGGAAGACCCCCGAAGGCGGATCGAGACCCCCAGACGACGGCGGCGACGACGAAGAAGGTAGCCGGACACCTCCCCTCGTGAAAGAGCTAGGTAAAAGAGCAGAAGAGAGGGGAGGAGTCCGGCGAGAAGACCCCCAAGACGGAAGAAGACCCCCGAAGGCGGATCGAGACCCCCAGACGGCGGCGACGACGAAGAAGGTAGCCGGACTCCCCTCGCTCGGTAAAAGAGCTTGGTAAATGGCGGGGGAGTCCGGCGAGAAGACCCCCAAGACGGAAGAAGACCCCCGGAGCAGTGCAATAAAGTATTTTTTCAAAAGTGTGGGTGTTTTTTTTTACTTTACATTTTACACCTTAGGTGAATGGGTAGGGGTACATCGTACCCCATACTCATTCACATAGGGTGGGGGGCCGGTATCTGGGGGCCCCCTTATTAAAGGGGGCTCCCAGATTCCGATAAGCCCCCGCCCGCAGACCCCGACAACCAACCGCCAGGGTTGTCGGGAAGAGGCCCTTGTCCTCATCAACATGGGGACAAGGTGCTTTGGGGTGGGGGGGCCGCACGGCCCCCCTTTCCCCAGGGCACCCCCCATGTTGAGGGCACGCGGCCTGGTACGGCTCAGGAGGGGGGGGGGCGCTCGTTCGTCCCCACCCCTTTCCTGGCCTGCCAGGCTGCGTGCTCGGATGAGGGTCTGACATGGATTTGGGGGGAACCCCCACGCCGTTTTTTCGGCGTGGGGATTCCCTTTAAATCCATGCCAGCTTGCGGAGCTAGCGCGGCGGCATTTACTGCCTACGCTAGCTACGTAACCTGAAGTTACGTTCGAAATGAACGGACTGCTCCGTGTGTGGGCAAGTCCGTTCATTTTCAAAAGTCCCGCGGACTTTTGGCCGGCGGATTGTCCGCTGGACAAGTCCGTGCGTGTGTGGGCAAGTCCACACCCTCGGAAAGTCCAGCGGACCTAGCCGGAAAGTCCAGCGGATTGTCCGCTGGACTTAGGTCCGCCGGCAAAAGTCCGTACGTGTGTACGAGGCATAAAAGTAGCACTCGTGTGAGTATTTCTGGGATGCCTTGGTGCCCCCGTCATCGTGTTGACAAATTGCCGGATGAAAAAAAAATAAGCAGAAATGAACCCTGCCAATATCTACATCTCAGGAAAGGTCACAGTTTTGGAATCCTTTAATGTGGTTCTCTCGTGGAAGAGAAAAGCTTGGTATTATTTTAAAATGTGGAAGCTTTTAAAGCACTAAGTGCAAGCAAATAACAGTTTTACCTTCCTTTGAAATTATATAGAAGGTATCAACAAGTTTAGGAAATGATGCCTTGAAAATGTTGTGTCTATGCCTATGTTGAGCAGTCACCAAATACAGGTTTCAGGTTAAATGGTGTCACTCAACCTGGGAAAAAACTGAGAAGATACTGAGAAGCCATCACCAAGGTGCCCTTTATTCCTGGTATAAAGAAAGGCTCTTATGTCGGTCGTCACGTTAGCGCCGCTCTTGGCAGTATCTAGGACCATCCACCACTCCACTGGTGCCCGATGCGTGTCTGATAGTGCTGGACTAATAGAAATGAAAGTTGGTTCCCATGGATGTTCTGTAAAGTGATTTTTCCTTCAAAGAAGATCAGTGATTGAAATATTGTATAGGTGGACCCTGTTCTGGTCCTAGGCTGCTTGATAGTGATAAAGGAATCTCTCGCCAGATGGTAAATTCTTGGATGTGTATGGGGGAGTGCCTGGTACAAAAGGTCACCTCACTTGAAGGACTTTTTGAATCATTTAATGGTTAAGAGGATAAAATACAGGCAACGCATTTTGGGGGGAAAACCCCCCCCCTTCTTCAGGGCTTGAGCAGTCGATGCTAATAAAATCAAGACAGAATGCCTTAGGGGACCTGTGCTGGCTGCCTTTATTGCCATCAGGAGACAGTCTTCATCAAGCCTTAACACGTGTCCTCTATGGGTGGATGATGGGAATGCTAGCTGTGGGAAATTGTTGAGGAATGGTAGACTGATACCCTTTGAGTCTCTGCTGGCTAGACCCGGGGGACCTCAAATTAACATTTGGAGGTATAGACAACTACACCACATGGTACACAGCAGCTCCATAAGAGACATTGCATCCCTTACACATTTTGAAGGCCTTTTTATAGCAGATGAACCAGTCCCACATATGATCTCAGAACTTTACCAACTGTAATGCTGCGTACACACGATCGGAATTTTGGCCAGCAAAAGACAGATGAGAGCTTTTCGTCGGAAAATGCGACCGTGTGTATGCTCCATCGGACATTTGCTGGCTGAATTTCCGCCAGCAAAAGTTTGAGAGCATGTTCTCAATTTTTCAGACGGAAAAAAGTTTTGATCGGAAATTCCGATCGTCTGTACCAATTCTGACGCACAAAATTCCTACGCATGCTCTGAAACAATTTGACGCCTGCTCGGAAGCATTGAACTTAATTTTCTCGGCTCGTCGTAGTGTTGTACGTCACCGCGTTCTTAGCGGTCGAAAGTCTAGCAAACTTTTGTGTGTATGCAAGCCAAGTTTGAGCAGAATTCTGTTGGAAAAACGGGTCCTCCTCCTCGGCTGCTAAGGCCTGGGAGATAGACTTGGGTTTGGAATTTACCAACTCTCAATTGATACACTTATACCAGATTAGTTCCATAAACTCTAAAATGAAACAGACAAACTATAAGATCCTGTCACGCTGGTATAGGGTGCCTGCCAACCTGGCACGGATATATCCTTCTACCTCTGAGCTATGCTGGTGGGGCTGTGGAGGCCGAGGAACACTAGTACACTTATGGTGGGATTAGCCTGTGATTGTACCTTTCTGGAAGGATATTAGATAACAGGTTAAATTGGTTGATCTACAGGTAAGCCTAGACTAAGGCTTACCTGTAGGTCCAAGAAATATCTCCTAAACCTACACGGTTTAGGAGATATTTGCAAAAAGACAGGCGCACTGAGCACACCACTGCTAACGCCGATATGCCGATAGTGTCGGCTTCCAGCACATGCATGGGAGTGACGTCATCGCGGCTCCGGCCAATCACAGCGCCAGAGCCGCGAGATCCGGAAGTCACTCCTGGATACATGGCAGCAGTGAAGATGAAGAAGGAGGACCACTTCGGGGGCTTCGTTCTCAGGTAAGTTATTCATAATGAGATAGTATGCTATGCATACTAGCTCATTATGCCTTTGCCTTGCAGGGTGCATTTTTTTTTTTTAAAGACATTTTAGGATTAGACATTCCCTTCTGTCCGATCCATTTCCTCCTACACATTCCTCCCACTCCCCCTGATCAATATAAACAGAGGTGAATTATCACCTCTTCTCTAGCACTGTCCCCTTCCGTGTCTCTTTTCCACTGTATAAGATGTCCTCTAAGTCACCCAAGTTGAAAAATGCCCAGTATCTTTCAACTCCAAGGCATCATGGATCTGCCACCATAGGTGGCATTATTACAAGGCTCTGCACACACAGTGTTTTAATTCAGAGAGTGGTGCTGACATCATGACATCATTGCCTCATCGAGGAGAGTCCACTGCTGGGAGAAGATCCTAAGAGGAACAGGGTCCTGTGCAATATGTGACCACCATGATGAGGAGGTCCTCCTGTTGGGTGAGCCTGGATGTAGGTGTAGGCTTTTAACTGGACCAAAAAGGATTCATACCCATTGATTTCAAACTTTCAAACCTTCAAGAGTTTTGGTCCAGAAATACATTTCCTACCTGACCCCACAAGGACCATTGGATCCTCTCCATAGATCAAAAATATTCATATATCATCCCTTAACCACTTCCCGCCCGCCGGCCATCAAATGACGGCTGGGCGGCGCGGCTCTCGTTCTGGGTGGACATCATATGACGGCCCTCCAGAACAACCACTCTCGCGCCCATACGAGGGAGGGCTGCACTGATTAATAATGAGCACAGACCCCCCGTGTCAGGCGAGCAGCCGATCGGCTCTCCTCTACTCGCATTGCGGCGAATGGTGGTATGGTGTGTCAGTGTGACACACCGATACACCGATCTTGGTAAAGAGCCTCTGACGGAGGCTCTTTACCACATGATCTGCCGTGTCCAATCACAGCTGATCACGATGTAAACAGGAAGAGACATTGATCGGCTTTTCCTCACTCGTGTTTGACAGGGGGGTCGGTGCTGATTATTTATCAGCGCAGCCCCCCCTCGTATGCCCATCCAGGACCACCAGGATGCTGCCAGGACCACCATGGACAGCCACCACACTGGACCACCAGGTATGCCACCCTAGACCACCAGGGAAATGCCAATCAGTGCCCAGGCAGCTGCCAATCAGTGGCCATTTCCAATGCCTGCCAGTGTCATCAGTAATGCCTACCAATGCCATCTATCAGTGCCGCATATCAGTCTCCATCAGTGCCACGTATTGGTGCCCAGCAGTGCCGCCTATCAGTGCCCATCAGTGCTGCCTATCAGTGCCACCCATAAGTACCCATCAGTGCAGCCTTTCAGTGCCCATTAGTGTCGCCTATCAGTGCCACCCATGAGTGCCCATCAGTGCCACCTATCAATGCCCATCAGTGATGCATATCAGTGCCACCCATCAGTGCCACCTATCAGTGCCCATCAGTGATGCCTATCAGTGCCACCTCAGCAGTGCCACCTTATCAGTGCCCGTCAGTGAAGGAGAAAACTTACTTTTTTACAAAATTTTATAACAGAAACAAAAGAAAAACATTTTTTTTTTTTTTAATTAGGTATTTATTTACTTGTTTAGCAAAAAATAAAAAACGCAGAGGTGATCAAATACCACCAAAAGAAAGCTCTATTTGTGGGAACAAAATGATAAAAATTCTGTTTGGGTACAGTGTAGCATGGCCGCGCAATTGTCATTTAAACAGCGGCAGCGCTGAAAATTGGCTTGGGTAGGAAGGGGGTGTAAGTGCCTGGTATTGAAGTAGTTAAAGAATCTGATGGTTTGCCATGGGCAGTAACAGCTATTCTTTTTTTATTTTTTTTTCTGCTGCTTTAATATATAAGGCTCTACATCAGGGGTCTCAAACTGGCGGCCCTCCAGCTGTTTCAAAACTACAAGTCCCATCATGCCTCTGCCTTTGGGAGTCATGCTTGTAACTTGCAATGCCTCATGGGACTTGTAGTTTCGCAACAGCTGGAGGGCCGCCAGTTTGAGACCCCTGCTCTACATGATTAAATAAAGACCTGTAATGTTTTACAGCCAAAGTACAAACTAGCTGCTAAGATGCATTGTGCCGCTTATCAGTCATGCTATTAAACAGACACGTTGACAGTGTTTATAGTTTTAGAAGAGTCACTTGGCAAAACTAATCAAACTAATAACAAACCACGGACACCCGTGTTAATAATAGCGCAAAAAAGAAATACAAAATTTAACTTTAAGGTGCTTTTTTTTGTTGTTTTCATTTCCCTTCATGACCTAACCTCCTGGCACTCACACTTCCATCAGGCATGAGCTCTTCATAGTGGGATCCCGAAGCACTCAACGCAGCGTTACCGAGCGGAGCTGACATACTACACAGCTTTGAGATGTATGTGTATAATCGTATGTGTGAGTAACACTGTTGTCATCTGCTGCCCAAAAAAAAAATACCTTTTTTTCTAAATTGATGCTGCCATCTTAAGGATGAAGCGCGAAGTGCCAGCTTCAGCAGAGGTGAAGACATACTAAAAACAAATTCAGTGAACAACAGGCCAAAATAGGTAATAC
Organism: Lithobates sylvaticus; assembly: GCA_028564925.1. Lineage (NCBI taxonomy): Eukaryota > Metazoa > Chordata > Amphibia > Anura > Ranidae > Lithobates > Lithobates sylvaticus. Next base: position 213,276,420 of record CM053034.1, on the reverse strand, counting down.
AACCGTTATAATATTGCAGTCGTAAAACAGATACGCTCATTAAAGCAGATTTCAGAGATAATCTTAAAGCAGAGTTCTTCCCAAAAGTGGAACTTACGCTTAATTGCTCCCCCCCCCCCCCCGGTGTAACATTTAGCACCTCTCAGGGGGAGGGGGGAACGGGAACCTGTTTTTGACAGGTCTCCCTCCCCACCTCCGGGAGCCATGGCCCGATCTACTGGAAGTTTGGTACCCCTCCTCCTTCCTCCGCCGCCGGGCCAATCAGAAAGTGTAGCGCGCTTCATGCATGCGTAGTAGAGAACGGACGTGAAGCCAAATGTTTTCCCTTACCTGGAATGGAGGTGGTTGCACATTTTGTCTCTGCAGGGTGACTCCAAGAGAAACGAGACACCCTGAAACAGGAAACCTGAAGCAAAGATTGAAGGATAAAGGAGCTGCATACTCAGTAAGTGAATAATTCAGCTTCTGAAAGTACTTAAAAAAACTGAGGGTTTAATATCACTTTAATACTTAAAGGGGTTGTAAAGGTTCGTTTTTTATTTTCTAAATGTGTACTGTTGGTTCACTTACCTTTTCCTTCGTTTTTCCTTTGTAAATGCTTTTTTTCTGTGCGTGAATTTTCAACTTCCTGTTCCTCCTCTAGAAGCTTGCCCCCATCATCCGAGCCGCTCTGGCTGGGGGTTAGCCAGCGTGCTCGCCCCCTCCCTTAGAACTACATCCCTGCGGGGAGACGCTGTGTGCGTTCACAGGCACGGGAGGCAGGGGAGCCGCGGGCATCAAGGGAATTGTAGTTCCTTTGAAGCCCTGAGGTTGCTGCAGGGAGCATGCTCGAAAACCCGGAAGTTGAGGAGAACATACAGAGAGGAAAGGAGGAAGTTCTGATAAAGCCTATTTATCTAACAGGTAAATAAAACATTTTCGGCAGAAATAACAGCTAGATTCATGATTAGAGTTGAGCGGACACCTGGATGTTCGGGTTCCACGGGTTAGGCCGAACCTCCCAAAAAAGTTTGAGTTTGGGACCGAACTTGACCCGAACTGGACCATTTCACCAAAAAAAAGTGACAAAAGTGTTAAAAATGACAAGAGCCAGTTTTGACAATTCTTTTATTTAAGTCTTCTTCTTTCCATCTTCTTCCTTCTTCTTTCCTTCATCCTTTGGTTTCTTCCTCTATCCTCTTCTTCCTCCATCTTCTTCTTCTGCCGATCCTCTGCTTCTTGCTCCGGTGTTCTCGTCCGGCATCTTCCTCCACGGTGTCTCTTCTTCCTTGCTTCGTTCTCAGGCCGCTCCGCGCAATAGGAGGCTCCCACTGTGTGACGCTTCTCTTCTTCTGACACTAATATAACAGAACCGGGCATCAGAGGGGGCGGGGTCACCAGGTGGCCCCGCCCTCCGTTATATAAGAACTGTCAGAAGAAGAGAAGTGTCACACAGCGGGAGCCAGGTTGCGTGCTCGGATAAAGGGTCTGGTATGGATTTTTGGGAAGAACTCCACGTCATTTTTTTTTTAAATTTAGCGTGGCGTTCCCCTTAAAATCCATACCAGACCTGAAGGGTCTGGTATGGATATTTGGGGGGAACCCCACGTCATTTTTTTATTTATTTTTTTGACCCAGGGTTCCCCTTAATATCCATACCAGACCTGAAGGGCCTGGTAATTGAATTTGGGGGAACCCCACGCTTTTTTTTTTTTTTTTTTTTATTCAATGACTTTCTGTTCTCTGTAATACGGGGAGCCGACAATTCATTATAGTCGCAAGTGATTTTAAATAACTTTTTTTTTCCTGCAGAAATTACACTTTGTGCAGGGACAGTTCTAAGCACGGGAAACATGCGCCCCTTTACAGGCATACTATAGACACCCCCCAGGTACGAAATTTAAAGGAATATTACACTTTTATTGTTTCACTTTAAGCATTATTAAAATCGCTGCTCCCGAAAAAACGTCCGTTTTTAAAACTTTTTTTTGCATTGATACATGTCCCCTGGGGCAGGACCCGGGTCCCCAAACACTATTTATGACAATAACTTTTTAAAAATTAATGACTTTCAATGACTGTTCTCTGTATTACGGGGAGCCGACAATTCATTATAGCCGCGAGTGCTTTTAAAAGACTTTTTTTCCTGCAGAAATGACACTTTGTGACAAACTGACAAAAACTTTTAAAAAAGCGCCATTACATCGCCGAACACCGAACTCTAACCCGAACATACAGTAAATTGTTCGGATTCGGGTCCGGGACCCAAAAACCTGAAAGTCCGGTACGAACCCGAACTTTAAATTTTTAGCTTTACAACCCCTTTGAGTGTCCAGCCACGGATGTCATGGATCTTCTCTTTTTTAAAATGCTAAAGATTATTTTGCATGCTTAGCCCCTCGCTGTTGCCCTGGTTCCACCCATTGGCCACCAGGACACGTTGTTGGCATAGGTTTTTTGGATGGAACCAAGGAGTAAAGCAGGGAACATGGGCATCCAATACACCTAGAAGGGTTTAGGATGCAGAAGATTCTTCAAATGAGCGCGAAGCTATAAGACATTGCTGTTGGGACAGGTAAAGCCCCATACACACGGTCGGATTTTTGCATGGATTCTGTCCGATCGGACAATGTTGTTGGAAAATCAGACCGTGTGTATGCACCATCGGACAGTGTACGATAGGAGTCCTATCTCCTGCTGGATAGATTTTCCGACAACATGGTCCGATCACACCAAATCCGATCATGTGTACGGTTGTCCGACCGGACAAAGTGCTACGCATGCTCAGATCACATTACAAGACTAAAGCTATTGGCTACTAGCCTCTACGTAGTCCCGTCGTAGGCAACAAATGTCACCACGTTCAGAATGATCGGATTTTCCAACAACTTTGTCCGACCGTGTGTACGCAAAACCAACATCGGACAAAGTATGACGGACATGGTCCGACGGACCTGGTCCTCGGATAATCCGCGCGTGTGTATGGGGCTTAAGTGTTATTATGTATAATATTCCCATCGCGCGCATTCCTGGAAAAGGCAAGAAGTAAGCGGACAATGCAGCAACTACCAGCTGGAGACCAAACCCATAAGGCAAAGTATATGTCACTAACACATCAAAGGGTCCTTGAATAGAAGCCCAAGTGTTTATTTTGTGATCATATCACGGTGTTAAGTGCAACGTCTCAGGGCCATATAGGACCCCTTCTTCAGGCATCTTTTGCAGAAATTTATTGAATGTGACAGGGTCACTTTAAAGCCATGGACTATAATCTTCACCAGTTTAGGACAAATTACTTACAAACAGCATGACACGAAAGGCATTTTTGTACTTTGAAGGAAACAAAATATCAGTATCAACCAATTGGCTTTCATTTTTTAACTGATGCTGCGGTCACACCTCTACTTATTTTTTTCCTTCCATGTATGGTGTCAGCCAGATGTCCACTTTTGAGATTGACACTTTTAAAGCAGCAAGTGTTGGCGGAAGAGCGAGGGTTAACATCTGTTCCAAAACAGCAGGGTTCCGCCTAGAAATTAATTCTGAACCCATCATTAAATAATTAGCTAAAAGGACATTGAAAACGAACCCCCATTTACATGTATAATCGGATTAATTGCATGATTTCATATTTGAGCAATTAACTTGTCAAGGAAATTTTTTCTCAGTGGATTCATGATTAATCTCTTATATTTGGCTACACGCTGCCTTCTCAGGTTAGAAAATGAAATTTATTACCGAACTCCGAGAGCTCCAGGTTCCTAAGTAATAAACATTTTATTTTTATTTTTTCTTTCTTTCTTGTTATATTATGAAGTACTTTTCATTTTGCTCTGAAATCTCTTAAGAAACTCTGCTGTGACAAACAATGGGTGGAAAGTTTGTTAAGATGAACAGGTTTCCATATGAACGGAAAACAGCTAAAACCTGCCTGAAAAACAAGCGCTTTCCAAAACGTATGCTGTAAGAGGATGACATGGAATGTATAAATACCCTGCGCTATTCTCATTAGAGCAATGGGGGTGATTTACAAAGGCAAATTCACTTTGCACTACAAGTGCAAAGTGCACTTTAAATTGCACTTGGAAGTGCAGTCTCTGTAAATCTGAAGGGTAGATCTGAAATGAGGGGAAGCTCTGCTGATTTTATCATCCAATCATGTGCAAGCTAAAATTATGTTTTTTATTTTCCTTGCATGTCCCCCTCGGATCTACAGTGACTGCACTTCCAAGTGCACTTTCAGTTGCACTTGTAGTGCAAAGTGGATTTGCCTTTTGTAAATAACCCCTATTGTGTTGTTATACTAAGACGCCCCTTTAAATGAATCCTACCATTATCTACTGTAAATTAGACATGTGCAAAATTTTTTTTTTCGTTTTTTCTTTTTTTTTCGTTTTTTTCGTTCGTTTGTTTTCGTACGAATGAACGAATGATTCGCTAAGAATTAAAACGAATAACGAATCGTTCGAATCGAACGAATCCGATTAACGAATCGTTCAAATCGAACGAATCCGAAAAACAACGAAAATCCGAAAAAAACTAATTAGAAACAACGAATGTACGAATGAAGAAAATCCGAAAAACGAAAACAGGAACAACGAAAATGAACGAAAATATTCGTACATTCGTGACTTTTTTTTTTTTGAATTGGTAATTTTCCGTGTCCCTTACAATGGCGCTGCTTAACGTGCCTTGAATGGATTGAACGAAAAAATTTGTAAATTCGTAACTTTTTTTTTTTTTTGATTCGTAATTTTTCGTGTCTCTTACAATGGTGCTGCTTAACGTGCTTCGAATGGATTGAACAAAAAAATTCATACATTCGTAACTTTTTTTTTCGATTCGTAATTTTCTGTGTCTCTTAAAATGTAATAATAGCATACACATTACATAAAATTATGAATTATGCTCCGATTACGAATCTACGAATGTTACGAATGTACGAATAAATACGAATGCGTCCGAATTTCGAATAAACGAAAATTAAACTAACGAAAAAACTAATCAACGAAAAATAACTCTTACGAATGTACGAATCGTTACAAATACGAACACCGACGACTTACGAATGTACGAATCGTTACGAATACGAACACCGACGACTTACGAATTTACGAATCGTTACGAATCAACGGAAACAAAAAAATTGAAACAAAAATAAACAAATTTTTTTCGGAAACGAAAAAAACGAAACGAAAATAAAAAAATTTTTTTGTGCACATGTCTACTGTAAATAAGGGCTTGTCTATAAAGTCACCAGCTTCATGTCTTCCTCCTATGCTTCCTTCTTTCTTACATATTTCTTTCTTTCCTTCCATCCATTCATCCTCCAACTTCTTTGCCACTTCATTGTATTGCCATCCATTCCTTCCTTCCAGCCTTACTTCCTTTTTTCCTTCTGACTTATTTCCTTTCCCCTTTCCTTCCTTCCTTGTTTCTGTCCATTTGTCCTTCCTACCTTGTCTCCACCTCAGCTTCATGCCTTCCTATTTCCTTCCTTTTATTCTTCCTTCCTATTTCCTTCCTTCCATCCATTCCTTCTTCATACTTCTTCCCTACCTGAGCTTCATGCCTTCTGTCGATTCTTGCTCCCTTTCTTCCTTGCTATTTCTTTATTTATGTTCCCCCTTTCTTTCTTCCTTTTATCCCTTCCTTCCATTCTCCCATTGCTTTTTTCCATCCAATCCTCCTTTCTACTACTTTCCTAACTTAGCGTCATGCTTTCCTTATATTCTTCCTTACTTTCTTCATTCATATTTTATTCCTTCCCCCTTTTCTTCTTTACTTCCATTCCTCCTTCATACTTGTTTCCTACCTCAGCATCATAACTTCTTTTCATTCTTCCTTCCCATTTCTTTCTTTCCCTCTTTTCATCTTTCCATTTTTCCATTCTTTCTTCCCCCCATTCATTTTTTCTTCCATCCATTCCTCCTTCATACTTCTTTCCTACCTCCACTTCATACCTTCCTTCCATTCTTTCTCCCTTTCTTCCTTCCCATTTCTTCCTTTCCCCCCTTTTCATACTTCCATGTTTCCATTCTTCTTTCAATCCTTCCTTCCATTCCTTCTGTATTTATTTCCTACCTCAGCTGCTTGCATTTTTTCCATTCTTCCTTTCATCCTTTTTCTTTCTTCTTAACATTCTTCCTTTGTTCAATTTTTCTTCCTTCTATTCCTCTTCCTTACTTCTTTCCTAGCTTAGCTCCATGCCATCCTTCCATTCTTCCCTCCTACTTCTTACCTTCTCCATTTTCTTCCTTCCTCCTTTCCATTTTTCCGTTTTCCTTCCTTCATTTCCTCCTTCCTACTTCTTTCCTACCTCAGCTTCATGTCTTCTTTCTTTCCTTTCCTTCCTATTTCTTTTCCCCCTTCTCTTCCTTTCCTTTTCCATTCTTTCTTCATTCCTTCCTTTCTCTTTTCTCCTTTTTTTTCTTCCTTCCATTTCTCCTTCCTACTCTTCTACTACCTTAGCTTCATGCCTTCCTTCCACTCTTCTTTCTTCCTTTTTTTTCATTTCTGTCCTCTTTTCTTCCTTCTATTCATCCTTCCCATTGTTTTCCTACCTTAGCTTCCATTGTTCCTTCCCTTCTTTCCTCCTACATTTTTTCCTGACCCTTTCTCTTCCTTCTTTCATTTCATTATTTTTTTTACCCTTCCTTTTGTCCCTTGTTTCTTTCCTTACATACTCACTTCCATCTTTCTCTGATTTGGTTCCTTCTTTCCATCCATGATTGCACCCCCCCCACCCCCGACTCCTTCTTCTGAAAATGCTTGGCTATCACACTCGGGGGACTGAAGAAACTGTTACTCCAGCCTGCAGCAGACTAATGGTAAAATCTCAGCCTAGGCAAAATCACTGGACTGGAACTTAAGGAGTAAGGACTGCTTTAACTACTTCTTGCCCACCCACAGTAGTTGTACTGTGGGTAGGCAGCAGCTTCAGGGCCGGCAACATACCTATACATCACAGCTTTCAAGGTTTGGGGCGCATGTCCTCTGCCGACCCATGCTGTGATTGGACACAGCACAAGTTTGGCAGCAGATTTCAGCCAATGATTTTGGCTGAAGTCAACTGATCGGCTGTGTCCAATTACACACAGAGTCCTGTGTTTACAAAAAATGTACTGTACTGTGAACAGCGATCTGGATGTTTCTTCTCCCTGCAAAGCAGGGAGAAAAAAATGGCAAATAGTGAAGTAAAAGCAGCACACATTACACTTGTTAAGCACACACTTAACCCCTTGAGTGCCCATAGATGTTAACCCCTTCCCAGCCAGTGTATTTTTTACAGTGTCAGTGCACAGCATTATTACTAATCACTGTATTATTGTCACTATTGATGTCAGTGTCAGTTAGCGTACCTCCCAATGAGGCTTTCTTAGCGCCAGATTGCCTGCCACAATATCACAGCCCCACTATAAGTCGCTGATCACCTTCATTGCAGTGTAGCTTCTATAGCTGTGTAAATTCCAATATATATGCTATAGTTTGCAGACGCTATAACTTTCACACAAACCAATTAATATACACTTACTGGGATTAATATTTTTTTTGTTATTTACCTAAAACATGTATCAGAATTTATTTTGGCCTAAATTTATAATTTTTTTTATTATATATGTTTTATAACAGAAAGTAGAAAATATCTTTTTTTTTTTTCAAAATGTTTGGGCTTTTTTCATTTATATAGCAAATATATACAAACCTAGTGGTTAGCAAATACCACCTAAAAAAGCTGTATTTGTGAGAAGAAAATGAAATGAATTTAATTTGCGTACAGTGTTGTATGACTGTGCAATTGTCAGTTAAAGTAGCTTGGTGCTGAATAGCAAAATAAATGCCCTGGTCATGAAGAGGGGAAAACCTTTCGGAAGTCAAGTGGTTAATGAAAGGTGAAAATCTTTGAAAGATTATACTGGCAGAAATGTAGTCCTATAAACTTGAAAAGTTACTGAAAGGTCCACTGTAATAATTGCATTTTTAGGAGAGGACCAGTGACAGCAGTCCCGGTATTTCGTCTACTTTAAAAGCAGTCGGAGTCTCCCCGCAGTAGTCCATCCAATTACAGCGCTGTTTATGTATGTGCGCAAAGTCACCCCAGACAAATCTATTTGTAACAATAACGCTCTTCCCTATAATTGCATTGATTTCTCAATCTCCAGAAACCACAGTCATGGCAGCAGAGAGAGATGGTTTCTAAAATATGAAGAGGGATAATATCATACGTGTTATTGTGGCCACAAAATAAATGAGTTAGTGTTCTGAGCAACGTTGGAGGGGCTCCAAAACAATTTGTATAGATCTCCGAAGGCTGGACTGCAATTAAAAGACACATCATATCTGTAGCTGAGCAAGCATAATTGTATTGTCATATAGGGAATCTACGTACAGAATAATGGCCGTGTAATGGTCACATGTACTAAGGCCAGTTGATTACAGAGACTCTGTTGTTTCCTTCCTTCCTAACTTCCCTTCTTTCTTCCTTCCTCCCTTCCTTTTTTCCTATATTTTTTTTGTTTCCTTCCTTCCTTACCTCCTTCCCTGCGTTTTTTGTGTTCCATTTCTTTTAAACTCTTTCTTAAACCCCTATTCATCTTCTCTTTTCTTTCTACCTACTTTTTGTTTCCACCATTTTTTGTGTCCTTACTTCCTTACCCCCTTTCCAGTGTTTTCATCTATCTCTCTATTCTTCTGTTTTCATCCTCTATTCCTTTTCTTTCCTTTTTCCTTTTCCTTTTCCTTTTCCTTTCTTATGCCCTGTACACACGGTCGGACATTCGGACCACAAAATCCGTCAGACAAAGTTGTCGGAAAATCTGATCGTTCCGAACGAGGTGACGAGGTATAAAACGTACGACGGGACTACGTAAAGGCCAGTAGCCAATAGCTTTCGTCTCCAAATTTCTTCTGAGCATGCGTGGCACTTTGTGCGTCGGAATTCTCTACACACGATTGGAAAAAGTCTGATCGGATTTTGTTGTCGGAAAATTTTAGATCCTGCTCTAAAAAATTTTCAGACGGAAAAGCCCGCTAGAGCCCACACACGATCGGATTTTCCGACAACATAATCTGATCTGACTTTTATATATCTGACCGCGTGTACATAAGTCTCCCCACCTTTTTTTCTTTTCTTACTTTTTCCCACACCTTTTTTTGTGTTCTTACTTCCTTACCTTTTTTGACTATTCATTTCCTCATCTTTTGTTTTCCTCCTTGGTTTTCTTCCTTCTCTCTCTATTTTTATCTTTTTGTTTTCCTTTCCTTTGCTATTTTTTTTCCTTCTTACTCTCCCAGCTTTTTTTCCTTACTTTTTTCCCACTTTTTTACCCTTTTTTGTATCTTTCTTTTCTTACATTTTCCAACCCCTAATAATATTATATCTTCCTTCTTTATTTCCTCTTCTGTCTTCCCTACTTTTACTTCTTTATTTTTTCATCCCTCATTGCTTCCTTCCTTCTTTATCTCTCCTTCCTTCCTTCTTTCCCTGTTTTTGTTTCCTAACTTTTTTCCCAAATTTTGTTTGTGTCCTTACTTCCTTAACCCTTCTCCAGTGTTTTCTTCCTTCTCTCTCTATTGTTCTCTTCTTTTTTTCCTTTCATGTTCTTTTCCTTTCCATTTCCTTCTTACTTTCTCACCACATTTTTGCTTACTTTTTTCCCACCCTTTTTTTTGTGTCCTTCCTTCCTTACACTTTCCAACGCCTATTAATTTCCTTTCTTCCTTTTTATTTTCCTCTTCATTCCTTCTTTGTTATCTTCTTTCCTTCCTTCTTTATTTTCTCTCCCTTCCTTTATACTTTCTTTCTTTTTTCTCCTTCTTTCCTTCCCCTTCTACTACTTGCTTTCCCAGTCTTAGTTTGTGTCCTTCCTTCCGTACCTCCTGTGTTTTCTACCTTTCCTTCCATCCTTCTTTCATATCCTTCCTTCTTTCCCACCCTTCATTTGCATCCTTCTTTCCCTTCTGTGTTTTCCACCTGTCCTTCCCTTCCTTTTCCCCTTGTTCCCTTTCCTTCCATGCATGGCACATGGATTTTAGCTGGCTGGCAGAAAGTACATTTAAAAAACACACGTGATCTGCCCTCTCTGTCTGGCATGACTCACTCCCATTGCTCTAACATTGCTGGTATTTGGTGATTGACTGTTTAGTCACCCCATGATGTCATATGGGGAATGGGAGAGAATGCTCAGTAGTGATGGGTAAATCTGCTCGGATTTGATTCGCCAAGGGCTAAGCAAATCGTGTTCAAAGTTCAGTGAATCTGAGCCCACCAAAGTCTTTTACCATGCCATTTTTTGTTATAACCACACACTTTAAAAACAAACTGTACAATCTCTTTTTGATCTACCAGCAACTATGTAGAGTAAGGGTCTGCCTGATAGGATGTAAATTGATTCGATAATTTAGGTATATTACAACGTTTTTGTAAATCTTGATGGGTTGATTGTACAGGTGGGGGCGATGGTGGTAGCAAAGTCAACTGGTGGCTTTACCCTCTATGAAGCCCTTAGCATGCACTTGGACTGACCTGAACTGAAAAGAAGATGTCTCTACACATGGTATAATTGTGGTAATTGGCACTGGAGGTGCTGGCCCATTTCAGTAACAGTAGCCACCCTCTACTTCATGGGTGAATAGTAAATCTACATTTCCTGGGTAGTAGTTTGCTCGGGGCAATTTGCAGTTTTCTCATTTGTTTTCTCCCCTGTGTTCAGGATTGCTGCAGTTCCCTACTGCCACCACTAGGTGCCAATGACACTTAGGGCCTTAGTTATGGAGATAATGGCAAATCTTGGGCTACTGAGCATATACAGCAGGGATATGCAATTAGTGGACCTCCAGCTGTTGCAGAACTACAACTCCCATGAGGCATAGCAAGACTCTGACAGCCACAAGCATGACACCCAGAGGCAGAGGCACGATGGGACTTGTAGTTTTGCAACAGCTGGAGGTCCGCTAATTGCATATCCCTGATATACAGTATGTCCCATCTGGCTGCCACTAGTTCATATCAGTGGTGCACGCTGGGGGATGTTATAAAAGCTTGGAGAGTGGCATTGTGATCTCTCTTTCCCCTGGGCTGCGGCCTGAGGAAAGTGCATGCATGTGTTTGTGTTGTGCAGGACTGTGAATTCTCAAAGCTGCTCTGCCTGGTCCAGGAGGGTATGGGTTTCAACGTGGCAGAGCCCGATTGATGTCCTACTGGAGGGAGATTCGTGTCTGCCATCGGAGGATCCTGGCACTCACTTGGAAAGAAAAAGATGCTTGAAAATGCCAACTTCCTGTCTGTTCAGCTTCAAAAAGACAGTGTTGTCGTTGATCGCCTCAAGGTCCTTATTTTGGAATATACCATGGTCCTTTTTCTGCTCTGTAACAGTAGGAATGTGGTGGAGTTTGGAAGCCCTATTTGCTAAAGGAGACCTAGCCTTAACCCTCATTCCCTAGGAGCTGGAGCAATAAAACTTTAAAAGACTAAAGTGATTGGCACCCTTCGTTGTCCAGGATCCTCCCTGGGGTAAATGCTAGCCTTATCCCTTCTGGAGGTAAGTCAAAACCTCAACCCCCACCTCTACCCTATGCAGGAGGGGTGCTACATATGATTACTGGAACTCCCATTGGAAACCAAAAAAATCCAGCTTGAAATAACCTACAACGATGCAAGTAGAGAGATGAATTTTGCCTTTAAATTATTTTTCCTGGAAGCTGCTGCTGCCCCAACGTGTGGTCTAGTCCTCCTCAATAACGAATTCCAAACTAAGCCGCAGAGCCAGCCTATATACCGTATTATAACTCTGCCGCCGTACAGAGTCTAGACATAACAGTTCAGCTGGGGCTTGTATCTAGCAAACTCTTACCAATAAAGGTTCATTTGTTGAAATCCCCGAGAAGTCAAAGAAGATAAACGACGGCCGATGGTATATCAAAATCTTGGCATCCAGATACAAATAATCTTCTGGAGTTTGAATCAAATTTAGTATGACATTTACTTGCTATGAGAGTGAAATCGCATCCAAGTCCCCAAACCCAGTGTTGCCGGATATTGTTAATACGGTGAGTTGTGTATGAGACTTACACTATTCATCAGTCCCGGCAAACACAACATCTTTATTTGGCCAAAGCGCCCTAAAACACGCGGATTAAAGTCTAATGGAAGAGCTGGATTGTGAAGGGATGCAATCAAATTCTGAACTGTATGAGTTATAACTGAATCCTGGGTTGATTTAGCTCCTGTGAGTAGTTTGGCTAGCTAACTGCTGGCATGATAAAGGGAATGCATAGTTTTGTATTACATTTTTTGTTTACAGTGTTTAAGACTAGATAGTTACCTTTCTATGTTTGTAGTTGAGTAAATATGAAATATTGCATATACTATATTTCATATTTGCAATTTCCAACAAGGAGGTGGAGCTTTAGGTGCCTTTTAACATATTTACTAGGCGAATCCTAATTGCTATGCTGAAAGAGCCTGTTGTGTACATAGCTCAATAGCTTAAGCTCAAATCAAACATAACTGAATGATCAGGTGAATGAATTGCTCCTGTTTCACCCTCCTTCCTGCCTGCTCTGTTTAGAAAGGGGCCAAATGGAGCTTCAATTAGAGAGAGACTGAAAAAAAAAACAACTTTAGCTATAGCTGGAGCTACACGCCAGTCTCTCATTTTAGTCATCAGGGTCTTCGCTGCATCCTGTATTTAATGTTTATTTTATGTAGCTAGATATATATATGTATGCCAAATGCATTGGATAGGTCTGTAAGGTTTTACACTTTCAATAAATGATCGTATTCTCCCACCAAGAGCTGCATTATACAGGAATCCAGACACTCCTTCCTTCCCATTAGAATATTGGGGTTGATTTGCTAAAACTGGAGAGTGCAAAAATCTGGTGCAGCTCTGCAGAGAAACCAATCAGCTTCCAGGTTTTATTGCCAAAGCTTAATTGAACAAGCTGAAGATAGAAGCTGATTGGCTACTATGCACAGCTGCACCAGATTTTGCACTCTTCAGTTTTATTAAATCAACCCCATTGTTTCTACTGAAGCAACTGCTCCAGCGCAAACCTCCAAAGGGAGATCAATACCACCACACACCCGCGGAACCACCTAGTAACTCTTTAAATCAGTCCAGTGTGATCTCTAGCTCAAATTAGTCACTCATAGGACTCACTCGTAGGACCGAGAATCATATTTTCTGAATGCAATTTTTTTTCTAGAGGGTCTCATTTATTTATTTCTGGAATCTCAACTTTGCCTCACTTATTTCAATAGGAAGTCTAAACTCTGCCTCGGTTATTTCTCGTGGTAATTTCAATCGTGCCTCAGTTATTTCTTTTGGGAGTCTCAACACAGCCTCATTTATTTCTGTGGAGGATTCAACTCTGCCTCAGATTTTTCTTTTGGGATTCTCAATCCTGCCTCGCTTATTTTTCTTAGGAGTCTTAAAGGAGTTGTAAAGTCAGAAGGTTTTTTATCTTAATGCATTCTATACATTAAGATAAAAAGCCTTCTGTGTGTAGCAGCCGTCCCAGCACCCCCCCCCTCCCTAATTACTTAACTGAGCCCCATCTCTGTCCAGCGATGTCCACGAGTCTCTCGGCCATTCGGGACTCTCCTCCTGATTGGCCAAAACACAGCAGCGGCGCCATTGGCTCCTGTGGCTGTCAAAGTCAGTAAGCCAGTCAGGAGAGAGAGGGGGTGGGGCTGAATGGACACACGGAGCTGCAGCTCAGCTCAGGTGCTGTCAGAAACCATGAAATCAGACCGAGACAGAAGTACAGTTAAATCACACTTGTTTAATAATAAAAGTAAAAAGAACAGATGTAGTCAAAACATAGCCAAAGTTCAGTAACCGGAACGGATAGTCAGCCAAGCCAGAAGTCAGGGATCAATGTAGTGGAACAGCAAGCAGGATCTGGAGCCAGAAGGGATGTCAGCAAAGCTGGTCTGTAAGCAGTTACGCAGGAGATCGTTTTTGTGATGTGACCAAAGCGAAGGCAGAGCACCTCTGGACTGGACGTTTTAAGTAGGCAGGACTGACAAGCAGGATCATCAACAGCTGAGTAACTATGGAGAGATAGGAGCTGGAAATTATCCGACAGCTGAGCGGCCAGCTCAGAGAAGGAAGGGCTGGGCCCAGCCCTGACAGGTGCCCCCACAGCAAGCTGCTTGCTGTGGGGGCAATTCGACAGGAGGGAGGGGCCAGGAGCAGCAAAGAGGGATCCAAGAAGAGGAGGACCGGGGCTGCTCTGTGCAAAACCAACTGCACAGAGGAGGTAAGTATAACATGTTTATTTTTTTTTAAACAAAATTTTACAATCACTTTAAGGCCCCTTTCACACGGGCTTGTGCATGTACGGACTCTGCTTTGCTCAGCAGGGATCAATCCGCTGAGCAGGCGGATGACAGGTCCGTCTCCCCTCACTGTGCAGGGATGGACCTGTCAAAGCCCCGCTCTCCTCTATGGGGATCAGATGAAAATGGACAGCCTGTCCGTTTTCATCCGATCCGATTGTCCAGACGGATGGAAAATAGGGTTTCCATCCGTCTGATTTCACGGACAGGGTCGGATATGCCACCGCTGACATGCGCCGCTCCATAGAGGTACATGGAGTGTCCGATCAGGTCTGCCTGAAAAACTGACCTGATTAGAAAGCCCACGTGAAAGGGACCTAAGTCTGCTTCAGTTATTTCTCCTGGGAGTCTCAATCCTGACTCAGGTATTTCTCTTGGTAATCTCAGCTCTGCCTCAGCTATTTCTTGTGGGAGTTTCAACTCTACCTCAGTTATTTCTAAGTGAGAAAATAACTGTCTAGTGACTGTGGTCCCCACCTTGCTTAACTGAAACGTGTGCTGCAGAACCACTTCCTGCAAATGGCCAAACGTTGTTGGGATTCAGGGCAGTGGCGGCTGGTGCTCAAAATTTTTGGGGGGGCGCAAACAAACAGCCTCACTGTGCCATCAAACGCTGCCACTGTGCCCATTAAACGCTGCCACTGTGCCCATCAAACGCTGCCACTGTGCCCATCAAACGCTGCCACTGTGCCCATCAAACGCTGCCACTGTGCCCCTCTAATTGGAGGGGATGGTATATAGAAATGGCTGGCCAGAGATTCCTGGCAGCTGGAGAGAGAGATGTGTCCACTGGCTTCTTGCTCAGCACTGCATTGACAGCTATCTGCAGTTCTAGGCTGGCTTCATAGTCACCTCTCTCCAAAATCATAAAGTTTTGTGACTTTTTCCAGCAGCAACCCCCCCCCCCCCCCCCCCCTCCCACACACACACACACACACACACACACACACACACACACACACACCACACACTCACCCCCTCCAGCAGAAGCACTGCTCCATCCAAACCCTGAGTTCAGTGAACACAGAGCAGTGAGAGCACGATCTGGAGGGAGGGAGATCAGAGGTCAGTACTGAGGAGGAGAAGCAAACTTCCTGCTCACACTGACCAGAGATAACATTGACGAGTGGGAGTTTCAGGACCCGACAGAGACACAGGCAGACTGAGACTGCAGCTCACTTTACCACTTGCCAGTATGTAGAACTGATCCCTGCCCCTGCAGAGCTGCCTGAGGGAGAAAGTTGGCAGCTGCAAGGAGATCCACAAGTGTCAGAAGGCAGTTCAGCTGTCTGCAGGTTCCCGAGCCCCTCTTCTGAAGTGTACAGGAGATACAGTGTTTCATCCAAGGCGTGCTCCCCTGTACCACGAACAGCAATATCACTACAATAGCCATACAATAGACTTGATGACACATAAGTAACATGCAAAAAACTAAAAGAAGAGTTTGCCTACCGTCTGTGGAAAGAAGTCGGCCAGGACATCCTTGGTTTCTTTAACCCGGGGTCTTCTTCTCCCGCGCCTGTCTTTTGCTATGATTGGACGCCTAGCGTCCAATCACAGCGCCTGTGACTTCAGCCAATCAGGTTACAGGTAACAGACCTGGCAACCTGATTGGCTGAGAGGCGGGTCTGTGTTAGGGAAGCGATGTATTCGCTTCGTGCGCCCGCTGTTTACACTTAGGGAAGCCTATTAGAGCACACCGCTCTAATAGGGTCCCCTATTAGAGCTTACAGCTCTAATAGGGGCGCTTCCAGCAACACCCCCCCCACTGTAATTCAGATGCCCGGCGCCCGATCAGGGGCCGGACACCTGAATAGGGGGCGGCAGAGGTGACCAATAGATAGATTCATGCATTGCATGAATCTATCTATTGGTGATAGAGCGGTGCATACTGCACTGTGCCCGGCGCCCTTAAAGGGACATGTTTAAATAAATTTTTTTTTTTTTTTTTAACTTTTTTTTTTATTTTTTTTTTTTTTTTTTTTAACTGCAAGGAGGGGGGGGCGGCGCCCGGGCGCCCCCTATGGACGGGCCGCCACTGATTCAGGGGATTCAGTGGTTCTTTTTTTAGAGCTGGCCACTCTCACGATTACATGTGGCGGAAGGTGTTCAAACCCAGCAACCCCCTCCGCTCAGCCTTCCCCCACCTTTCCTTGGCTCCTCGTCTCAACAGCTAGCCCGAAACTGATCTTGGTTTGATCAGATGCTTTTGATAGCAGAGAAGAGATCTGGGGTCTAATAGACTCCAGATCTTTCAGCAAAGAGTACCTGTCCAGCCCATGCAATCACAAGGGATATTGTCCGTCTCTTGTGATAGCAATAAAATTTATAAAAAAAAAAGAGATTGTATTAAAATAGAATAAATTTAAATAAATAAAGCACCCTCGTCCCCCAGTGCTCACATGCAAATGTGTATGTTGGTCGCGCACTCATATGTAAACAGTGATCACATCACACGTGTCGCGATCGTCAGATTGAGAGCAATCATTTTTAGCACCAGACCTCCAGTGTAACTGTAAACTGGTAACCTGTAAAGGCTTTTAAAGTGTCACCTATGGAGACCTTTAAATACCGTAGTTTGTCGCCATTTAATGGGCGTGTGCAATTTTAAAGCGTGACATGTTAGGTATCTATTTACTCTGTGTTATATTTTACCAAACAATTGGGAATTATATTGTGTTTGTGTCCACTAAAAAAATGTTATTTATCTTGCTAATCTCAACTCTGTCTAAGCTATTTTTCTTGGGAGTCTCAACTCTGCCTCAGTTATTTTTCTCAGGAGTCTCAACTCTGCTTCAACCCTGCCTCATTTATTTCTCCTGGGAATCTCAAATCTGCCCCATTTATTTCTCCTGGGAATCTCAATTCTGCCTCATTTCTCCTGGGAATCTCAATTCTGCCTCATTTATTTCTCTTGGGAATCTCAATTCTGCCTCATTTATTTCTCCTGGGAATCTCAATTCTGCCTCATTTATTTCTCTTGGGAATCTCAACTCTGCCTCGTTTATTTCTCTTGGGAATCTCAACTCTGCTTCAGTTATTTATCTCAGTAATATCAACTCTGCCTCAATGATTGTTTGGAGTCTCAACTCTGCCTCAGTTATTTTTCTTAGGGGTCTCAATGCTGCCTCAGCTATTTCTCTTGAGAGTTTTAAATCTGCCTCAGGTATTTATTGTGAGTACATCAACCCTGCCTCATTTATTTCTCCTGGGAATCTCAAATCTGCCCCATTTATTTCTCCTGGGAATCTCAATTCTGCCTCATTTCTCCTGGGAATCTCAATTCTGCCTCATTTATTTCTCTTGGGAATCTCAATTCTGCCTCATTTATTTCTCCTGGGAATCTCAATTCTGCCTCATTTATTTCTCTTGGGAATCTCAACTCTGCCTCGTTTATTTCTCTTGGGAATCTCAACTCTGCTTCAGTTATTTATCTCAGTAATATCAACTCTGCCTCAATGATTGTTGGGAGTCTCAACTCTGCCTCAGTTATTTTTCTTAGGGGTCTCAATTCTGCCTCGGCTATTTCTCTTGAGAGTTTTAAATCTGCCTCAGGTATTTATTGTGAGTACATCAACCCTGCCTAATTTATTTCTCCTGGGAATCTTAATTCTGCCTCATTTGTTTCTCTTGGGAATCTCAACTCAGTTATTTATCTCAGTAATATCATCTCTGCCTCAATTATTGTTTGGGAGTCTCAACTCTGCCTCAGTTATTTCTGTCAGGAGTCTCAACTCTTAAGCCCAATTCACACTGATGTGGTGTGGGATTCACAGCGATCCCTGTGCTTTTCCCGCACCCCATCACAATCGCACTTTGTTCGGGGGAACCGCTGCGGGTGTCAGTGTTAACGACTATGCATCTTTAAAGTCAATATATATCACCACTGTCATGTCCTACATCCCGGGATATGCACTCCCCTGCCACTTTATTAGGTACACCTCGCTAGTACCGGGTTGAACCCGTTTTGCCTTCAGAACTGCCTTCATTCTTCGTGGCATGGATTCAACAAGGTGCTGGAAACGTTCCTCAGAGATTTTGGTCCATATCGACATGATGGCTTCACTCAGTTGCTGCAGATTTTTTGGCTGCACATCCATGATGTGAATCTCTGTTCCACCACATCCCAAAGGTGCTCTATTGGAGTGTGGAGGCCATTGGATGAGATCTGGTGAGTGTGGAGGCCATTGGATGAGATCTGGTGAGTGTGGAGGCCATTGGATGAGATCTGGTGAGTGTGGAGGCCATTGGAGGACAGTAACCTCATTGTCCAGTGGTGAGATGATCTGATCTTTGTGACATGATGCATTATCCTGCTGGAAGGAGCCACCAGAAGATGGGGACACTGTAGTCATAAAGGGATGGACATGGTCAGCAACAATACTCAGGTAGGTCATAGTGTTTAAACAATGCTCAATTGGTACTAAGGGACCCAAAGTGTGTCAAGAAAATATCCCCCACACCATTACACCACCACCAGCCTGAACCGGTGATACATGGCAGGATGGATCCATGATTTTATGTTGTTTACACCAAATTCTGACCCAACCATCTGAATGTCGCAGCTGAAATCGAGACTCATCAGACCAGGCAATGTTTTTCCAATCTTCTATTGTCCAATTTTGGTGATCCTGTGCGAATTGTAGCCTCAGTTTCCTGTTTTTAGGTGACAGGAGTGGCACCCGGTGTGGTCTACTGCTGCTGTAACCCATCTGCTTCAAGGTTGGATGTGTTGTGTGTTCAGAGATGGTATTCTGCATACATTGGTTGTAACGAGTGGTTATTTGAGTTATTGTTGCCTTTCTATCATCTTGAACCAGTCTGCCCATTCTCCTCTGACCTCTGACATCAACAAGGGATTTTTCCTGCCGCTCACTGGATATTTTCTCTTTTTCGGACCATTCTCTGTAAACCTGAGAGATGGGTGTGTGTGAAAATCCCAGTAGATCAGCAGTTTTTGAAATACTCAGACCAGCCCATCTGGCACCAACAACCATGTCACGCTCAAAGTCACTTAAATCCCCTTTCTTCCCCATTCTGATGCTCAAACTTCAGCAAGTCCATATAGTGAACTTGGTGTTGAGTGATTCACTTTACGGTCAACAAAGAGGACAAGGGGGCACTCCTTACTTCTAGAGGAAAAGAGATTTCATCTCCAAATACGGAAAGGTTTCTTCACAGTAAGAGCTGTGAAAATGTGGAATAGACTCCCTGCAGAGGTGGTTCTGGCCAGCTCAGTAGATTGCTTTAAGAAAGACCTGGATACTTTCCTAAATGTACATAATATAACGGGGTACTGACATTTATAGGTAAAGTTGATCCGGGGAAAATCCGATTGCCTCTCGGGGGATCAGGAAGGAATTTTTTCCCCTGCTTTAGCAAATTGGAGCATGCGGTGCTGGGGTTTTTTGCCTTCCTCTGGATCGACTGTGGGTATAGAATGGGGTATATGGGATTGTATGATATTATTTTTTTATTTTTTTATTTGTGGTTGAACTGGATGGACTTGTGTCTTTTTTCAACCTAACTAACTATGTAACTATGTAACTAAGTCGTCTTCACCACGTCTAGATGCCTAAATGCATTGATTTGCTGCCATGTGATTGGCTGATTAGCATTTGAACAGGTGTGCCTAATAAAGTGGCCTGTGAGTGTATATTTGCCCCGTGTTCCTATTTAATAATAATAAAAAAAAAAGTTCTTTTATTATTCTTCATAAAAGACAAATAGAACAGAAAATAAACTTTTGATGCAAATTTTGCTGAGGAGATAAAATAACACAGCTATTAAAGTTTGACAAGATGACAGCCGAAAATAGCTGAGAACATTTAAGCGAAGACATCGGGAACATTTGACAGAATTGATAGGTGGAGTAAGTAGAGTGGAGGAAAAACACGGACAAGGACATCAGACTGATGTGGGAGCACACAGGGACTGAGAGCAATAAGACGATCCAATCACAGAAGGACTGCCATTGATTTACTAATGGAGTAAAAAGCGATCGCTGCGCAAAGTTAGTGAATACGGGTAAAGTGAAATCTCCACCAATGCAGCCAAATTGGGATAACACCTACTTTATATTTGTTGTTACACCTTCCCATTTACATAGCATAGCTTGGAAAAATATTTAAAATTGCTGCATACCCTTTTTACTTGCTTAAAGTGATTGTAAACGATCGCCTTGTAAAACAACCCATTCAGTTTAGAATAGAAATGAAAAGAAAAACATTTGTGTATAAATAAAAAAAAAAAAAAAAAACATTCTAAATATGAATACCTTTGTTTCCCTTTTTTTTTATAAGTGATCACATTCGCTCTGTTCTCACCTGCATAAGGTTATTTTCACACTGGGGCGCTGGGTGCGCTGGCGGTAAAGCGCTTTACCGCTTTACCTTTGCTTTACCGTCTTTTTAGCGGCGCTATTCGGCAGCTAGCGGGGCGGTTTTACCCCCGCAAGCGGCCTAAAAAGGGTTAATACCGCCCGCAAACCGCCGCTGCAGTGGCGTTTTGCAGGCGGGTTTGGAGCGCTGCCCCATTGTTTTCAATGGGAAGGGGCGCTATAGGAGCGGTAAATACACCGCTCCTACAGCGCACCAAAGATGCGGCTTGCAGGACATTTTTCAGCATCCTGCAAGCGCACCACTCCAGTGTGAAAGCACACTGGAGAGACAGCAACGGCTGTTTCAGGTCGGTTTGCAGGCGCTATTTTTAGCGCAATAGCGCCTGCAAACCGCCCCAGTGTGAAAGGGGCCTAAGAGCTTGGGGGAGGAGAAGCAACAGCACACTGAGCTTCTCAGTAAATGGCTGTGCAGTGGTGGTGGGGAGGGGGGGGGGGGGGGGTGTCAGGACAAGTCTGATCATTGGAGGAGAGCAGGCTGAGTTCCCAGCATAGCTAGAGAACTGACCACGGTGTGCTCTCCTGCTTAGTGTGGTCTGTTTTTTAACCTGTTCCCTACCAGCCGCCGCAGTTTTACTGGCACGGGCAAAGCGAAATCGACGCTATGTTACGTCTCTTCCACTAGGAGCTCCATAAGTAGGCACACAGAAATAGGTGGAATACTTTCCAAAACAAGGGATCCAGAGGCCAAAATGGAAATCTTTCTGTTGGTACGACTTATTTGAAAGGAGTGTATAGGATTACAGCCCTTCTTTCTAAAATGAATTTTAGTGAACACAATATAGTACCCAATTTTTGGTAAAATATAAGAGATGGTAACAAGCCAAGTAAATAGATACCTAACATGTCATGCTTTATCAGACTAAGAACATGGATTACTGGAACCATGTTCTGTGGTCTGATGAGACCAAGATAAACTTATTTGGTTCAGATGGTGTCAGGCGTGTGTGGTGGCAACCAGGTGAGGAGTACAAAGACAAGTGTGTGTTGCCTACAGTCAAGCATGGTGGTGGGAGTGTCATGGTCTGGGGCTGCATGAGTGCTGCGGGCACTGGGGAGCTACAGATCATTGAGGGAACCATGAATAACAACATGTACTAGAATTATTGCTCTCACTCTGACGTTCACGGTGATACCTCACATGTGTAGTACGATCACCATTTACATATGTCTGCGGGACCTATGTGTGTGTTCTCATTTTCATTAAGCACTGGCTGGGATAGGGGCGCCTTAGCAAGAAAAAATAACTATATATATATATATATATATATATATATATATATATGATTATTTATTTTACTTAAATGCATTTTTAACACTGTACCTTTTTTTTTTTTTAATCAACTTTATTGCTATCACAAAGGATGACCAACATCCCTTTTGATAGCCTGGGCCATGACTGGTCTTCTTTAAGGAGAATTCTGAGGTCTTTTAAAGCGGGACTGTACTGAAATTTTTTTTTTTTAAAAAGCCAGCAGCTACAAATACTGCAGCTGCTGACTTCTAAAAAACGTTACGTTCAATCAGAACTTTGAAGTCACCGGACTCCTCCCCCTTCCCTTCGTTAGCAGACCGAGGCACTTGGGGAAGGGGGGAGGAGTCCGGTGTCGTCAATGCCGATGGAACTCCCGGAAGTCGGCGGAGAGGTGAGTTAATTTTTTTTGATCGTTTTAAATTTTTTGGATCGATCAAAAAAATGAACGATTAATCGAGGAATTAATCTTTAATTTCCACAGCCCTAGTTTTTTCATGCTTTTTGCAGAAACGCGGGCCTTTTTCTTTTTTTTAACATGGGTCCCTATGGAATACGTTCACAGTAATGCATTTTTGTGCCTTTGCGTTTCTGTAAAGCATCAGGGAGTGTGTTTAACCACAATTTTGCCACAATCTTGCCACGATTTGCATTTTTAAATCTGCCCGAAAACACATTTCCCAAAAGAAATGCATAAGAAGCGCAAATTGCGGCAAAATCGCAGTAAAACTGTGGTTAAAAACACAGAAAGCACTGCAGAAACGCTCAAAAGCCACTGTGCCCATTAAACGCTGCCACTGTGCCCATTAAACGCTGCCACTGTGCCCATCTAACGCTGCCACTGTGCCCATCTAACGCTGCCACTGTGCCCCAAGTGCTGCCATTGTGCCCATTAAATGCTGTCACTGTGCTCCAAACACTGCCACTGTGCCCTCAGTGCTGCCACTGTGCCCATCTAATGCTGCCACTGTGCCCATCTAACGCTGCCACTGTGCCCCAAGTGCTGTCACTGTGCCCATTAAATGCTGCTAATGTGCCCTCTGCCCGCCATCTACCAGCACTTACCTTGTCTCAGTGTGCAGCTGGTGACGGCGTCAGGCGGCGAGCAGTGTCTCCTCATTGCGACCCGATATCTCTTCCTGTCCTCTGCAATGATTGGATCCCTAGGCGTCCAATCACAGCGCCTGTGACTTCAGCCAATCAGGTGACAGGTAACACAGACCCGGCAACCTGATTGGCTGAGAGGCGGGTCAGTGTTAGGGAAGCAATGTATTCGCTTCTCTAACACAACACTGTGTAAACAGCGAACGCACAGCATTGCGCCCGCTGTTAACATTTATGGAAGCCTATTAGAGCCCACCGCTCTAATCAGGTCGCCTATTAGAGCTGACAGCTCTAATAGGGCGCTTCCAAAAACTAACCCCCCCGCCCCCGCTGTAATTCAGATGCCCGGCGCCCGACAAGGGGCCGGACACCTGAATAGGGGGCGGCAGCGGTGACAATAGATAGATTCATGCAATGCATTAATCTATCTATTGGTGATAGAGCGGTGCAGGAGAGTGGGGGCGGCACTCCTGCGCCCTCTATGCACGCACCGCCACTGGTTCTAACACTGGATTACTGCACAGATCCAGAAGAAATACACAGAGCACACCAAGATTCAAGAAGGAATACAGATGACTATGGTATTTAGAGAATATTTTCTTGTAACTTAGTTCAACTTTAAATTTCCCTTGTTCGCACGGATTTGAGCTTTAAAATAATCACAAGCAGCGCCCCGCATACATCCTTCTTTACAAAATCCTGCTTGCTCTAAGAATGACAGGTACCCTTTAAGCTGTTTCTGTTAGACAGTGCAGCAGCAAAGTTCCCGGCTTATTACAGTAATCGAGGGACAGAAAAACATTTCACTGCTGGTGTAAGGAAGACTTAGGAAATGTTATTACTTGAAAGGCTCTGGGACTGCAGCGAGGGAAAGTTGTTTAAACGACTCTAACAGTTTTCTTGCAAATACAATGAACAGAAGAAAAAAAAAAACTTTGTTGATTTCCCATTTGGCTCACACTTGGGTTCTCTAATACATTTCTATATGTATTTCTTTTTTGTCGCGGAATCTAAACAAAAGAGCGTACACATCCCAGGCGAGTCTGCGAGAAAACAGCTTGGTGCGGATCTCTATCTCTGAGATACAGAGAACAAACACGAGATGGAGAACAGAACAGCCAAGTCGCCTTTTTTCTAATCACTCGGTTTATTGTCAAGCTTTGCATTAGGTGTACCTGTCATGGGATCAGTGGTAGACACAGTCAACAAAAAGGCTCTCGTGTGAGAACATTTTTGACCCTCCCCTTTAGTTTGCGGGAATGTTAGGGCCATCTCACCTTAGGCATCTCACCGTCCCTAGAGATGAGCTGTGTCAAAGTCTATGTTGAAGGAGAAAAGGGTCCCAGCACCAACCTGACCCAATTTTTATGGGTTCTCAAAGGGCCCTTGTGCAGTTTCACAGTTCTGGGTCTTCCAGGATTCATGGAACCTCCAGTACTCATGGAATCCCTGCCAGGTTTTCTTGGATTCCTAGGTCCTCCAGTACTTGCAGGATGCCTTCTGGGTCTTCCAGGATTCCAGGGACCTCTGGTACTTATAGGATCCTGATGGGTCATCCAGGATTCCTGGGACCTCTGGTACTCATAGAATTCCTTCTGGGTCTTCCAGGATTCCTTGGACTTCTGGTACTAATAGGATCCCTGATGGGTCATCCAGGATTCCTTGGACCTCTGGTACTCATAGGATCCCTTCTGGGTCATCCAGGATTCCTGGGACCTCTGGTACTTATAGGATCCCTTCTGGATCTTCCAGGATTCCTGGGACCTCTGGTACTCATAGGATCCCTTCTGGGTCTTCCAGGATTCCTGGGACCTCTGGTACTCATAGGATCCCTTCTGGGTCTTCCAGGATTCCTGGGACCTCTGGTACTCATAGGATCCCTTCTGGGTCTTCCAGGATTCCTTGGACCTCTGGTACTCATAGGATCCCTAAAGGGTCTTCCAGGATTCCTGGGACCTCTGGTACTCATAGAATCCCTAAAGGGTCTTCCAGGATTCCTGGGACCTCTGGTAATCATAGGATCCCTTCTGGGTCTTCCAGGATTCCTTGGACCTCTGGTACTCATAGGATCCCTAAAGGGTCTTCCGGGATTCCTGGGACCTCTGGTACTCATAGGATCCCTGATGGGTCATCCAGGATTCCAGGGAACCTCTGGTAATCATAGGATCCCTTTTGGGTCTTCCAGGATTCCTGGGACCTCTGGTACTCATAGGATCCCTGATGGGTCATCCAGGATTCCTGGGACCTCTGGTACTCATAGGATCCCTGATGGGTCATCCAGGATTCCAGGGACTTCTGGTACTCATAGGATCCCTAAAGGGTCATGCAGGATTCCTGGGACCTCTGGTAATCATAGGATCCCTTCTGGGTCTTCCAGGATTCCTTGGACCTCTGGTACTCATAGTCCGTTAAAGGGTCTTCCAGGATTCCTGGGACCTCTGGTATCATAGGATCCCTAAAGGGTCATCCAGGATTCCTGGGACCTCTGGTACTCATAGGATCCCTGATGGGTCATCCAGGATTCCTGGGACCTCTGGTACTCATAGGATCCCTGATGGGTCATCCAGCATTCCTGGGACCTCCAGTACTCTTAAGATTCCTGATGGGTCTTCCAGGATTCCTGGGACCTCTGGTACTCATAGGATCCCTGATGGGTCATCCAGCATTCCTGGGACCTCCAGTACTCTTATGATTCCTGATGGGTCTTCCAGGATTTCTGGGACCTTCAATACTCACAGGATCGCTGCAGGGTCTTCCATGATTGGATCCCTGCCTTGACTTCACTTTTATCTCGCCTGCCACCTGCCTTGACCCCTGTCTGGACCTGATTGCTCCTCCCTCATCTGATGCCCACTAAGCCTCTGCATGACCTGACCACTCTTTCATTTGCAGCCCTGTGAACAGTCTTTGCGTTATAGGCTTTCTATTCCAACCACCTCCCTTGTCACGGTGATCCTGATGCCACATACACACAAGCGGACTTTTTGACAGACTAGGTCCAGCGGTCTTTCCGAGGGACTTTCGACGGATTTCCGACGAACTTTCCGAGTGAACGGACTTGGCCACACACAATCACACTAAAGTCCGACGGATTTGAGCGTGATGACGTACGACCGGACTAGAATAAGGAAGTTCGTAGCCAGTAGTCAATAGCTGCCCTAGCGTCGTTGTTTGTCCGTCGGACTAGCACACAGACGAGTGGATTTTTCGATAGGAACTGGATCCGGCAGAGTTTCGGTGGAAAAATTTGAAGCATATTCTATTTCTAAAGTCTGTCGGATTTTTCGACAGCAAAAGTCTGATGGAGCCCACACATGATCGAATTGTCCGACGGATTTGTTCCATCGGACCTTTGCTGTCGAAATGTCCGGTCGTGTGTACGCTGCATAAGGGTCACAGTCAGTTTTCAGCGGAAAAAAAAAAACTGGGACCACTAGAGTTCCCTGTCCTTCTCCACCATCTAGAGTTCTGGTGAAGATCAACTGCCACTTGGACTTCATACCTTAGCTGAGCCAGAGGCACCATAGCATTGCATCCATCCCTGCTTGGGATTCAATTGCAAATTGCTTCCCGGCAGTCTGTATTCTTGTGGAAGAGAACACACCTGAACGGGGCCACGTATTGTAAAATCTTGGATGAGAACCTTCTTCCCTCAGTCAGAACACTGAAGATGGGTCGTGGATGGGTCTTCCAGCATGACAATGACCCAAAACATACCACCAAGGCAACAAAGGAGTGTTTCAAGTAAGAAGCACATCAGAGCCGGTTCACACTACCGTGACTTGGGGGGCGACTTGTCAGACCGCAAGTCGCCCCAAGTCGCTTGACATTAGAAAGTGAAGTAAATGCAAATGCAAATTAAGTAAATGCAAGTGAATGAGAGCCGTCTTAATGAACGCTACTGAAGTCGCTTCGACTTCAGAAAAGGTTCCTGCACTACTTCAATCCGACTTCTAGGCGACTTGTACCCATTGATTTCAATGGAAGACGTCTCCAGGTCATGGAGTGGCCTAGTCAGTCTCCAGACCTTAATCCTATAGAAAATTTATGGAGGGAGCTGAAACTTCGAGTTGAAAATTACAGTTTTTGTGTTTTTTTTAATTTCCCCTAAAAACAACGCGTTTGAAAAATGACCGTGCAAGATAAAAAAAATTGCCATGACCATCATTTTATTCTCTAGGGTCTTTGCTAAAAAAACATATATAATGTTTGGGTGTTATGAGTAATTTTCGAGCAAAAAAAGGGTGATTTTTACATGTAGGAGAGAAGTGTCAGAATTGGCATGGGTAGCAAGTGGTTAACCAGGTGAAACTATAGAGAAAAAAAAAGCTATAGAGAAAAAAACTTCAAAAAAGAAAACAAATTCATCCACCTATCCAGGGACTGGTAAGCTGCAATGTTAAGTTTTGTTTTTGGCTTTCGGTATACTTTAATTCTTGGAGGAGTTGTGAATGAGAAGTCCTGGTGGTGAGCGGAAAAGAGGAAAGCAAAGAACTATAAGCCATACAAATGACTACATTACACTTTTATAAAATCTCTTCTTTTTTTATAACTGAAATTGAAGTTTCATTTTTTTTAAAAACCACCAAGCCTGCCTTTGCATGGGGCTGACGAGAATTCCGAAGCCCCAGCTGTATCCTGTAAATTCTAACCAGTAAACTTCCATTTGTTCAAATCCCAGAGAAGTCGGCAAAGATGAACAACAGCTGACTATATATCAAGATCTTGGCCTCCAGATACAAATAATCTTCCAGTGTTTTAAATCAAATTCTGCATGACGTTTATTGGCAAAGAGAGAGAAAACATTTTAAAGCTGCAAAATCCTGCAATGCCTGACATCGGGAGTGCTGAGAATTGTGTGCAAGATATTCCGTATTCATCAATCCCCTGCCAGCATCGTATTTACCAAAACCACAGCTGGAGATGATTTAGGAGATTTTTTAGAAAAACAGGAAACATTGGGGATACAGAGAAGAACTTTAGATAGATAGATAGATAGATAGATAGATAGATAGATAGATAGATAGATAGATAGATAGATAGATAGATAGAGGGAGATAGATAATGATAGATAATGATAGAGATAGATAATGATAGGGATAGATAATGATATAGATATGTAATGAGGTAGATGGATAGATAGATAGATAGCTAGATAGATAGATAGATAGATAGATAGATAGATAGATAGATAGATAGATAGATAGATAGATAGATAGATAGATAGATAGATAGATAATAATATAGATAGATAGATAGATAGAATGCTTGAGATAATGATAAAGATAGATAATGAGGTAGATAGATAGCTAGATAGAGGGAGATAGATAATGATAGAGATATATAGATAGATAGATAGATAGATAGATAGATAGATAGATAGATAGATAGATAGATAGATAGATAGATAGATAGATAGATAGATAGATAGATAGATAGATAGATAGATAGATAGATAGATAGATAGATAGATAGATACAGGGAGATAGATAATGATAGAGATAGATAGATAGATAGATAGATAGATAGATAGATAGATAGAGATTGGTGTGGGGATTCCCTTCAAAATCCATACCAGACTTAAGGTTCTGCCATGGATTTGGGGGGGGGGGGGGGCGCATGTGTTTATTTTAATTTATTACCAGACCTGGAAGGAGCTGTTATGGATTTGGGGGGGGGGGCCCACAAACAAATTTGTGTTCAAAACTGATCCGATGTGCGATTCAGATGCGTTCCCATAGCAGGCAATGAGCTTGGAATTCCCATCTGAACCGCACTGCAGTACTCAAAAAACTCACAGGACTCTTTCAATTTGCAGTGAACTTCGCATTGCCACTGAACCACATATATGTGAACCGGGTTCCATTGAAAGATGGTTTGATTCACATGTCATGTGAATCGGATGTGGTTTAAAATGCATCCAATTCGCATATATGTAAACAGAGCATTAAAGGCACAATTTACAACTAGAATCGCCCATGTCCCCAACCAGTTTGATGACATTATAAACACCCACATTCTTACTTTTTTCTGCAGGGGACTTAGCTTCTGGGAGAACCATCAATAACCAACCAAGTGGAAGCACCATACCCCGGATGGGCTCCCCCCAGTTTTATAACATTCTTTTTAATATTCACTTTCCCCCTTGACCCATCTAGCTGCCCTTGACCTCCTAACAACCTTTGACTTAAAATGAACCAAAATCATAAGTGGGTGAGTGAGGGAAACTTTCCTTTGCCTGAACCCTCCAGAATGAATACTCAATAGACTTCACATGAACAACCCTGGTGGCTCCACCTAGCATATTTGACCTTGCGCCACCAATCCGGTGAGACCCGCACCCCTTCCACACTAAACTCATATTTTATTTTAGATAACTTGAGAGTTTTCAAAACCAAGAAGGAGAAGTTCACAGTAAATATCAAGTGGGAAAAAAATTGCAGTCATACAATACATCTTAAAAAGAAGTAGTGCATGTTCCCGAAATACCTTTCAGAAAATTGACTGGAGAACCAGTACATCATGTAATAACATATCGTGACTCACAAAAAAAGTATACTTTCAGATATGAGTGACTCAACGCGAAATAGTGGACTGTGACAAACAACGCAATGTTAGAGATGTATTCGGTATGCTTTGCTAGCATAGTGAGTGGCAAACTGTTTATTTGGCAATAAAAACCACATCGGATGCCGAAAAAGTAGGAGATTAGGCCTCATTCAGATATTGCGTTGCGGGATCGAGTGTCCCCACTTGCAGTTTTTAAAGCCCGATTTGCATGCGTTTCAGCGTGTTGCCCATAGGGCAGTCCTTTCACTTCAATGGGCTGCCCTATGTAGCCATTCTGCTCGCGCTTCCAAATCGCCTTAATGGGGCACTTGGACACAAAAGAAAAAAAAAGTGGAGAAAAATAAAAAAAAGAAGAAGAGGAGAGGAAGGGAAGTGCCCAATGCCCCCTAACCACTAACTGGAATTCAAGGTTCCTTCAACCAAACCCAGAAAGAAACACCTTTGGTAGGTAATTCCATGGTATGCCACAATTCCCAAACCTTATTGTGCTTGGAGCTAAACATTCCATCCTTTGGATATCCAGAGAAGCCTGGAATGAGAATGGACCAGAGGGTAATGGTAATGCAGGGCTGGACATGACTGTGTGTCTAGGACACGTTCTGCAGGGTTAAAGGGGTGTGGTTTGCTTTGGGAGGGTCTGAGCAAGCCTGGGGGAGTGATCGTATAAAAGTGGGGGTGGAGCAAAGGGAGATCAGTTTGAGGGAAGGAGAACTCGAGGAGGCAGTTTTTTCCCAACCCACCCTCCCCTTTTTGGTTATACGTAGGGAAGATTTGTTGTTCATTTTGGAGGTGTTAATTCTCTTGTGTCGTTTCAGGATCGTTTGGCAATTGGTCGTCACAGCAGTATGGGGGTTGGCGTGTTTGTTGTTGGTCAGTGGCGGAAGCATGTATACAGGTGGTAAGTGGGTGGGGGGCTCATCAGTATATGGCCCCTCCTTTGTAGTACCTCAAACGTTGTTGATGATTACTCTGGTTGTTGCACTGCGGGTAAGGTAATGGTCTCAGGGCGGTACAGAAGGAGGCCTACGTGGTTTCGGTAAAATCCCGCAGTGCTCCCTGGTGGTATTTTTGGATATCGATTGATATCATGGGTATTTGCTATATGCACTTAGCTCTGTCACTGACCAACAGGGTGGGTTGAAACATGTTGTTTCAAAGTATGTTATTGTGTTATTTATATTGGTTATTTTTATGTTATTTATATTTAAATAAAAATTGGATTTTTGAATTGGTTTGGTTAATAAAATCAGGCCTTGCGGCCATTTTACTCCAATTAAAGTTGTGGTCTCTTATTTTAGGGGCTGGTAATAAAAGGGGTGGTAGTAAGGGTTTTTTAGCAGCTTAGTGGTATTATCTAGACTACACTGGTCATGGATCCTAGTATGAAGCTCCACCAAATAACGAGGCTCTTGGTGTTTCCATCTAAGGGCAACTAGACATTGTACTGCTGTAAGGATGTGCAACAGCAGTTGTTTGGATGTTTTAGAAAAATCGGGGGGAGGTAGACCCAAAAGACATGTTTTAGGTGTAAATGGGATCCAGGAGTCAAAGAGCTGATGGATAAGAATATGAACAGCTTACCAGTAAATCTT
Organism: Lithobates sylvaticus; assembly: GCA_028564925.1. Classification (NCBI taxonomy): domain Eukaryota; kingdom Metazoa; phylum Chordata; class Amphibia; order Anura; family Ranidae; genus Lithobates; species Lithobates sylvaticus. Next base: position 213,245,179 of record CM053034.1, on the reverse strand, counting down.
GATAAGGGGAAGGAGAAAAGTACCAATAGATATGTTGAAGTGTTCCAAGACTCTTGATCTGTTGTCTGCAGAAGGATATATGAAGCATAACTTATATGGTGTGAAGTACCAGTGAAAGAGTACCTTGTATTGGAACACTCACATTTTCAATCCTTTTTCTGGCCTGTTCTTTACCTTGATCACGCAGACCCTCCATTCATGTGATCTTCCCCCGGGTCTCACTTTCTAGACCTTTCCTACTTTTTGGATGAGGGTATCTATTGACTTGTTTACACAGACGGGCAGTGAAAATAAGCAGTTTATCTGCACTTTTACCTCCTCCCAACCACCAACCTTCAAGCAGGCCACTCAGATGGTGGCCACTCTGGATTGTTCATATTGCCGCAGACACTATGCTTTTTCACTTTTTCACTTCATGATGGGGCAGGTTTAACTCACCATGTCGTGTTTGACATGCATTAAGCATGCCAATGGTGTTCATTAAACTGACTAGAACCATTCCACAACTATATGCCAAACGTGGTATTTCAATGTTTCCACGCCTATGGGGATCACCCATTGAGATCACCAAAATCAGAACAGGTGTTCAGGATGCAAGACACTATCATGTGTTGAACCTCTGGACCTACGCCTCTGGACCTACAAACCATTACTCATCCACCTCTTGACCTGCATACCAACACTCAGCCACCTCTGGACCTGCATACCAACACTCAGCCACCTCTGGACCTGCATACCAACACTCAGCCACCTCTGGACCTGCATACCAACACTCAGCCACCTCTGGACCTGCATACCAACACTCAGCCACCTCTGAACCTGCATACCAACACTCAGCCACTTCTGGACCTGCAAACCATCACTCAGCGACATCTGGACCTGCAACCCACCACTCAGCCACCTCTGGACCTGCATACCAACACTCAGCCACCTCTGGACCTGCATACCAACACTCAGCCACCTCTAGACTTGCAAACCATCACTCAACTACCTCTGGACCTGTAAACTACCACTCAGCCACATCTGGACCTACAAACCACTACTCAGTCACCTCTAGACCTGCAAACCACCCTTCAGCCACCTCTGGACCTGCATACCAACACTCAGCCACCTCTGGACCTGCATACCAACACTCAGCCACCTCTAGACTTGCAAACCATCACTCAACTACCTCTGGACCTGTAAACTACCACTCAGCCACATCTGGACCTACAAACCACTACTCAGTCACCTCTAGACCTGCAAACCACCCTTCAGCCACCTCAGGACCTGCATACCAACACTTAGCTACCTGTAGACTTGCAAACCACTGATCAGCCATCTCTGGACATGAAAACCACCACTCAGCCACTTCTGGACCTGCAAACCACATTAGCCACCTCTAGACCTGCAAACCACCTCTAATAATGCAAACTACCACTCAGCCACCTCTGAACCTACGAACCACCACTTAGCCACCTCTGGATCTGCAAACCACCACTCAGCCACCTCTAAACCTGCAAACCACTACTCAGCCACCTCTAGACCTGCAAATCAACAATCAGCCACCTCTGGACCTGCAAACCACCCTTCAGCCACCTCAGGACCTGCATACCAACACTTAGCCACCCCTGGACCTGCATACCAACACTCAGCCACCTGTAGACTTGCAAACCACCGATCAGCCATCTCTGGATGTGAAAACCACCACTCAGCCACTTCTGGACCTGCAAACCACATTAGCCACCTCTAGACCTGCAAACCAACACTCAGCCACCTCTAATGATGCAAACTACCACTCAGCTACCTCTGAACCTACGAACCACCACTCAGCCAGCTCTGGACCTGCATACCACCACTCAGCCACCTCTGGACCTACAAACCACCACTAAACGACATTTGGACCTGCGAATCACCAATCAGCCACCTCTGGACCTGCAAAGCACCATTCCGCCAGCTGTGGACCTGCAATCGAACACTAGGCCACCTCTGGACCTGCAAACCACCATTCAGCCACCTCTGGACCTGCAAAACCAATACTGGGCCACCTCTGGACCTGCAAAACATCACTCAGCCCCCTCTGGACCTGCAAACCATCAGTCAGCCACCTCTAAAAACCATGGAGCGCTCTTTAAAGGAATGGTAAAGTTCACCGGCCATATGACAAAATCCTGAGGCTAAGTTCAAGCTAAAGGTTGGGTGCATTAAAAACAGGTGGTGGAGACGTGTTTGTAGCACCCCCTAAAGCTGCAAAGGCAACCAGACAGGGTTGTATACTTGCCTACTTTGTGTTGCTTTGTTATAAATATACCCCCTATCATGTTCTAGTGAACAGGGACGTGCTGCAACCATGTGTAATGCAGGCGGTTGTGGCAGGGTAGTACGGGGGTAAAACAAACTGAAAAACAGAACAAAATCGTACCACGCATAATTGGCAATTATTTTTGTATTTTTTTTTCTTCAACGTGAGAAGCTTTTCATTTAGAAGACCCTTTTACAATATATGTGAGTGTTTTTTTTTTGTTTTTTTTTTTAGTTGCCAGCCTCTAACCTTTCTCTGATATAAACAGCCCAGAGAGAATACGCCAGCACAAAATCAAACCTTCATGAAATCCATTAATATAATGGGAGAAAAACAAAGTAAATTGGATTTGTAAGTATGTGGCCCGGCACCAGCTGAGATGGGAGAGCATCAAGTGGATTACAATTGTTCCTGTGCATTGTGCTGGTGCAGTACACGAGCATTAAGCTAATTACAAAGGCAGTGCGGCTTTTTGCACAACCCCAGTGGCCTGGATCTCCTTGTATCTGCAGTACAAGAACAAAGTACAAAGAAAGCAAGGTTATTCTATATCAGCAAACAGCTGACCGGGACAAGAGGATTAAGCAGGGAGAGGCCCTGCAGTAATCCAAGGTGTAAGGAGCGGGGGGTCTAGGTACAGAGGAGCAAGGGGGGGGACAGTCCTGGTCAAATATGTACATTGCTTTATCATGAAGTTTTAAGCAGTATCAGCCCTCGTTCACATTAAATGCGGCTTTGACATTGTGTGACTTCATCTGAAATCGCACATTTTCAAAGCCAGTGCGACTTCATGTGCGACTTTTGAAGACCTCTGTGTGGCTTCATGCACAGATGTCTATGCAAGTCGCACCTGAAATCGCCAAAAGTAGCGCAGGAACGACTTTTTTTTCAAATCGACGTGGGGCCGCAAAGACGGCATCGTGACGATTTGAACTGTGCCATTGTTGACAATAGGGTGCGACTTGTCATGTGATTTGACCTGTCAAATCGTATGACAAGTCGCTCCGATGTGAACGAGGGCTTAAACCCAAAAATGGAATATATTGCAGCTTACCAACCATTCGTTTTCTTTTTTTAGGCTTTTTTCCCCTGGTGAACTGCCCATTAACACCTCCTGTATTAGAGTGCCCCCACTCTGGATGAAGGAGCACAGGGGGTACCTTTGGATAGCACCATTGTCAGTCTGGGGGGGGGGGGGGGGGGGGCGGGGGATGGTTTTTGGATTGTTTGCTGCCACCCCAAAAAATATACCACCAGCCGCCACTGTTCAGTCAAGCCAAGCTGTCCAGCAAAAGTTTTAGGACCTGGGACAAACCATATAACACTGCTAGAAGTGCTCACAATAGTGTTTTTTTATTACTGTAGCTTAAAGGAGAAGTACAACCAAAGCTCGTTTGGCTGTGCTTCTCCTGTGGATTCTGCACTCCTGTGACCTGTTTTCAGCAGACAGCCGGCTGAAACCCGCCGTCGCCTGACATCACAGAGCCTGTGCAGGCTCGGGAAAAATTGTGACCGTATGGTCGGGTTTCTTACCACCCTAAAACAGCTGCACCATTGTCTGCAGTGTGAAAGCCCGAGGGCTTCCACACTGCAGCGGTGCACTGGCAGGACGTCAGGAAAAGTCCTGCCAGCAGCTTCTTTGGAGCGGTAAAGGAGCGGTGAACTCACCGCTCCTCCACCGCTCCTCCGGCGCTGCTCCCCATTGAAATCAATGGGGCATCGCTGTAATACCGCCGGCAAAACGCCGCTATTGCGGTGTTTTGCCTGGGGCTTTACCCCTTTCTCGGCCACCAGTGGGGGTAAAATCGCCCCGCTAGCGGCCGAAATGCGCCGAAATGCGCCACAAATCCGGCGGTAAAACGCAGCAAAAAATGAATGAATTATTTGTATAGCTGTATAGCTGCAATGCGAACTGAATCGCCTCAAGGCGCTTGTCTGCCCCTGTTGTCCTGCTGTATTAGAAGAGGTGGGTCTTGAGTCTTTTCCTGAAAATAGCGGCATTTTACCGCCGACGCTATAGGCAGATCGGTGTGAAAGGGGTCTTAGTGAATGAACTCTTTTGCCGCGTACACACGAACGGACTTTCCCTCGGGATTGTCCGCTGGACTAGAGTCCGTCGGACAGTCCGATTGTGTGTGGGCCTTCGACTGACTTTTTTTCCCAAAAGTCCGGCGGACTAGGTTTTAAGTTTTGTTTTAAAATCGTCCGCTGAACTTGGCAGTCCGGCGGAAAATACGGCCGTCTGTAGTATGGTCCGGCGGACCAAAAAGGACGCATGCTCAGTAGCAAGTATGTCACGGACTCTAGTCTAGTGTTCTAGTCCCGTCGTACGTGCTGTACGTCATCACGTGAACCGCCGGACTTTTAGCGTGAACTTGTGTGGTCAAGTCCGTTCGCTTTCAAGTCCTGCGAAGCCCAGCTGGAAAGTCCGGCGGTTTGTCCGCCAGACTAGGTTCGGCGGACAAAGTCCAATCGTGTGTACGCGGCATTTGTGACATTAAGCACTGCACCTTTGGATTTTATTTTTGTGTTTGGGTGATCAACGGACTGTGCTAGCTGCTATCTTTTATATTTTGTATGTTTCTGTACCTTTAGCGCTGATATTAGTTACTGTTTTTATATATATTTTATGTGCAAGTCAATATGACCACTAATTTATTGTTGCTTGATTCAATAGTTTTTTTTATAAATATGGTATGTTTAAAATGATTGTGAAAATAAATCTTATGAATTCTGTTTATCATATTCCATGTATCATCCTTTGCCTATGCCAAGCCTCATTCAAAGTCCCACTTTTCCTTCCTTGTTTTTTGTATTTATGGGGATGGAGGCTTGCCATTATTGGTGTGTCGGGTCACATTTTCTTTTTCTTATGCAGGTTTTTTAGGTGTTACAGGGGGGCCAAATGACACAGGACAAGCACTGTGTCATATAACATGCTTCACGATCCATTTTTTGGGGGGGGTTAACAAACGCTTTAATTGCCCATGTGGCCATGTTTGGTCAATCTCTGTGACCTAATTGACCATGTGGCCATGTTAGGGCAATATCATTGACCTAATTGGTCATGCAACTATATTGGGTCAATGTATTTGACCTGGTTAGCCAGGTGGCCATGTTAGGTCGATCTCTTTGATCTAATTGACCACGTGGCCATATTAGGTCATTGTCCTAATTGTTAAAGCAGCCTTAATTGGTCAATGGTGCCATGAGCATCCCAACCCCAAACAAAAGGGTGTGGGGATATTTGTGACATAATTTACCTAATATGTCCACATGGCCGATTAGGTTAATGACATTGGTTAATTTGGCCATATGGTTGTCAGGTCAAGGTCATTCATCTTTTTTTTTTTGAAAATTATTTTTATTGAAAATTTTCGACATACAACACATACATAACTTGGCACAACACCAAGCTTAACAATCAGCCAACCTGGCCGGTAATCCTAACAACATTAACAACGGTATAACCTCCCCCTCCCTGCCCCCTCCCTGTACTGAGTTCCCTTCCCCCCAACAAAAATGATATTATTTGTGGGATAAAAGCCATTTTACATCTCTAATCACCCCAAATATCCGTTGTTTACTCTTCACCCAGTATAAAATATATGTTGGCTACATATCAGACCCTCCCATCCTTCCGCTTAAGATCATCCCGTCACACTGTTTAATCAGACTCATACCATGCTCTCCATACTTTTTCAAATTTTTTACTGCACCCTCTAGCCCTAATACGGGAGCATTGCGTTCACCAAGCCCTTCCAAAAGGTTAGTTCAGGAGCCCCCACTTTTTTCCACTTAAGTAGAATGGACTTCTTCCCGTAGAATAGTAGTATCGTGAGTAAGGTTCTGTGTGCCCTTGATGGGACTACTTCGTCTACCAACCCCAGAAGACACACATCAATAGTCAAGGGTACCGGGACTTGCAGCACCTCTGCTATACAGGAGGTGACTCCAGACCAGAATTGGCGGATCTGGGGACAGCTCCAGAACACATGATGTGAGTCCGCCGAGGCGGCAGAGCACCGCCAGCACTCTGATGAAACGGATGGGTATATTTTGGCCAGTCTGGCAGGGGTATAATATATTCTATGTAAGAATTTAAACTGGATAAGCCTATCCCTTGCTGCCACTAGGTTCTTGAATGGTTGTTCCCACATGTTGTCCCAGTCCTCTCCCTGTATGTCTGGTACCTTCCCATCTTTCCCTACATTTAGTTAGAGCCTTGGGACTAGTTTTGAACAATTCCTTATATGTTACTGATAAGGTCTTTGATAGTTCCTCCGTCATGAGTGTGTCTTAAGGTCATTCATCTTATTGGCCATGTGGCCGTGGTTGGTCAAGTCATTGACTTAATTGGTCATGCAGCCATATTAAGTCAGTATATCTTTGAACTAATTGGTCATGCGGACATATTAGGTCAATGAGTTTCCTCTGTGTACGTGAAGGCTTGGGGTGGGGAGTGCCCTGTCCCCAACTAAATGGGCCAGTGGGGATGCGATCATGTGACAGCCTCCCATGGGTTTTTCCAATTTGGGTTTGGACCAAACCCAGCTCCAGCTTATCCTCGATGTTCTCCCATGTTTACATCTCTTCTGTCTCATTATCTACAGAACAGAAGCAGATACGAACCTTCACAAAAGTTTGTTAAAACTTTGTATAAGTGACCTAGAGAGAATCTTTTTGTTTCTGAACGTGGGCCAATTATCCCAGCTTTGTGCATACATGAGAGATAAGGTTTTCATGCTTTAAGCCAAACAACAAGGTAAACCTTCCAGCATATGGCTGGAAAATTTATATTAACCCTTGTATCCTACTCCATGTTAACAAGAGCCCCACAGAGCCTACAAGCGCATACCAGCCCGATAATTGGGCTCTCAGCTCACTGTCAGCCATTAGTGAAATAAGCTGCATTGAAGGCTGCGACTTGCTGTTTGATGAACTGTGTGATAAATCAAAGAGCAGCAAGAAAAAAAAATTAAGAAAAACAGCTGAAAGGAACCATTTCCAAAATATTAATGATGCATTGAAAATAAACTAATTTTCGTTAATTTAGCAATCTCGTTTTTTAGAAATCTAAAACATTCTCTCCCAGCATGCAAAAGTAATGCATTGATAACACATTGATATACACCGAGTAAAATTAATCTTTCGGGAATCAGACATACCATATTTCCATCTCGGCCGTAAGTCAGCACCGCGTGGCGCTCTTACAAAGTGAAATGAACGCTCGACTTTTGCCAGGCAGCCTTGGGGTTTGGCGGAAACAAATTAACTTGATTGTTTGTTGTCAGACTAGGCCAAAAACTGTATAATATTTACTCTGAAAATTAATTTTTCAGCTCCCGGGTGAGGATTTTTTTTTTCCTTTGAAGTCTTAGAGGACAATTACAGGAGCGCTTATAAATTCATCAATTGGTGGAAATCCAAAATGTAAAGATAAATAAAATGCATAATCCAGCGGTTCATTGTCAAATTAAAGGTCCCGGAGGGAGATTCACAGTGATGATTTCACAAGGTTTTAGAGAAATTAGAAATGTATTAATGTAATTGATTTCAAGGGAATAGTATTAGCAAATACTTTGTATATACAGCGGGTAAAATACTGTAAGTATGGAACACGTCACCATTTTTCTAGGTAAATATATTTGTAAAGGTGCTATTGACATGGAATTTTCACCACAGGTCCGTAACAACCCATGCAATTCATACATACAAAGAAATCAAAACTAATAAGTTCAGAAATTAAGTTATGTGTAATAAAATGGAATGACACAGGAAAAAAGTATTGAAGGGTGGTGCAAAAAGACATGGAAAGACAAGATACCAGCTGAAATCTATCCGTAATTAGAAAACAATCCTGCCCCTTGTCAGTGCAAATTATTATCACCTGGTTCAGTCTCATCTGATGGCCTATAACCACATCAATACCGGGCACTTTCGCCCCCTTCCTCCCCAGACCAATTTTCAGCTTTCAGCGCTCTCACACTTTCAATGACAATTGCGCGGTCAGGCTACGCTGTATCCAAATGACATTTTTATCATTTTGTTTGCACAAATTGAGCTTTCTTTTGGTGGTATTTATTTATGACTCAGTTTTTTATTTTTTGCCATATAAGTGAAAAAAGAGCAGAAATTTGGAAAAAAAACAATATTTTCTTTATTCTATTTTAAAAGAAATCCAATAAAATCAAATTTTGTCATAAATTTAAGCCAAAATGTATTCTGCTACATGTTTTTGGTAAAAAAAAATCCCGTTAAGTGTGTAATAATTGGTTTGTGTGATCACGCACATATGTACACAAATGATCATGTACAGATGTGCGCAGGTGATCACGGACATATGTGTGCAAATGATCATTGGGACATGTAATTTTACTGTTATATATGTGGGGGACATGTGTTTTGGGGATCATTACTATGTGGGGACATGTGTTTTTACTATGTGGGGACATGTGTTTTGGGGACATGTGTTTGGGGGACATTGTGTGTTTACTGTGTGTTTTACTTTTATGTTGACATGTGTGGGGACACTAGACTGGTGATCAGTGAGTAAAAAGCTGTAAAAAACAGCTAATACTCACTGATCACCAGCCGGATGCAGCGATCCGATCTCCTCTCCTCAGCGACCACTTCCGTGTGAGGAGAGGAGAGCCAATCGCCTAGCAACCGTCTGTTTGTTTACATCACATGATGGCCGTGATTGGACACGGCCGTCATGTGATCAGGAGGGCCAATCACAGAGCCCTCCTGCCGATCTAAGATGCGCCGTGTCCGTGTGAAACAAGCGCATCGGGATCGCGCTGCTGAGCCGGAACGCATGCGCAAGATCCCACTCCTTCTGAGGGACGTTCCTGAACATCCACTCAGAAGGAGAGAGCACCAACCCGGCCGTTTATGTGCAGTGGCCGGGTGGGAAGTGGTTGAAAAGGTGTCTCATTAACAAGTTGTCACACAAGAAACATTTAATGATGGATAAAATCAAAGAGCTCTCTCAAGACCTTTGCAACCTTATTGTTGCAAAACATACTGATGGCATTGGTTACAGAAGGATTTCTAAACTTCTGAATGTTCCAGTGAGCACAATTGGGGCCATAATCTGGAAGTAGAAAGAACAAAATTTTACCTTAAACCAGATGCTCCTCACAAGATTTCTGACAGAGGAGTGAAAAGAATTATCAGAAGAGTTGTCCAAAAGCCAAGGACCACTTGTGGAGAGCTTTAGAAAGACCTGAAATTAGCAGGTACAATTGTTTCAAAGAAAACAATAAGTAATGCACTCAACCACCATGGCCTGTATGCACGCTCACTCCATTGACTCCATTGCTGAATAAAAAGCATGCTAAAGCTCGTTTAAGGTTTGCTGCACAACATTTAGCCTGGGTTCACACCAGTGCGGTGCAAATTTAATGTTCGACGTCACTGCGCACTAAAACGTCAGTTGTTTAGCGGTTTGTCAGCGTTTTAGGTGCGAATAAGCTGCAAATTCATTAGTAACCCCTGAGTTAGACTTCAATCCGACTTCTAGGCGACTTGTACCCATTGATTTCAATGGAAGTCGCCTCCAAGTCGGATCTCCATCTATATTGAGGCGACAGTGTCGCCTTGAGGGGGAACTCCACGCCAAATTTTCATTAAAAAAACGGCATGGGTTCCCCCTCCAGGAGCATACCAGGCCCTTAGGTCTGGTATGGATTTTAAGGGGAATCCCCCTACGGCGAAAAAACGGCATGGGGGTCCCCCCAAATCCATACCAGACCCTTATCCGAGCACGCAGCCTGGCAGGTCAGGAAAGGGGGTGGGGACGAGCGAGCGTCCCCCCTGAACCGTACCAGGCCGCGTGCCCTCAACATGGGGGGTGCCCTGGGGAAAGGGGGGCCATGTGGCCCCCCACCCCAAAGCACCTTGTCCCCATGTTGATGAGGACAAGGGCCTCTTCCCGACAACCCTGGCCGTTGGGTGTCGGGGTCTGCGGGCGGGGGGCTTATCGGAATCCGGGAGCCCCCCTTTAATAAGGTGGGTTATAGCCAAAGGTTGTTTTGTGCTTGCCCTTTGGTAAGCGGCTTTCCATTCGGTGGTGGGTCACATTTATTTGTGGATCAGGGTGGTGTTTACTCCATATAAATGGACTTATGATTTATCAATTTTTTTTTTTGAAAGCCGATGGCGTGCAAAACACACTCAAAAACTCACCCGGTGCATAAAAAATGTGCACAACATAAAGAGGTGCGACAAAAAAGTGCAACGGGTACACAAGACCTCTAAAATCAGAGGACCTTGTCCTGAATCCCCCGGGGCGTTAGGCTCCTGACAGGGACAAGGACCGTAAAACTTGGTCTTCCTGGCCGAAACCAGTCAGACCCCGTTCTCTGGAAGGTCTGCCGAAACAGACCCACCCAAATACTAGGTGAGGCTCTCCCGAAGAGAGACCCCAACGCTATGAGAGAGGGCGAACTAAGCCAGAAGGCCATGTCCACCCCCTCCCTGACGTTCAGGACAGGCCCTGGGACCTGTGACCCTACTAATCACACGTGCTAAATCGTGTACAAACATAAAAATACAAAAAACAACGTGACACACAACAAAGGAATAAATAAAATAAAGTGGGGGAAGGAATAGTAAAGAGGAGAGTGAAAGAAGTGGCCATTGTGTGAAACAATGACCAGGCCCTCCGGCCAGGAATAAAAAATTCCTCTGGTCCCAGCCAAAAGGCCCGGCCCAAGAGGCAGGTGCTAAAAAAGCGTGCATAAAAGGAATGGTGCAGTGACCTTGGTGCCTACAAATCAATGTGTCCCTCACACACAGTGACTGTTCGGCACCCCTGGACTGCCACTCCAGGGGCACATGCTCCATTGGCTTTCAAGACCGCCCTGGCCAACGGTCCGGACCACAGCAGCCCCCACCCCAGACAGGTAGGCCTAGAGATCAGGAAGCTTGGTGAGAACCTGCCACCTACAGGCTCACCGTCACTCCCATCACTCCTTCCTAATTACAATCGGGAAATACTAACCGATCCTCCCCTCTGGCGGCAGGGATTCACTGCGTTCTGTTAACCCGAAAAACTGTCCGGGGCTAGAGCCACCCCAATCCAGGCCAGAAGGCCAGGTAACTCGACCCTCTGGATCCGACCAAGGCAGCACCCATCCTCACCAGGAGCACCCTTCCAGCACGGCTCAGACTCAGGCCATACGCTGCCACCCAGTTCGTCGGGTACCCAGCATGCCCCTCCAGAAACCGTACCTTCCAGGCACTAATTACGCCATCGGAGAGCGAGCCTGCCACCCTCTCAATAGGGCCAGAAACATCGCCTCCTTTGGCAACTGATAAGAACAGATACTACACTTGATCTTAGCCAAAAGGCCGAGAAGCGATAACTTATGATTTATCAATGGACTATATTGAGCTATTTTATTACGTTTAGTTCTCCTTTGATGACCTTTAACTCATCATCTCCTGGTTTGGTGCGGACCTTGGTGGACTTATTGTTGGCGCAGTTTTTTTTTTTTTTTGTTACATCCCAATGGGCACCTTGGGCATTCAAAATGACCAACTGTTTTTTTTTTACTTTCTCGTTAACCGCTTTCCGACCGGCGCACAACGATGTACGTCGACAGAATGGCATGGACAGGCATAAGGGCGTACAGGTACGTCCCCTTTAAGATGCCGCCGTGCCATCGAGCGCGTGCCGGTCGGGACCCCCGTGAGTCCGGTCGCGGGTCCCGCGGACTCGATCGTCGCGGGGATATCCGCGATCGTATTTCGGGAAGGCTGAACGGGGAGATGCGGAAATAAACAGCATTTCCCCGTTCTGCCTAGCAACTAGTGATGCCGATCTCTGCTCCCTGTGATTGGAGCAGAGATTAGCATTCACTAGCTCACAGCCACGCCCCCCACAGTTAGAAACACGCCTCTAGGAACATATAACCCCTACACTGCCACCTAGTGGTTAACCCCTTCACTGCCAGTGTCATTTACACAGGAATCAGTGCACTTAAATAGCACTGAATGCTGTATAAATGACAATGGTCCCAAAAATGTGTCAAAATTGTCCGATGTGACCGCCATAATGTCGCAGTCACAATAAAAAATCGCTGATTGCCGCCATTACTAGTAAAAAAAAAATATTAATAAAAATGCTATAAAACTATCCCCTATTTTGTAAACGTTATAACTTTTGCGAAAACCAATCAATAATCGCCTATTGCGATTTTTTTTTTACCAAAAATATGTAGAAGAATATGTATTGGCCTAAATTGAGGAAAAAAAAATATTTTTTATATATTTTTGGGGGATATTTATTATAGCAAAAAGTAAAAAATAATGTGTTTTTTTTTTCAAAATTGTCGCTCTTTTTTTGTTTATAGCGCAAAAAAATTAAAACCACAGGGGCGATCAAATACTACCTAAAGAAAGCTCTATTTGTGGGGAAAAAAGGACGTCAATTTTGTTTGGGAGCCACATCGCATGACCGCGCAGTTAAAGCGTCGCAGTGCCGAATCGCAAAAAGTGGTCTGGTCTTAAGCCAGCAAAATGGTCCAGTCTGAAAGTGGTTAAGAACTTATGATCTCTTTGCTGCTAACAGCACCGGCTACAATTCTCTTTTTTACTAGTCAGGCTGGTAAAATACCAGTCACATGGCCTTCCTACTTAAAACCCACATCTCGTGCAAAATTCTTCTTAGTCATGTCTTGTCACCATCCCGGCTCCCACCCATTACATTCACATTCCTCTCACATCCCAGGCCTTGACATTATTTTGATGTACTGACACCCACAGTTAATACATAATTTAGCATATTAATGAAGTTATCTCTCGTTTTGCCTAATGTCGCATGCAGTTTTAAGTTTATTTTAACAGATGTTTAAAAGTTTGCCTTTTAAGAGGAAACTGTTTCATTTACATCAATATTTAATGGCTCTCAGAGCTCCCAGTAGACCTGAAAAATAGCAACATTGAAATGATATTATTTAAGAAATGTACGTTCTAAATGTCAGGAAAGCTCCGTAGTCTGATTTCTTGTAGGTGAGAGTTGTTTCTCTGCTCTGGTGGTTGTTTACAAGCTTTCCCGATAACAAGGCCCCTGTAATTGCCCTAATAGTTTGATTGCGCCAGCGCTCCACGTAGCTGCCAGCTTAAATAATATTGTATTTTTTTTTCCTTTTTACATTTGAAAAGTTAAAGTGGAATGCATTTATGTGATGGAGAAAAAATGATATAGCAATAGGAAAACATAAATGATTTTACTGTGATATATTAACCACTTACCCACTGGGCACTTAAACCCCCTTCCTAACCAGACCAATTTTCAGCGTTTGGTGCTCTCACACTTTGAATGACAATTACTCAGTCATGCAACACTGTACCCAAATTAATTCTGTGTCCTTTTTTTCACACAAATAGAGCTTTCTTTTGGTGATATTGAATCACCGCTGGGTTTTTTATTTTTTGCGCTATAAATCAAAAAAAATATTGAAAATTCGGTAAAAAAAAAAATTCTTTGTTTCTATTCAAGATTATTGCAGAGTATTGGCGAGTATTGGCAGAGTATTGGCAGAGTATTGGCGAGTATTGGCAGAGTATTACAGTGTTGCAGTGTTGCACAGTATTGGCAGAGTATTGGCAGAGTATTGACGAGTATTGGCAGAGTATTGCAGTGTTGCAGTGTTGCACAGTGGTGGCAGAGTATTGCACAGTGGTGGCAGAGTATTGCACAGTGGTGGCAGAGTATTGCACAGTGGTGGCAGAGTATTGCACAGTATTGGGAGAGTATTGCACAGTGGTGGCAGTGTATTGCAGTGTTGGGAGAGTATTGCACAGTGGTGGCAGTGTATTGCAGTGTTGGGAGAGTATTGCACAGTGGTGGCAGTGTATTGCAGTGTTGGGAGAGTATTGCACAGTGGTGGCAGTGTATTGCAGTGTTGGGAGAGTATTGCACAGTGGTGGCAGTGTATTGCAGTGTTGGGAGAGTATTGCACAGTGGTGGCAGTGTATTGCACATTGCAGGCAGAGTAGCTGACCAGTAGCTGACCAGCGCTGTGGGCACTACACATCCAGCCCACAGCGCTGGTCCCATCTCTCCCCCTCTCTGCTTCTCCCCTCTCACTGTAACGATCGCTACAGAGAGGGGAGGGAGGAACCGGCGTCATGATGCTATCAGCGGCCGTTTACCGTAATGGGCCAGGTCCTCGGGACCCGGCGGTCACGGATGTTCCCAAGTGTGTGCCCCACATAGGACGTCCACCCAGAATAAGCCGACCGTGCTGTAGCCGTCTTTCGGCTATGGCCCGGTCGGCATGTGGTTAATGTCAAGTTGCTTCTTTAGCTCCGGTATCATAGGCAAAGTTGCAAAAACCCCAGAGGTAGTTTAATGCCCCATACACACGGTCGGACATTCCGATCACAAAATCCATTGGATTTTTTTTCAAACGGATTTTGGCCGAAACTTGTCTTGCACACACACGGTCGCACAAAGTTGTCGGAAAATCTGATCGTTCCGAACGAGGTGACGTACAACACGTACGACGGGATTACGAAGAGGCCAGTAGCCAATACTCGTCCCCAAATTTATATTGAGCATGCGTGGCACTTTGTGCGTCGGATTTCTCTACACAGGATCAGAAAAAAGTCAGATCGGATTTTGTTGTCGGAAAATTTTAGATCCTGCTCTCAAACTTTTTCCGTCGGAAAATCCGACGGAAAAAGTCCGCTAGAGCCCACGCACGATCGGATTTTCCGACAACATAATCCGATCGGACTTTTTCCATTGGAATTTCCGACCGTGTGTACGGGGCATTAGCCAACTTTTGTCCTAGAACAAGGATTATGATGACACAACACTCCCAATCGCAACCTCCGATCAACCAACCAAAACCTCCTCCTCATCCCCAAATCCCGGTACAAAGCAAAGGGAGAATGAAGATTTGCAGTCCAAGGACCACGGCTATGGAAGGCATACGAACATCCGCTTGGAAGAAAACCATCGGGCCTTCAGGAAAAAACTTAAGACCCACCTCTTCTAAGAAGGAATCAACGCAGGTCGGATTAAGCGCCTCGAGGCGATTCAGTTCGCAGTTGCAGCGCTATACAAATCATTCATTCATTCATTCAACTCCAGGCGCAACATAATGATCCAAGCATTTTTTTTTATAGTTTCAAGGATAAGGTCACCATTAGTAAAGTTGTCCTTTAATAAAACCTTCCTCCCCTTGAGAGCAGCCAACCTGGGATAATACTTACCTTCATAGGCGTGCGCACAGGGTGTGCCGGGTGTGCCTGCGCACACCCTGATCACCCCCTGTGGTACCGATTCCCCCCTACTTGCTGGCACCCCCTGTCACCCCCCTTCAGTGCTGCCAGCTTCCCTCCTCTCCCTCTGGCTGCTACTGAGGTAGTTTCACGACTGAGTGCGGGCGAAGGGGCTGGTAAATATTTCATTTACCCCCTTCCCTTTCTGAATGAGCACAGTGAGTGATCTGTACTGATCGCTCCTATGGTCATTAGCAAACTATGCTTCTCAGCACAGAGCACTTCCTATTGTTTCTCTGTCCAGTGCAGCTGAGGCTGCAGAGAAAGAGACTGGGGAAGCTCTGTTCTCAGCCCCTTTCTCTATCTCAAAAGTGAGACATCAGGGGTCTAGACCCTTGATATTTCAACAATGCCCTCCCAATGGGGCTTCTAAAAAAAAAAAAAAAACTGTAAACAAATAACATAAAATAATATTGTAAAAAAATAAAAAATTCATTGTAAAAAAATAAATAAAAAAAAACACAGACATTATCCACTGCCCTACTGACACCTTCCACTGCCCTGCTGATGTTTTTGCTCTGGGGTGCACCCCTTAATGCAATAGGCTGCATACACCAATGCTTACCCTGTTTCCCCGAAAATAAGACCTAGCGTGATTGTCGGTGATGGCTGCAATATAAGCCCTACCCCCCAAATAAGCCCTACCCTGTTTCCCTGAAAAAAAGCCCTACCCTGAAAATAAGACCTACAAGGACTTTAACTAGGGCTTATTTGGGGGGTAGGGCTTATATTGCAGCCATCACCGACAATCACGCTAGGTCTTATTTTCGGGGAAACAGGGTACCTTCCTTCCTGAGACAGCGACCTTTCCTCAAACATGGTCCTGACCAGCTTGTAGGTGGGGTGCAGTATGGTGCTGTGGCAATAATGCACACAGTCAGGTGCAATAATAAACTTGTATCGAAGCAGTGCAGTAACAGTTCACTACAATCGCGGTGAGAAGACTGCCCTACTGGGTGCACTCACAGTTACAGCAATGTAAACAGAGCGGGTCCCAGCTAGAATGATAGCATCTGTAGAGAGAGGCAGAATGCAGCCTGACTGTTTTGTGTCCAATCGGGAAGCTGTCCAGAAGAGATGCGCCCCTGCACTTTCCTCATCAGGAACTCCTACCTGCTAATACTGTCCATAACAGAAAGGATACCTTTCAATGCACTGCCCACTGCCAGGGCATTAAATAGGCTCTGCCTCACCCAAGATGGATGCCAAAGTCACATGAATCAACCGGATGGCTTCCCCAGTGACCCAGGGAGCCATAGATGAGGTTCCTCCTGACTTCCGGTCCAGCTGCAGAGCCGCCAGGGTTGAGTGCAACCTGCAGTGGAGAAAATTAACTGCACCTACCTTCAAGCTCCTCTTCATACTGAGCATGCACACTGTATTTCTCTCCATTCCTATGGGTAAGCTGTACTCATAGTGGGCATATTGGGTTTGTGATTGTCACGTCCTTGACAAAAGAGAGGATTGTAGTAATATGCCCAAAACATGCTCTGACATTTCAGTATACAACCACTTCAATACAGGGCACTTTCAGTGCTGTCGCACTTTGAGTGACAATTGCGCTGTCATGCTACACTGTACCCAAACTAAATTTTTATAATTTTGTTCCCACAAATAGAGCTTTCTTTTGGTGGTATTTTATAACCTCTACGGTTTTTATTTTTTGCTAAACAAATAAAAAAAAATTTTTGAATAAAAAAGTATTTCTTGTTTCAGTTTCAAAACTTTGTAAATTAGTATGTTTTCTCCTTCACTGATGGGCACTGATGGGGCTGCACTGACGGGCACTGATAAGGCGGCACTGATGGGCACCGATTAGGTGGCACCAATGAAGTGATGAGGTGGCATTGATGGGCACTGATAGGTGGCACTGATGGGCACTAAAAGGTGGCACTGATGGGCGACACGGATGGGCACTGATAGGTGGCACAAATTGGCACTGATAGGTGGCACAGATTGGCATGGATAGGCGGCATGGATGGGCATGGATAGGCGGCACGGATGGGCATGGATGGGCACTGATAGGTGGCACAGATGGGCACTGATAGGCGGCATTGTAGTGTATTGTATTGTACTGATGGATGCTAATCAGTGCCAAACAATAATGCATGCCAATCAGTGATGCCCATTGTGGGCACTGATTGTCATCCATCGTGGGCACTGATTGGCATCCATTGTGGGCACTGACTGGCATCTCCGGTGGTCTAGGGTGGCATACCTGGTGCTGGGCATCCCTGGTGGTCTGGTGGCGTCCCTGGTGGTCCAGTGTGGGCAACCTCGGGGGGGGGGGGCTGCGCTGATAATCAATCAGCACAGACCCCCTCTGTCAGAGGAGCAGCCGATCGACTCTCCTCTACACACGTCTCACAGAGTGAGGAAAAGCCGATCAACGGCTCTTCCTATTTACACTGTGATCAGCCGTGATTGGACACGGCTGATCACGTGGTAAAGAGTTTCCGTCGGAGAGTCTTTACTAAGATTGTAGTTGCAGGGTATCAGACTGACACCCCGCAACAACGATCGCCGCTCAATATCCTGAGGACGTCATATGAAGCCCGGTCAGGATTTTGAAACCACTTTGCTGCCGTCATTTTGCTATATGGCGGGCGGGAAGTGGTTAAAGAATGCTTAGAAGGATGCTTGTGCAAGCATCTTTACTCTATATATATATCTGTTCTCTGTTCTGTTCTGTATACATGCCATGCAACAAGACACATGATTTATGACACATAACCAGACAGCCTGTTGACCCGTGTTAACTCATGATACTGTATCTTAAAGGGTCACTGACTTGTATAACCATATAACTATATATTTCTATACAAATACATAATTTACGAACTACTCCCCCCTCCTCTCTTTCTATTGGTATGTTGAATCATATATAAGCTGGAACGCACCTAAATAAAGGCAGACATTTTACAAATGCACAACTTGCTTCTCGTTTTCATGGTGTCTCCAGATATCTGAGGGTACTGTTGGTGTACCTATAAGAAGGGTGGTCATCCAGAATACCTACTATTTACTTTCAGCCTCCAGCAGTCCCTCAGAGTTTGGATTACCAATAATTGGGACCACTCTGGGCTTGCAGAATACATAGAGCCAGCATCCTCAACCTTTTTAACGTAAGGGAACCCTTGATAAAAAACTTTCTAGGCTCAGGAAACGCTTGATCATTTTTAAATCTACAGCTCACAGTATGTTATCCTGGTGGCCACGAAGAATATTGAGCCACAGTTGTGGTCTTTGGGAAGAATCAATCCTCTTATAGATGAATAAAAAGGTAATTCTTGTCAGTGGTTAATTATCTGAGGGGCAAAAAGTGGCTCATTGCTCTAGGAACCCCTAGCAACCTCTAGAGGAACCCTAGGGCTCCATGGAACCCTGGTTGAGAAATGTTGACATAGAGAAGCCAGCTGGGATCATGTTAGAGGAAAGGATATTGGATCAGAGAAGAAAGTAAATATTATCCCAGATGGGCTGAGGAAATGTATTAAAGGACAACTTCACTAAAGGAAAAGTTGTCTTCTAAAGTGAAAGCTTGCTCTAAAATTACTGAACATTAAACAGCCATATAACATATGTATCTTGACAAATGCATAGCACCATGTTGGACTTCTGTGCACAGCAATCAGCGTTGGAAACCGCCAGTCATCCCTTATGTTATCTACATCTTTAACAGTATTCAGGCACAGAGGAAGCGTTTCATAGTCATGCTTTACAACAGGGGTGCCCAACCTTTTTAAGAGCGAGGGCCACTTAAGCAACTTGGTAACCAGTCGCGGGCCACAATGAGCGGAGCGGGCATATGACAGGTCACGGCTACACTATAGACCCTCCGATCCGATCCAACCAGATGGAAGGGGACAAATTCCCTTTTATTTATTTTTTTGGAGGATCGGACAAAAGTCTGTTTACATCTGCTGCTCTGAAGAGGTGAATTTAGGGTCCGATTGGGTAGGGCCGATCATGTGAAAAGGGCCTAAACTGCTTTCACACTGATGTGCTGCGGTTTACCCATACCGCGGGTGCAGCATAGTGCACCTGTGTCTATCCTACGGGTTAACTGAACTTTGCCATAGACTCTGCCTGTGGCAAAAGCCAGCGCTGTACAGGAAGCATCGGCTTATGGGGCTCTGCTCTGCAGCCGCTTTCTTCCTCTACCACCAGCTTCATTCACAACACTGATGCTGTGGTATGACGGGTCGGCAACCTGCGATCTGGACTTGCTAACCCACCACTCCAGAGCAGGAGTTCGCGGACCACATCGGAGGGTTCCACAGGCCACACCCCTGCTTTACAATGACAAGATGTAGATAGCATTCGGGTCTGAGAGATTCCTTCAATTTAGGCAAAACTTTTATTTTTATTTTGACTAGAGTAAGGGAAGTTTATAACTCCTGTCAGATTTATTTATTTATTGCCATTGGTGTCCCATTGGGGAGATTTCCCTTCACTTCCTGGCCCATTGTCAAACAGGAAGTGAAGGGAAATCCTTGCAAATTAAGAGAATTCTTTGGTGTCCCCATTTTCCCCTCTATTACTTTTATGGGGACAACCCAAAATGTGGGATATTCTTTCACTTCCAATGATAATGGTAAACAGGACGAATAGAGAGGGTGAATCTCCCCAACGAGAACACAGATGGCAATAAAAACTGACAGGTTTCATCTTCACTCATCGTCTAAAACTAGAAAAAAAGTTTTACCTTTAGTTTTTAAATGGCTCATGGACATGATACAAAGGATGAAAGGATGTTCAGAGACTGTGAACCTGGTACAGGGGAAGGTCAGAGGCTGCAGCCATGATACAAGAGATAGTCAGAGACTGTGGACATAATATACGAGATCCTCAAACTGCGCACATGGTACGGGAGATGGTCAGAGGCTGCAAACATGATACAAGGGATGGTCAGAGACAGCAGTCATGACACAAGAGATGGTTAGAGACTGCAGTCATGATACAAGAGATGGTTAAAGACTTAGGACATGATACAGACATGATACAGGAGATGAAAAGATGGTCAGAGACTGCGAACATGGTACATGAGATGGCCAGAGACTGCAGACATGATACAAGGGATGGTCAGAGACAGCAGTCATGACACAAGAGATGGTTAGAGACTGCAGTCATGATACAAGAGATGGTTAAAGACTTAGGACATGATACAACAGATGGTTAGAGACTGAGGACATGATACAAGAGATGGTCAGAGACTGTGGACATAATACACAAGATCCTCACACTGCTCACATGGTGCGGGAGATGGTCAGAGACTGCAGACATGATACAAGAGATGGTCAGAGACTGCAGACATGATACAACAGATGGTCAGAGACTGCAGACATGATACAACAGATGGTCAGAGAGTGTGGACATACTGCAGGGGATTTTCAGAGACAGTGAACATGCTGCAAAAACCATGTCTCAGCTGTTTGCGTTTACTGCCCCCTGGCTGTCAGTCAGTGTAAAAGAGCCCTTACATTCCCTTTCCTGAAGTACTATAACTGTCACTGACAATGGGGCAAAATTCTTACCAATGACACCAATGTTAGGGCACAATTCCTCCCAATGATGAGGCACAATTCCTCTCAATGATACCAACGATTGGGCACATTTCATCCCAAAGACACCAACGATGGGGCAAAATTCCTATGAATGACACAGACTACAGGGCCCAACAATGGGACATAATTCCTACCAATGACACCAAAGATGGGACATTGTTTACTCACACTGATGCTGGAACATTTTCTATTCCCGATGGCCACAGTCAGGCCACCCTAAAGTCTGAAGGACAGTAAACCAGCCCTTTGTTTAGAAAGTTTGTAGAGCCCTGCTCTTGCATATCAGACATTGCCAACTCCAAAATGTCCATGCTATGAAGCCTCATCTGTAAACAATTTCAATTCTCGCCCTGCATATAGTACACCCGTAAACCAATAAGGTGCCTTTTTCCGCATGCCAAGGATGTATCATTTAACCAAAAGCTTCATATTCTTTCCTCGCAGTAAATAAATGAATTTCATCTGTATATTCCTTTTTATCCCGGATGTAAGCCGTGTCAAAGAACTGTCTCCGAAATTGTACTTCTAACCATTTTAAATGCACAACAGAATACGGCGCGCCTCCGTTCCATAAAGCCGTAATAAATAATACATCCGCCTTTAAATCTTTTAATTTGATTACAGAACAGCGCAAACCTATCATGCAAATGATATTCAATGTAAGCTGTTCGACTCTCCTCGTCGGAATGGAAACCTAAAGTTCTGTGTTTAAAGAGCTTTCCGCTCCCATCGATCAGCATATTCCGTTCATGCCTCACGGAGTCATAGAATTTTCTGCAGTCCGGACACCTAATTTATCACTCGGCTTCAGAGAGAAGAAAAAAATAAAAGCACGGTCAGGACATCAGAAAAATGGGATGAGTAGATTCAGCTTTTTCCTTGTACCAGATAAAAGAAACACAAAATCAGACTGTCTGTCTGAGATGACAAATATGGAAGCAATGGACCGTGTGACATGGCCGCAGTGTGTTGTTTTAGGCATGGGGTGAAGAATAAAGGTATTGCGAATCTCAAAAGATTGGTACATTTTTTACGCGTTTTTAACAAGTTGTATCTGTAACATTCTTGGATTGCATTCTTATTTTGTTTTTATAGTCTGATTTTTCTTCTTGTAGACCAGTGGTCGTCAACTTTCTTGATATGGGGGCCTAAAGTGCAACCCCCTGAAATCACCAAAGAGCTGCACATAATATCCAGTGAATATTCAGTGTCAGAGAAAGCAGACACACAACGGGACATGTGGCCATAATACAGGAGATCGTCAGAGACTGCGAACATGATACAGGAGAATGTCAGAGACTGTAGACATGATACAGGAGATGGTCGGAGACTGCAGAAATGATACAGGAGATGGTCAGAGACTGCAGACATTATACAAGAGATGGTCAGAGACTTCAGACATTATACAAGAGATGGTCAGAGACTACAGACATGATAGAAGAGATGGTCAGAGGCTTCAGTCATGATACAAGAGACGGTCAGAAATTGCAGACATGATACAAGAGATGGCCAGACTGCAGAAATGATACACTAGATGGTCAGAGGCTGCAAACATGATACAAGAGATGGTCAGAGACTGCAGATATGATACAAGAGATGGTTAGAGACTGCAGACATGATACAGGAAATGGTCAGAGATTGCAGACATGATACAGGAGATGGTCGGAGATTGCAGACATGATACAGGAGATGGTCGGATGTGCAGACATGATACAGCAGATGGTCAGGGACTGCAGACATGATACAGGAAATGGTCAGAGACTGCAGAGATTATACAAGAGAGGGTCAGAGACTGCAGACATGATACAGGAAATGGTCAGAGAGTCCAGCCACGATACAAGAGATGGTCAGAGACGGCAGACATGCTGTAGGAGACTTTCAGAGACTGTGAAACCGCTGTAGGTGTTGTTGGAGACTGGGGACAAGCTTCAAGAGGCAGTCATAGACTGGAGGCACATTACATAAGACTGATAAAAATCATTGCTATAACACGGCAATAAGGAAAGACAGACAAGGGTTTGTAGAGTTGCACAAAAACTGCTGCCAAAGAGCATGTGGCCCCAAGGCCATAGGTTGGGCACAAAGGTTGAAGACCATATGCATTCCTCTCTACAGTAACCAGGAGTTCTGAGAACACAAGTTCCCAAGGCTGTTAACATTCAGGCTAAGTATTCTCAGCCCAGCTACAATAGCTTGCTTGACTTGGATGGTGGTATATGCTTGCCTATGGAAACTCACATCATCAACTTATCTTAGGAGAGAAAAAAAGAAAAAGAGGGTTTGTTGGGACTTTATATGAAGCACAGCTAAGGGTATTGAATAGGCAATCACATGATAATGGATTTGAAACAAATACACAAAGAATGATGAAATAACATGATAAGCAAGAATAACATCTTCACAATTTATTGTAAATAATGATAACATGATTCACAGTATAATGGTAATCATTGCATAAACATACTAAAAATTGTTGCAATTCATAATCAACATAATTGAGTTAATGGTGATGATAAAATCCATAATAATCTCAAAATCACATGATTGCGATGGTGTAGCATAAGGCTGGGTCTCTACGCGTTTCGTGGAGATGTCCACTCATCAGGAGCAGTAGCAGAGTGAACAGATGGTTGGCACAGAGGGGAAAAAAGGGGAGGCAGATGAGGAGATGGAAGTATTTTCCAAACACTCTTACCTACAATAAGTTGGATATGTAAAAAGGTAGTGCTGACGTAAATAAGAATGTATGGACTTTGTTTATGTACTGGATTATTACTATGTTCCGAATATGTGAATTCTTGCTTTGGAAAACTTCTAATGTAACCTGTTACCCATTTTGTTACATTGTTATATTGTTACACTGTGCTGTAATTATTTTGGAATACACAATAAAATCTTTATGGAAAAAAAAAATAAGGTAGTGCTGGATGTCTGGGGTACAACATATAGCAAACATCTCCAGAGAGCTGAGGCCGCAGATCCACGAGGCAAAAGGAGTGATGCAAAAGACATCAGTTATAATGTGGTCCCCAATTAGAAATGACATCTTGGTGCAGGTTGTATAACAGTGCCAATGGATTCCTGTGAATAGGCACATGGTATAAATATATATGCGCATGCAGAGCTGCACAAGGCACATTGAAGGACTAAAATCAAAGACGGTATGTGATGGTATCAAGAACCAGGTGGGGAATGGAAGCACTAGAAGATAGAACCCACATGACCAAATCAAATAAACTTCCTTTCCTTCTGCAAAGGCTGCTGTGGTTGGAGCACCACCTGCAGTGGAGAAAGCAGGCTGCACCTGCCTACAAGTTTAAAATGTAGATGACCTAAATGTTACCTATCAATGGGAAGCCTGAGCCTGGGACAATGCACACAACTGCTTTGATTAAATTGACTTCACATCAGACGTTCCCCTTTACATCAGAGTTGCCCAACACATTGGAAGCCTCCCATCACATCAGGGACCTCCCATCGCATCAATTGCTCCCCATCACATTAGAGTCACCCCATCAAATCAGAGGCCCACCTGCCACCAAGGTAACTCATGATGCTGATCCAAGGCAACAAGCACCCCAGGGGAACCTAGATGGCATCCCAACAGAACCCAGATGGCACCCCAAAGTGCCACGGCACTCTGGCTGAGAAACATTGGTGTAAGGCCTCATGCACATGGCTGTACAGCATGCAAGCCAAGACCTTCTGCAACCACGTGCAGCCAGCCATTGAGATGCATTAGAAGAGGTGACTGTACATGGTTGTGTCCTAGGGTGTCAGAAACCATGAAATCAGACAGAGACAGAAGTACAGTTAAATCACACTTGTTTAATAATAAAAGTAAAAAGCACAAACGTAGTCAAAACATAGCCAAAGTTCAGTAACCGGAAAGGATAGTCAGCCAAGCCAGAAGTCAGGGATCAAAGTAGTGGAACAGCAAGCAGGATCTGGAGCCAGAAGGGATGTCAGCAAAGCCAGCCTACAGGACCGCAGGCGATAGCTTCTTGTGATGTGACAAAGGTGAAGGCAGAGCTCCTTTGGACTGGACGGCTTAAAGTGGAGTTCCACCCCCCAAAAAAAAAATGTCATTAATGTGCTTGAAAAATAAAAATAAAAAAAAAACATTTGGAAAAAATATATTTTTACTTACCTTATAATGCCTGTTGCTATGTGGTCCCTCGTAGTCTGCCTCCTTCAGTGCCTTGGCTCCTGATGTCACTTCCCTCGGCGCAGGAAGGGAGAGCGCTTCTCCCCCCTCCCTCTGTCAATCATCTGGGACACGTGAGAGGGTCCCAGATGATTGTGCGGCCAGTCACGGCATGTGGCGCGGCTCACGCATGCGCAGTGGGTCCCGGCTGTGAAGCCACAGCCCACAGTTAAAATGCCGGCGCTGCCAAGCGAAGGGGGATATGAGCGGGGCTTCATTCCCCCACATAGCTGGATCCTGGGACAGGTAAGTGTCCGATTATTAAAAGTCAGCAGCTGCAGTATTTGTAGCTGCTGACTTTTTTTAGTAAAACACCGCTTTAAGTAGGCAGGACTGACGAGCAGGATCATCAACAGCTGAGGATCATCAACAGCTGAGTAACTGCGGAGAGAGATGGGAGCTGGCAATTAGCGGACAGCTAAGCGGCCAGCTCAGAGAAGGAAGGGCTGAGCCCAGCCCTGACATGGGGGTTGTGTAAAGCACCTGCATGCACACTGAATTATATTGCAAACGCACACTATCTGCATTGGGAGCATATGCCATTGCACATGCGGGTGCTTTATGCACAGCCACCTCTTCTAAGGCACCCCAAGGTGTGGCTACATGCGGAGGCAGTGGGTCCCGGGAATGTCATTACGCAGGCTCTGCATGCTCTATGGTCCTGTGCATGAAGCCTAATGCCCCGTACACACGGTCGGAAATTCCGACGGAAAATGTCCGATCGGACCATGTTGTCGGTAAAATCTGCCCGTGTGTGGGCTCCATCTGACTTTTTCCGTCGGAAATTTGAGATCCTGCTTTCAAATTTTCCGACAACAAAATCCGATCTGACTTTTTCCGATCGCGTGTAGAGAATTCCGACGGACAAAGTGCCACGCATGCTCAGATCAAATTACGAGACCAAAGCTATTGGCTAATAGCCTCTACGTAGTTACGTCGTACGCAACGAACGTCACCACGTTCAGAATGATCGGATTTTCCGTCAACTTTGTGTGTATGCAGCACCAGTGTCGGACAAAATCCGTCGGAAAAAAAAAGACGGATTTTGCGGTCGGAATTTCCGACCGTGTGTACGGGGCATAATTCTTCCCCATGTAGGTGGGCTTGTCTGCGGTGTAGTTTTATTACTTTTTTTCTATATTTGCCTCCCTGTGTTTACAGTATAACATCGCTTCACGCCATTTCCTAATTTCAGCGCTGCCATAAAACATAACATCTAATCCAACTTTTTTCCTCTAGCAATTATTCTGAATCCTGTCATTTGATTATCTTAATGTTCTTCTTGGTAGCACATTCACACCTGTGAAATTGACAAGGCAGTAATTTCTCCTTTTCTAGTTTAAAAACCTATTTTCTGATGCCAAGTGGGTATTTGTGAAAGAAAACAGAACAATAAATGAGTTTATGAAATGTAGCGTTATCACACGGCACAGGAGACCGGGGAATTGGCTGAGAAATTGCTACCTCTCTACTTGCCTAAAGAATAATCATCCTTGTTTTATTAAGGTGTTTGAAGGGGCAACTGTTCCTGTTGGCCATGGCAATCATTCAGCCTTATGCCTGCTACACACGGTGAGATTATCGGACCAATGATAGTCTGTTTTTTTTGTTTTTTTTGCATGCTAATATATTGAATATTGAAAATGAAGAGTTTACTAAAGTTACGAAAATTCTCGTCCAACAGAATTAAAATGTGGGTGATGTAATGTGTTGTAGTGTATTTGTATTGTATTTTCGAACGACAACTGTACTGATTAACCACTTCAATTTCAGGCACTTTCACCCCCTTCCTGCCCAGGCCAATTTTCAGCTTTCGGCGCGGTTGCACTTTAAATGATAATTGCACGGTTATGCAGCACTGTACCCAAACAACATTTTTTACCATTTTTTTGAGACAGATCAGAACAGAGCTTTCTTTTTATTTATTTATTCACTGCTGGGTTTACATTTTTTTGCTAAACAAATGAAAAAAAAACTGACATTTTTTAAATATTTTTTTTTTTTCACTTTTGTTATAAAATTTTGTAAGTATGTTTTCTCCTTCTCTGAGCACTGATGAGGATGCACTGATGGGCACTGATGAGGTGGAACTAAAAGGTACTGATGAGGATGCACTGACGGGTACTAATGAGGCGGCCCTGATGGGCACTGATGAGGCAGCACTGATGGGCACTGATGAGAAGGCACTAATATGCAGCACTGATGGGCACTGATAGGTGGCACTGATATGCAGCACTGATGGGCACTGATAGGTGGCACTGATGGGCAGCCTGTATGGGCACTGATAGACGGCAATGATGGGCACTGATAGACGGCACTGATGTGCTTGATAGGTGGTACTGATGGACGGCACTGATATGCAGGACTGATGAGGAGGCACTAACAGGCATTACTGATAGGCACTGATTGGCATTGCTGATGGGCACTGATTGGCATCTCTGGTGGGAACTGCTGGGCATCACTGGTGGGCATCACAGGTGGGCACTGGTGGGCATCGCTGATGGGGCTGCACTGATAATCACTGAACTGATTATCAATGCAGATTCCCCCTCTGTCAGGAGAGCCGCTAATCGGCTCTACTCATGCTGTGTCAGCAGTGAATAGAGGAATTGACGATAATCCGGCCGATAACCACCAGTGCACAAAGCAAGGTCCATAAAGACATGGATGAGTTAGTTTGGGGTGGAGGAACTTTACTGGCCTGCACAGAGTCCTGACCTCAACCCGATAGAACACTTTGTGCACTGGTCCAAA
Organism: Lithobates sylvaticus; assembly: GCA_028564925.1. NCBI lineage: Eukaryota > Metazoa > Chordata > Amphibia > Anura > Ranidae > Lithobates > Lithobates sylvaticus. The sequence goes on along the minus strand of CM053034.1, from coordinate 213,217,065 downwards.
TCATTTGATGGAGGGGGGAATTATGGTGTGGGGTTGTTTTTCAGGGGTTGGGCTTGGCCCCTTAGTTCCAGTGAAGGGAACCCTTATGCTGTGTACACACGATTGGAATTCCGGACAGAAAAAGACAGATGACAGCTTTTCATCGGAAAATGCGACCGTGTGTAGGCTCCATCGGAATTTTGCTGGCCGAATTTCCAACAGCTAAGAATTGGAATTCCCGTTGGAATTCCGTCGGGAAAACAGTCAGAGCTTTTTCCGACGAGAATTCCGATCATGTGTACGCGGCATTAAGGCGTCAGCATACCAAGATATTTTGGGACAATTTCCTGCTCCCAACTTTGTTGTAACAGTTTGGGGATGGCTCCTTCCTGTTCCAACATGACTGCGCACCAGTGCACAAAGCAAGGTCCATAAAGACATGGATGAGTAAGTTTGGGGTGGAGGCACCTGACTGGTCTTCACAGAGTCCTGACACCAACCCGATAGAACACCTTTGGGATGAATTAGAGCGGAGACTGTGAGCCAGGCCTTCTCTCCAACATCAGTGCCTGACCTCACAAATACACTTCTGGAAGAATGGTCAAACATTCCCATAGACACACTCCTAAACCTTGTGGACAGTCTTCCCAGAAGAGTTGAAGCTGTTATAGCTGCAAAGGGTGGGCCAACTCAATATAGAACCCTACAGACTTATGCCCCGTACACACGGTCGGATTTTCCGACGGAAAATGTCCTATCGGACAATGTTGTCGGAAATTCCGACCGTGTGTAGGCTCCATCGGACTTTTTCCGTCGGATTTTCCGACGGACAAAGTTTTATCTCCTGCTCTCAAATTTTCCGACAACAAAGTCCTATCAGACTTTTTCCGATCGTGTGTAGCGAATTCCGACGGACAAAGTGCCACGCATGCTCAGATCACATTACAAGACCAAAGCTATTGGCTACTAGCCTCTACGTAGTCCCGTCGTAGGCAACAAACGTCACCACGTTCCGAATGATCGGATTTTCCGACAACTTTGTCCGACCGTGTGTATGCAACACCAGTGTCGGACAAAATCCGTCGGAAAAAATCAGATGGATTTTGTGGTCGGATTTTCCGACCGTGTGTACGGGGCATAAGACTGGGATGCCATTAAAGTTCATGTGCGTGTAAATGCAGGCGTTGCAATACTTTTGACAATATAGTGTAAATACAGTACAGAGCATTGACACCCTATATTTTCACCTGGTGAACTTGGGTGATAACGCTCTGTACTGTATGTACGAAGGAACAGCGTGGTCACCCTAAGTTCGCCAGGTGAATATAAAGAAAAGAAGCCTGGAAAAAATGTAGTGACTGCCTCTAAGGACTGGCGACCTGCAGTATATAACATTTTTTGTTCTTGGGTTTAGAAAAAGGCTCTGGTTCCCCTTTAACCGCTTCCTGACCGCCCACTGCATATATACGTCAGCAGAATGGCACGGGCAGGCAAAAGCACGTACCTGTACGTCCCCTTTAAATGCCTGCCCGTGGATCGTGCGCGCGCCGACAGCGGCGCACTCGCGACCCGGTCGGGAGCTCCGTGACCCCGGCCGCGGGACCAGCAGACCCGATCGCCGCTGGTGTCCCGCGATCGGGTGACGGAGCTGAAGAACGGGGAGAGGTCTGTGTAAACAAACCTCTCCCCGCGCTTCCTACTCTGCCTGTCATTGATCGGCTGTTCCGGTCATCGGGAAAGCCGATCAATGACGTCAGACGTCAGCCCCGCCTCCTAATGTAAAAAAACACACACACACGTCACAGCCCATAACCCCTCCCCTCCCCCTAGTGGATAACTCTTTCACTACAACTGTCATTTATACAGGAATCAATGCATTTAAATAGCATTGATTGCTGTATAAATGACAATGGTCCCAAAAATGTGTCAAAAATGTCCGATGTGTCCGCTATAATGTCGCAGTCACAATAAAAATCGCTGATCGCCGCCATTACTAGTAAAAAAAAAAATATTAATAAAAATGCTATAAAACTATCCCCTATTTTGTAAACGCTATAACTTTTGCGCAAACCAATCAATAATCGCTAATTGCGATTTTTCTTACCAAAAATATGTAGAAGAATACGTATCGGCCTAAACTGAGAAAAAAAATGTTTTTTTATATATTTTTTTGGGGATATTTATTATAGCAAAAAGCAAACAATATTGCATTTTTTTCAAAATTGTCGCTCTATTTTTGTTTATAGCGCAAAAAATAAAAACCGCAGGGGTGATCAAATACCACCAAAAGAAAGCTCTATTTGTGGGAAAAAAAGGACGCCAATTTTGTTTGGGAGCCACGTCGCACGACCGCGCAATTGTCAGTTAAATCGACGCAGTGCCGAATCGCAAAAAGGGGCCTGGTCCATTGGCTGCCAATTGGTCCGGGGCTGAAGTGGTTAAGGAGCCCCTCTGACTGCCATCGTCTTTCTCACTCTAATGAAGGATAATTGAGCATTGTGTGTCAGGATGGCAATGTCTTTCCTCTATGATTATTCCAGCCAGGTCTTTATGACACACGATCCGCCATCCCCGGCCCACATTGAGGACAAGGGCTTATTATTTCTATATGATGAGAGGCGGCATAGTCACCCAGCTTATTTTCCCCATCACTTCATTGCGGTCACAGTCATTTATCTTCTTTACTCTTATTACTCGGCGCAGACACAGGGAAACCCTGCGCGGCCTAATGACACCCACATAGCGGCACGCCGGGAGAGGTGAGCTGATTATCAGGGCTGCCCTGAGCAGGAAACATCTATTTCCTCATATTCCTAAAATAATACACACAGCTTATTTTATTTACTGTAAAAATCACCTCCCTCCTGTCTACGCCTTGTTTGCCTCTCTATCCACATCGTCGCAATCTACGTTTTATAGATGCCAACATCATTTTTAGTGATACTGGTGCAGTAAAAGTAAGCTATTTGCACGCTGTACTGACAATGGTTTTCATAATGAAGTATATACACTCACCGGCCACTTTATTAGGTACACCTGTTTAATTGTTAAATGTTACTGGAGAAAAATAGACGGCAATGTTAAATGTTACTGGAGCCGTGTGATGCCAAGCTGGCCAGGAATTTCCATTGATGTCAATGTTAAATGTTACTGGAGCCGTGCAATGCCAAGCTTGCCAAGAATTTCCATAGATGTCAATGTTAAATGTTACTGGAGCCGTGCAATGCCAAGCTTGCCAAGAATTTCCATAGATGTCAATGTTAAATGTTACTGGAGCCGTGCAATGCCAAGCTGGCCAAGAATTTCCATAGATGTCAATGTTAAATGTTACTGGAGCCGTGCGATACCAAGCTGGCCAGGAATTTCCATAGACGCCAATGTTAAATGTTACTGGAGCCGTGCAATGCCAAGCTGGCCAAGAATTTCCATAGATGTCAATGATAAATGTTACTGGAGCCGTGCGATACCAAGCTGGCCAAGAATTTCCATAGACGCCAATGTTAAATGTTACTGGAGCCGTGCGATACCAAGCTGGCCAGGAATTTCCATAGACGCCAATGTTAAATGTTACTGGAGCCGTGCAATGCCAAGCTGGCCAAGAATTTCCATAGACGCCAATGTTAAATGTTACTGGAGCCGTGCAATGCCAAGCTGGCCAAGAATTTTCATAGACACCATGCCAAGCTGACCAAGATCTTCCAGGAGCCAATGCAAAAACCGGAAATGACACACGGCGCGCGACCCCCTAGAGGAGGAAGTGAAAGTGAGGAAGTGAAAAATTACATGTAGGCATAAATCAAGTATGTGAACAGAAAAAAAAGGATGCACATTAGTGCTGCATGGTGAAGTGAAAAATGTGGTTGGAACTCTGCTTTAAGTGACTTTTAATGTGGCATGGTTATTGGTGGTTGGAGTATTCAAGAAACTGGTGATCTACTGGGATTTTCATGATGGTTCTCTTGAGTTTGGAGAGAATCATCTGAAAAATAGAAAATATCCAGAGAGCGGCAGTTGTGTGGCGGTAAATGCCTTGTTGATGTCAGAGGTCAGAGAGAAGAATGGGCAGACTGGTTCTAGATGATAGAAATGAATGAATGAATGAATGAATGAATAACTTGTATAGCGCTACAATGCGAACTGAATCGCCTCAAGGCGCCAGTAACTCAAATAACCACTCATTACATCCAAGGTATGCAGAATACCATCTCTGAACACACAACACATTGAACCTTGAAGCAGATGAGCTACAGCAGCAGAAGACCACACTGGGTGCCACTCCTGTCAGCTAAGAACAGGAAACTGAGGCTACAATTGGCACAGGCTCTAAATTGGACAATAGAAGATTGGAAAAAACGTTGCCTGGTCTTATAAGTCTCAGTTTAAGTTGTGACATTCAGATGGTCGGGTCAGAATTTGGTGTAAACAACATGAAAGCCATGGATCCATCCTGCCTTGTATCAACGGTTCAGGCTGGTGGTGGTGTAATGGTGGGGGGGTTATTTTCTTGGCACACTTTGGGCCCCTTAGTACCAATTGAGCATCCTTTAAACACCATGGCCTACCTGAGTATTGTTGCTGACCATGTCCATCCCTTTAAGACTACAGTGTCTCCATCTTCTGATGGCTCCTTCCAGCAGGATAATGCACCATGTCACAAAGCTCCAATTATCTCACCACTGGACAATGAGGTCACTGTACTCCAATGGCCTCCACACTCACCAGATCTCATCCAATGGCCTCCACACTCACCAGATCTCATCCAATGGCCTCCACACTCACCAGATCTCATCCAATAGAACACCTTTAGAATGTGGTGGAACGGGAGATGGGCAGCATCATGGATGTGCAACCAAAAAATCTGCAGCAACTGCGTGATGTTATCATGTCAATAGGGAGCAAAAACTCTGAGGAACTTTTCCAACACCTTGTTGAATCTATGCCACGAAGAATGGAGGCAAAAGGGGGTCAAACCTGGTACTAGCAAGGTGTACCTAATAAAGTGGCTAGTGAGCGAACTGGGGTGAGTGTCAGGCTAGTTTACACCAGAATGCGTGCATTCACATGTGGTTTTGCGCATTCGCACGTGGTACATTTTTGACCGCCTAGTCATTTCAATGGGCTTCCACACATGCAGGAATGTGCAAAAAATAAGGTAGACAGAATTTTTTAAATCATGTGGCACAAAACTGCATGACACAGCAGTACCATGTGGTTTGGTGACTACGTTGTGGAAGGGATATGTGCTAGGATGGGGGATTATGGGAGGGGACTTTGTGCTGGAAGGGGGGGATTGTGAGTGGAGGGGGGAGGATTTGGACATGGAGGGGAAATTTGAGGGGTAGAGGATTTGTGCTAGAAGGCGAGATCTGGGGGGGTTTGTGCTCTAAATGTAAATCTTTTTTTGGGGGGGGATTTAAACTAGTAGGGATGATTGGGAGGTATTTGTGCTAGGAGGGGAAATGTGTAAGCCCCCGTACACACGGTCAGAAATTCCGACCACAAAATCCGTCGGATTTTTTCCTACTGACTTTGTCCGACACTGGTGTTGCATACACACGGTCGGATAAAGTTGTCGGAAAAGCCGATCATTCTGAACGTGGTGACGTTCGTTGCATACGACGGAACTACGTAGAGGCTAGTAGCCAATAGCTTTGGTCTCATAGTTTGATCTGAACATGCGTGGCATTTTGTCCGTCGGAATTCTCTACACACGATCGGAAAAAGTCCGATCGGATTTTGTTGTCGGAAAATTTGAGAGCAGGATCCGATGGAGCCCACACACTGGCGGATTTTCCGACAACATGGTCCGATCGGACATTTTCCGTCGGAATTTCCAACCGTGTGTACGGGGGCTAAGAGGGATTTGTGCTAGGATGGGGGATTGGGGAGGGGACTTTGTGCTTGAAGGGGTGATTTCGAATGGATGGGGGGGGGGGGATTTGTACATGGAGGTGAAATTTGAGGGGTAGAGGATTTGTGTGCTAGGAGGGGGGATTTGGGGGGTTTGTGCCCTAAATGTAAAACGGTAGAGGGGGAAACTTTTTTTTTGGAGAGGGGGGATTTGAGTTGGTAGGAATGATTGGGGGGTATTTGTGCTAGGAGGGGAAATTTGTCAAAGGGCTTTGTGCTAGGATGGGGGATTTGGAGTGGAGGGGGAGAGGATTTGTACTTGGAGGGGAAATTTGAGGGGTAGAGGATTTGTGCTAGGAGGGGGGATTTGTTTCTTTTTTTTTATTGGGGGGGTTGTGCTGGGGGTATATGGAGAGAGAGGGGGTTTAAGCTGGTGGGGGACGGGGGGGCAAAGATTTTTTTTTTTTTGGGGAGGGGTGACTTCAGCAAAGGGGCAGATTTGTACTGGTAAGAGGGGGAATTTATGCTTAGGGGTTGAGCATGCAGATCAGTGGTCAATTTTTTTGGGGGGGGATTTTCACTGACACATACCCTGTTTCCCCGAAAATAAGACCTAGCGTGATTGTCGGTGATGGCTGCAATATAAGCCCTACCCCCCAAATATACCCTAGTTAAAGCCCTTGTAGGTCTTATTTTCAGGGTAGGGCTTATTTTCAGGGAAACAGGGTAGGGCTTAATTGGGGGGTAGGGCTTATATTGAAGCCATCACAGACAATCACGCTAGGTCTGATTTTCGGGGAAACAGGGTACTTCTGATATATTTGGGGGGGGGGGCAATTTTGGCATATTCGCCCTGGGCTCTTGATGACCTTGTCCCGGCACTGGTTGGCAGAGCATAAAGGGAAATGCCTGAATGAGGATTAGACATGTGCAATTCGTTTCGTTTTTATTCGTATTCCGTTAAAATTCGTTATATTCGTTCATTCGTTATCGTACGAATGAACGAATGATTCGCTAAAAATTAACGAATTATCGAATCGAACGAATATGAAAAACAATGAAATATCCAAATTAGAAACAACGAAACGACGAAAGAAGAAAATCCGAAAAACGAAAACAGGAACAATGAAAATCAAAATGAACGAAAAAATTTGTACATTCTTAACTTTTTTTTTTTGTTGAATTGGTAATTTTCCGTGTCTCTTACAATGGCGCTGCTTAACGTGCTTCGAATGGATTGAACGAAAAAATTCGTACATTCGTAACTTTTTTTTTTTTTTTTACGATTCATAATTTTCCGTGTCTCTTACAATGGCGCTGCTTAACGTGCTTCGAATGGATTGAACGAAAAAATTCGTACATTCGTAACTTTTTTTTTTTTTTTTACGATTCATAATTTTCCGTGTCTCTTACAATGGCGCTGCTTAACGTGCTTCGAATGGATTGAACGAAAAAATTCGTACATTCGTAACTTTTTTTTTCGATTCGTAATTTCCGTGTCTCTTACAATGTAATAATAGCATACACATTACATAAAATTATGAATTATGCTCCGATTACGAATCTACGAAAACAATGTTACGAAAGTACGAATAAATCAATCTTACGAAAGTAACTAAATCTACGAAAATACGAATGCGTCCGAATTTCGAATAAACGAAAATTAAACTAACGGAAAAACTAATCAACGAAAAAATAACTCTTACGAAAATACGAATCGTTACGAATACGAACACCGACGACTTATGAAATTACGAATCGTTACGAATCAACGGAAACGAACCGAAACAAAACGAATTTTTCTATTGTGCACATGTCTAATGAGGATTGCCATGGCAGGATCACCAGGGATTATGTTAATAATCCCTGGTGCAGATTTAAAATGAAAGTTGCATATTTGAAAGTATTGAAAATGACTTTTGAAGATATCTGAACACATTAAAGCTTCCATGAGATTTTAGTAAGTAAGCTTACCTCTACAGTGCTTAACATCTAACCAAACAGCTACATCTTTGCTAAATATTTTCCCCGGCAAATCCATTCGCTTGCCGGCTTAATTTCATATTCTGTTTTATGAGGTCCCGGACACGTCTTGCTCGGTTCACAGATTTTTCCAGATCTGCATTCCAGCTCATCAATTATGACTTGTCATTTTCCCTGTTGGGTTGCTTTCTTTTGGTTCACTTAAAGGGCAGTTCCAGCCAAACAGCTAAATTTTGCTATTTAAACAAATATCAAGCAATCATTTTACCCGCCAGACATATTCTGAACATACTCTTGATCGGCCGATCTCTCTTTTGCTGCATTTTGCAAACCCTACACCATATACACCAATCACCGCTGACGGGTAAAGAGAATAACATTGATTATCTTGTTACAATCTGAAAGTATCGCCGCGATCGGAAGAGCAAGAGCAATAATTCTAGCCCTAGACCTCCTTTGTTGATTTTTTTTAAACGTCCCCTATGGAGATTTTTAAGGGTAAGCGTTTGTCGCCATTCCACGAGCGGGCGCAATTTTGAAGCGTGACATGTTGGGTATCAATTTACTCGGCGTAACATCATCTTTCACAATATAAATATAAAAGTTGGGCTAACTTTACTGTTGTCTTATTTTTCAATTCAAAAAAGTGTATTTTTTCCAAAAAAAGTGCACTTGTTAGACCGCTGCGCAAATACGGTGTGACGGAAAGTATTGCAACAACCGCCATTTTATTCTCTAGGGTGTTAGAAAAAAATATATAATGTATGGGGGCTCTAAGTAATTTTCTAGCAAAAAAAAAACAGTTTTTAACTTGTAAACAACAAATCTCAGAAAGAGGCTCGGTCCTTCACCACATGCCGACCGGGCCATAGCTGAAAGACAGCTACAGCGCGGTCGGCTTATTCTGCGTGGACGTCCTCCCAGAAACTTGCTCTCGGGAACATCTGTGACTGCCGGGTCCCGAGGACCCGGCGCATCAGGGATCACGGTAAACGGCCGCTGATATCGGCGTTTACCACGTGACGTACCAAATGACGGAGCGATCACATGTACACAAACCGGCGTCACGTCCTGACGCCGGTTCCTCCCTCCCCTCTCTGTACCGATCGGTACAGTGAGAGGGGAGAAGTGGAAAGGGGGAGAGATGGGACCAGCACTGTGGGCTGGATGTGTAGTGCCCACAGCGCTGGTCAGTGACAGCTACACTGCCACCACTGTGCAATACTCTGCCACCACTGTGCAATGCTCTGCCACCACTGTGCAATGCTCTGCCACCACTGTGCAATGCTCTGCCACCACTGTGCAATACTCTACCACCACTGTGCAATACTCTACCACCACTGTGCAATGCTCTGCCACCACTGTGCAATGCTCTGCCACAACTGTGCAATGCTCTGCCACAACTGTGCAATGCTCTGTCACCACTGTGCAATGCTCTGCCACCACTGTGCAATGCTCTGCCACCACTGTGCAATGCTCTGCCACCACTGTGCAATGCTCTGCCAATACTGTGCAACACTGCAATACTCTGCCAATACTCTGCAATAAATTTTAATAGGAACAAAGATTTCTTTTTTTTTTTTTGTTACCGAATTTTCAGTATTTTTTGATTCATAGCGCAAAAAATAAAAAACCCAGCGGTGATTAAATACCACCAAAAGAAAGCTCTATTTGTGTGAAAAAAAGGACACAAAATTAATTTGGGTACAGTGTTGCATGACTGAGTAATTGTCATTCAAAGTGTGAGAGCACCAAAAGCTGAAAATTGGTCTGGTTAGGAAGGGGGTTTAAGTGCCCAGTGGGTAAGTGGTTAAAGTGGTGTTGCCACCTAAAAAAAAAAAACAGAAAAAAAAAGTCTGTCAAATTCAGTGCCCGGGCACTGACATCACTTCCCCTCGGCACCGTACAGTCATCTGGGACCTGTCACGTGTCCCAGATGACTGAGCGTCGTATCACGGCACACGGCGCAGCTTGCGCATGCGCAGTGGGTGCCCGGCTGTGAAGCCACAGCCGGGTGCCCACAGTAAGAATGCTGGCACCGCGAGCGGAGCGGGGAACGAGGGGGGGGGCTTCGCTCCCCCGCATCGCTGGACCCTGGGACAGGTAAGTGTCCGATTATTTAAAGTCAGCAGCTGCAGTATTTGTAGCTGCTGACTTTTAAAAAAAAAAATTTTAGGGGGCACCCCACTTTAAGTGGTTAAATAGAGCATTTTTTTTTTTAAATAGAGGTCTATACATCAGCCCCAAAAGAGGCATAAATCAGGAGAAAAGGGGACAGAGAGATTTGGTTCCAAAAGAGGACCGTCCCTCCAAATGAAGGACAGATGGGAGCTGCGAATGCAGGAAAAAAAAAAACTCTCAGATTCCTCGGCTGTGGAGTGAAAGCTGATAAATGTTATTGGTTTTCTGTGGAAAATGTTAATGCTTTTAGGATGTCCCCTGTAAACCAGGCTGGGCATTAAGGGCGATTATTATCCCTCCCGCTCACCGCCTCCCGATACGTCAAATCGTAATAACACGGCCATTTTTCAGAATGTCAATTACTCCCTCTAGAAAAGAGAACAGCAAATAAAATGTCCATCATTATCATGAGCCAACTGCATGCAAGAAAGGACAGACTGACTCATCCTTGCTGCAGAGATTCCGCATTCCGCTTTGTACCTAAATCCCTACATTCTGCCCGCAAAGGTCACAGCGTTGTCACTGAACAGAGCGCGGCGGCGGGGGTAGTTGCTGAAACTGCAGGTCATAAATAGTTGTGAGGAAAAAAAGAAAGAAAGACAGAGAAAGAAACAGATAAAAAGAAAGAGAGAGAGGAAAAAAGAGAGAGAAAGAAAAAAAAAGAAAGAAAGGAAAAAAGAGAGAAAGAAAGAGAGAGAAGAAAGAAAGAAAGAAGAGAGAAAGAGAGGGAGAGAGAGGGGGGAGAGAGAGAGATAGAGAGAGAGAGAGGGGGGGGAGAGAGGGGGGAGAGAGAGAGAGAGAGAGAGAGAGAGGGGGGGAGAGAGAGAGAGAGAGAGGGGAGAGAGAGAGAGAGAGAGAGGGGAGAGAGAGAGAGAGAGGGGGGGAGAGAGAGAGAGGGGGGAGAGAGAGAGAGAGAGAGAGGGGGGAGAGAGAGAGAGAGAGGGGGGAGAGAGAGAGAGGGGGGAGAGAGAGAGGGGGGGGGAGGAGAGAGAGAGGGGGGGGGAGAGAGAGAGAGAGAAAGAGAGAGAGAGAGAGAGAGAAAGAGAAATAGAAAGAGAAAGAGAAAGAGAAAGAAAGAAAGAAAAATTGAAAGAAAAATTGAAAGAAAAAAAGAAAAGAGTGTGCCCTGTGCAAGACTGTTTACATATTTTCCTTCAGAGTGTTTGACCGGCATGGGGATGCGCAGGTATTGTGCTCATGTATGTGTGTCCCAATATCACATGCTTTTAAACCCTTGATTTTTCCAGGAGACCTGCATATAAAGACTTAAAGTGGACATAGCATCATATATACACTATATTGTCAAAAGTATTGGGACGCCTGCCTTTACACGCATATGAATTTTAATGGCATCCCAGTCTTAGGGTGTAGCTATAACAGCTTCAACTTTTCTGGGAAGGCTGTCCACAAGGTTTAGGAGTGTGTCTATGGGAATTTTTGACCATTCTTCCAGAAGAGCATTTGTGAGGTCAGGCACTGATGTTGTAATGAGAAGGCCTGGCTCGCAGTCTGCCCTCTAATTCATCCCAAAGGTGTTGTATAGGGTTGAGGTCAGGACTCTGTGCAGGCCAGTCAAGTTCCTTCACCACAAACTCGCTCATCCAGGTCTTTATGGACCTTACTTGGTGCCCAGTCATGTTGGAACAGGAAGGGGCCATCCCCTCACTGTGTCCCGGAAAATGCAGCCTCACTGTGTCCCATCAAATGCAGCCTCACTGTGTCCCATCAAATGCAGCCTCACTGTGTCCCATCAAATTAAGCTGGGAGTGACGTCAGCGCGCCCCTGGCCAATCATAGAGCCAGAATCTGCCAACCGGAACTGGAGGGCTCCATGTCCAGGTAAGTCTGTCATAATGTGCTAGTATGTGGTTCATACTAGCACATTATGACTTAAACCTTCAGAGTGCCCCAATTTTTTTTTTTATGGCGGTTTACTACTGATTTAATGAGGAAATTACATTAAACAACTTAAATAATAAAAAAACACAACATTTTGTATTGATGTGGGGTCATAGGGCAATGTACTGGGGTTTAGTTTTTTAGTTATTTAGTTATTAACAACTTCCCACCTGCCATATAACAGAATGACGTGCGCAAGTGGTTAAGTTGGTTAAGTTATCCTGACTGGACATTATATGATGTCCCGCAATCGCGCATTCGCTTGTGTGGTGTGTCAGTCTGACACACCGCATCACTGATCTCGGTAAAGAGCCTCTGACATAGGCTCTTTACCATGTGATCAGCTGTGTCCAATCACAGCTTAACACAGTGTAAACAGGAAGAGCCTTGTAGCGGCTTTTCCGCCACTCGTGCTGACAGACATGAGTAGAGGAGAGCCGATCGGCTACTCTCCTGACAGGGGGGGTCTGTGCTGATTGATTATCAGTGCAGCCCCCCCCCCCTTGAGGATGCCCATCAGGGGTGCCCACCCAGGATCACCAAGTATGCCCATCCATGACCACCAGGGTTGCCAATCAGTTCCCATTAAAGGTGCCAATAAGTGGCAATTAGAGGTGCAAATCAGTGTCCATCAGCAATGCCTACCAGTGCCTCTTCATCAGTGCTGCCTATCAGAGCCATCTATCAGTGCCCATCAGTGCCACCCATCAGTGCCCCCTATCAGTGCCCATCAGTGCCGCCTATAAGTGCCCATCAGTGCCACCTATAAGTGCCCATCAGTGCAGCCTTTCAGTGCCCATCAGTGCCACCTATGAGTGATCATCAGTGCCACCTATCAATGTCCATCAGTGCCACCTATCAGTGCTGCATATTAGTGCTCGTCATCAGTGCTCATCATCAGTGACCATCAGTGCCACCTCATCAGTGCCCATCAGTGCTGCCTTATCAGTGACCGTCGGTGCAGCCTCATCAGTTCAAATTTTTTTCAACATTTTCAGTCTTTTTTTATTTGTTTAGCAAAAAATAAAAGCCCCAGTGCTGATAAATACCACCAAAAGAAAGCTCTATTTGTGGGAACAAAATTATAAAAACTTTGTTTGGGTACAGCGTTGCATGACCGCGCAATTGTTAAAATGCCACAGTGCTGAAAGATGAAAATTGGCCTGGGCAGGAAAGGGGGTAAGTGCCCGGTATTGAAGTGGGTAAAGGAAAAAGCAGTATGAAAAGCTCTCCTACTGCTTTTCTCTGCTGTATGGTGAGAATCATCCTATACAAGTATATTGGGTGGAACATAGACAGCAGGGAAGATGGAGCTTACTTAGCACCACCATTTACAGTGGAACCAAGGTTAGATCTCTTGTACCTCTACACATTGTCAGTGGCAGTGTTCAGCACCACATCATCCGTGATCTAATGCAGCACCATGGACAGCACTGATACACATTATCAGTAGCAGTTTTCGGCACCATCTCTTCCTCTGCTATAATTCAGCACCATGGACAGCGCCTGTACCCAGTGTTGGTCATCTTACTTTAAAAAAGTAATTAGTTAAGTTACAAATTACTTCTCCCAAAAAGTAATTGCGTTAGTAACTCAGTTACTACATTGGAAAAGTAATTAGTTACGCAGCAAAGTAACTGACTTTTTTTTTTAAATATTCTATACGTGTAACTAAGGGGCGGGTCTAGTATTACTGTAACCAAGGGGCGCATTTATTATTATTGTTATATATCGTGTAACCAAGGGGCTGCTCTATTATTACTCTAACCAAGGGGCAGATCTGTTATAGCGTGTAAGCGAGGGGCGGGTCTTTTATTATTATATCGTGTAAGGGGCGGGTCTATTATTATTATATGGTGTAAGGGGCGGATGGCTACAGAAGAGGGCGAATGTTAAATTACTGGGCAGAGCTCGATATATAACAATAATAATAAATGCGCCCCTTGGTTACAGTAATACTAGACCCGCCCCTTACTTACACGATAGACACCCCTTGCAGAGTAGCACGAGCATCTGGAGCGTGCGGCATCGCCTCGTACAATTACATGTTAACTGCGCCTGCGCGGTGTAGAGTTCACTCAGAGCTGTTTAGGTTCGGCAATTTTTGTAAGCTCCGTAATGCTTCGTACTGCGCAAGCTCTGCGCCTGCGCAGTACAGGGGGTGCTTATCCGGCGGGGGAACTTTTTCGGCAGGACACCGGAATTACACTACTGCCATCTAGTGGCGGTAGATGTAATTGGGGTAACTAAGCCAAAGGAATGGGAACTGAGTTACCATGAGGGGAAAAGTAATCAGTTAGATTACTCGTTACCCTCTAAAGTAACTGCGTTAGGTAACTCAGTTTATTTTAACTCAGTTATTTACATCACTGCCTATACCTAACCTAATATGCTGCAAAGCAAGCACAACATACACTATATTGCCAATTTACACGCACATGAATTTTAATGGCATCCCAGTCTTAGTCCGTAGGGTTCAATATTGAGTTGGCCCACCCTTTGCAGCTATAACAGCTTCAACTCTTCTGGGAAGGCCCGTCCACAAGGTTTAGGAGTGTGTCTATGGGAATGTTTGACCATTCTTCCAGAAGAGCATTTGTGAGGTCAGGCACTGATGATGGATGAGAAGGCCTGGCTCGCAGTCTCTGCTCAAATTCATCCCAAAGGTGCTGCTCCATCAGCCATGCCACTGATGCATTTTGCCTCTATGACTAGCCCTGTTGACAGGGCAAAATGCATCGGGGCTGTGGCTGGTGGAGCACTGGTTGAGGCCATACACTATAAAGAGCAATGGGTCGGTTGAGCGGCATCCTGCCTTCTTCTAGACATGTGCGATTAGTTTCGTACGAATCGGAAATTCGGACGTATTTTTTCGAAATTCATACATTCGTACGAATCCGAATTACGAATTTTTACGAATACGAATTCTGTACGAAATACGAAATTTTGTTTACGAATTTCGGATCCAAATTTTCCGAATCCAAACTACCAAATGACGAATTTCAACTAATATGAAAGAAATGATAGCGGATATAACGAATGATTCGAATGAATTTGAGATTCAGTATAACAAATATCGACACTCTACGAATAATAACGAATTATCCGAAAACGTATTAACGTTACATAACACAAGTCTATTGTCTATTGTTCACCAATCACTCAGAGGAAGTACGAAATACGAAATTTCGTATTTCGTACTTCCTCTGAGTGATTGGTGAACAATAGACAATAGACTTGTGTTATGCAACGTTAATACGTTTTCGGATAATTCGTTATTATTCGTAGAGTGTCGATATTCGTAACGATTCGTACGAAATTCGTATTTCGTACGAATCCGAATTAAATTTCGTACACGAATTACGAATTACACATTTTTTTTTTATACGGAACGGAACGAAACTAAACTAATTTTTTGGCGGCTCCCATGTCTACCTTCTTCATGCCGACACTTCTGAATTAGTGTAACCAGTCGCTTTCTCCGTCAATTCTAAGCACCAGCCGGGAAACATTCACACCTCCAGTTTCAAGCTGTGCTGTATGTCTTCATAGGTCGCACTATGTACGATATATACCACACCTAGCTGATACCCCTGGAAGCTGGAAATCATTGATGAAGACCATCTACTCCAGTGATCTCCAGTAGCTTATACAAACAAATGGATGTAAGGGGAAAAGAAGAGGTTCTGGGGCTCACTGGGGACTTTACAAGAAAACAATAAGAACCAATTTTATGAAAAATTGTTTACAAGGTCATTAAGTAGTGGATGTGTATAGATTATTTTTGGAGAATAAGGATATTGTTCAGTGCCACTTTAAAATGGACTATAGGCTCTCTTTAAAGTGGTTGCAAACCCTTACATATACCCAGTGAAGGGAATGGCCCCAGGTGATACGCAGAGATGAAACAAATCCTCCTACATAAGGTGTACCTGTTTATCTTCAGTATTCTCTTCTCTGCATCCGTTAAAAGTGCTGAATTTATAAAGCTTATCTGACAGTGCAGAAAAAAGGGGGTGAGGAGCTGAAGCGACTGTCTGCAGAGCTCAGTGAGGAGAGCCCTGAGAGCTGATTGGAGAGAAGGGAGACACCCTGCTCCAGCCAGCTCACAGGAACATAGCTGAGGCAGTCGATAGGCTGGAGCTCCTTCTCCTGTCACCTTTTTCTCTTGGTGTCAGGAAAACTAGTCAGAAGTGATTCATGCTGATAACAGAGGAACGAGGCAACAAACAGCAATGGTACTTAGTGCTTTTGATTGAGACAGGTACACACTATATAGTGATATACTTTGTTTATATTTCATGTCTGAGGTTTACAACCATTTTAAAGCGGAGCTAAAGTGGAACTTCCGCTTATCGGATTCCTCCCCCAATTGGCACCTTTCAGGGGGAGGGGGGTGCAGATACCTGGATAATCCAGGTATCTGCACCTACTTCCGGGACTAGCTAGCCGCAGCTGCACCGCCCCTATCCGCAGATGCGTCCCCCCCCCCTGTTGTGTCGTGGGAAACACACAGTTCCCAGGACACAACGGGGACCAGTAAAGACGCACAGCACGACTCGCGCAAGCGCAGTAGGGAACCGGGTAGTGAAGCCGCAACGCTTCACTTCCTGATTTCCTGACAGCGGATGGTGGCGGGGCAGCCTAGAGACGAGCGATCGCTCGTCATCTTCTGCCGACATCGCTGGACCCTGGGACAGGTAAGTGTCCATTCATTAAAAGTCAGCAGCTGCAGTATTTGTAGCTGCTGACTTTTAATATTTTTTGTTATGGTGGACTCCCTCTTTAAGTAGTTCATTATAGTGTACTGCAAGTATATACGTACATTAAATTGCCATATTTTGAATAATGCATTTCATACAAAGGTTTGTAAATTCCCTTTTTAGTGCTCACCTGTATATGAAGGAATGTTATCAGGTTACCACTTAAAGTGGACCTTTCAGTAATGCCGCGTACGGAGAAAGAGTCCGATGGGAGCTTTTCATCGTATATTCCGACCGTGTGTATGCCCCATCAGACTTTTGCCGTCGAAAATTCAGACGGACTTAGATAGAGAACATGTTCTATATTTTTCTGTCGGAACAAACTACTATCGGAAAAAACACTCGTCTGTATGCTGTTCTAAAGCACCAAAAAGGACACATGCTCTGAAGCAGGGATCCTCAAACTACGGCCCTCCAGCTGTTGCGGAACTACGCGTCCCATGAGGCATTGTAAAACTCTGACATTCTCAGACATAACTAGGCATGATGGGAATTGTAGTTTCTGAACAACTGGAGGGCCAAAGTTTGAAGACCTCTGCTCTGAAGCAAGTACAAGACGGAAGCGATTGGCTACTGGCTATTGAACTTCCATTTTCTAGTCCCGTCGTACGCGTTGTACATCACCGCGTTCTAGACAGTCTGAATTTGGTGTGACCGTGTGTATGCAAGACAGCTTGAGCGGAATTCCGTCAGAACTCCGTCATAAAAACCTTCAGAGTTTATTCTGATGGCAAAACCGGTCGTGTGTACAGGGCATAGTTACAAGTCCCCATGAAGAAATCTGACATCACGGAGCATGGACAAGAGAAAGAGCAGCAAAGAATTGTCTGAGGATTTGAGAACAAAAATTGTGGCAAAGCATGGACAATCTCAAGGCTACAAATCCATCTCCAGAGATGTTCCTATGTCCAGTGTACACAACATTGTCCAGAAGTTTACAACCCATGGTGCTGTAGCTGATCTCCCTGGACATGGACGAAAGAGAAAAAATTGATCAAAGATTGCGATGAAGGATTATTTGAATGGTGGATAAAGAACCTCAGTCAACTTCCAGACAAATTCAAGCTGACCTTCAGGCACAGGGTACAACTGTGTCAGCTTGCACTATACGTCGCCATCTGAACGAAAAGGGACGCTATGGTAGAAGACCCAGGAGGACCTCCACCACTGACACAGAAACATAAAAAAGTCAGACTGGAGTTTGCCAAACCCAAAGAAGACAAAATTCTTTTGGGAGAATGTGCTGTGGACAGGCAAAACAAAATGGCAGCTTTTTGGTAAAGCCCACCATTCTACTGTTTTCAGAAAAATGCCAGGTACTGGATGTCTTGACCGTGTGCATGGTATTATGAAATTTGAAGACTACCAAAGAATTCTGCAGTGCAATGTAGGGCCCAGTGTCAGAAAAATGGGTCTCCATCAGTGGTCATGGGTCTTACAGCAGGACAATGACCCAAAGCACACGTCATAAAGCACCCAGAAATGGTTTAAGACAAAGCGCTGGAGAGTATTGAACTAGCCAGAAATGAGTCCAGATCTAAATCCCATAGAGGCCTGTAGTGAGATCTCAAAACAGCAGTTGGGAAAAAGAACCCTTCCAACCCCAGAGACCTGGAGCAGTTGCCGAAAGAAGAGTGGTCCAAAATTCCAGTAGAGAGGTGTAAGAAACTCATTGGTTACAGGAAGCGATGGATTTCAGGTATTTTTCCCAAGGGGTGTGCTACCAAATATTAAATTGAGGTTGCCAATAATTTTGTCCAGTCCATTTTTGGAGTTTTGCATTGAATCTGTCAAATTTGGCTTTTTCTTTCTTCAATTTTTTGTGTCATACTAATACAAGCAACAGAAATAAACACGAGAATGCCTAAACATTAGTAATTAGAACAATTTTCTGGTGCAAAGTGGTGCATTATCTGACAGAAATGCAGGGGTGGCAACATTTTTGGCCATGACTGTAAGTATCTGGATGGACTGGTGTTTTTTTTTTCCACCTCACCAACTATATACCGTATTTATCGGCCTATAACACGCACTTTTTCCCCCTTAAAATCGGGGGAAAGTCATGGGTGCGTGTTATACCCCGATCCCCACCGTCTGTGAGCTGAAAAAGACCGAGTGCCGACGAAAAAGACCGAGCCGAGCGCTCGGCTCCGCTCACAGTTCCACCTCCCTGCTCTTTTATGAAGCGAGTGCTGCCAAAAAAGACCGAGCCGACTGTACTGTGTACTCGGCTCCGCTCCGCTACGCTCGCAGTCCCGCCCAGACTGGGTGGGACTGTGAGCCGAGCCAAGCCGAGTACACAGTACAGTCGGCTCGGTCTTTTTCGGCAGTGCCCGCTCCAGAAACAGCAGGGAGGTGGGACTGTGAGCGGAGCCGAGCGCTCGGCTCAGTCTTTTTCGTTGGCGCTCTGTATTTTTCGGCAGCGTTTGCTCGGTCTATCTCGGCGGTGGGACATTTAAACGTGGGCAAGGCTGCAAACGGCGCTAGGCAAGCTGCAAATGACGCTGGGCAAGGCTGCAAATGGCGCTGGGCAAGGCTGCAAATGACGCTGGGCAAGCTGCAAATGACACTGGGCAAGGCTGCAAACGGTGCTGGGCAAGGCTGCAAATGATACTGGGCAAGCTGCAAATGACGCTGGGCAAGGCTGCAAATGGCGCTGGGCAAGGCTGCAAATGGCGCTGGGCAAGCTGCAAATGACGCTGGGCAAGCTGAAAACGACACTGGGCAAGGCTGCAAACGACACTGGGCAAGGCTGCAAATGGCACTGGGCAAGGCTGCAAATGACACTGGGCAAGCTGCAAACGGCGCTGGGCAAGGCTGCAAATGACACTGGGCAAGCTGCAAATGACGCTGGGCAAGCTGAAAATGACATTGATCATTCTGCAATGATGGACAATGATAAGGCTGCATTGATGGGCATTTAAATGTAAGTTTTTTTTTCCTTAAACTTCCCTCCTAAAACTTTTTTTCCTTAAAATGCCCTCCTAAACTTGGGGTGCGTGCTATACGCCGGTGCGTGTTATACGCCGATAAATACGGTAACTATACCTGTGTTAAAATAAGTAAATTTGACTACATTCATATATCTAAAAAATTTATTAAAAAGGCAGGAAAAAAAGTGTATAGTTTTCATTTACAACTGACCTTACATAATCGGTCATGTAATTGGCTTTCAGTGGTGGCCCTTTAAAGCCCAGCGTATGTTCTGCTCATACCCACGCTATGGTGCACTCAGCGGATTTCGTCCCACACACTGCTACTTTGCTTTTCATTTGCTGACATTTCTCCCTTACATAAAGTGTTTAGACTATTCTGTGCCGCGGGCAAACTATTTTCCATCACTGCTGAACTTAACACGAGTCCTCGAGCTCTTCTTTTCCAGTAATATGTCAGTAGGTGACTGCGCACACCTTCCTCCTAGAAGGACCCTGTCACCCTCCTTACATTTCACAACTAATGGAGCCCGCTAGAGCCGCAGCCAATGGCGCCATGCCTCTAATGAAATGACATTTCCTCCTTACATACTGTGACCACACTACCAAGCACCGCAAATTCATTGCTGTGCTATGATGAAGACTAACCTTTAAGCACAGTCTGAGATGCGAGGAAGCATTGCATTATCCATAAGCTCACTGCTCTATCTGGCTGGCAGTAGAATATTCACGGAGAGAAAACATAAATTGAAATGCAAGACCCCTGACTCAGCAGTAAAATGAGCTATAAAGTATACAACGTAATGCTGCTTTGTAATCTTTAATCCATCATAAAATGTATTTCTTAAAGTGGTTGTAAACCCTTACAAACCACTTGGACCTACAGGTAAGCCTAGATTAAGGCTTACCTGTAGGTCAAAGAATGCGCCATAGAATGCGTCGTAGACAGCGGCGCACAGATGCACTGAGAAAGCCGCTCTCTTCGGCGATATGCCGAGAGTGGCGGCTCCCGTGCGCATGCGCGGGAGTGACGTCATTGTGGCGCCGACGAAACAGCACCGGAGCCGCGAGACCCACCAAGAAGATGGAGGCTCCGTACACAAGGGGACTGCGGTGACTTCGCTGGCTCCTGTGTCAGGTAAGTGACACGTAATGGACTGCTATGCGATGCACAGTAGTCCATTATGCTTTACCTTTGCAGGGAAACAAAGAGGAAGTAAACCCATTAGGGTTTACTTCCTCTTTAATGCAAGCAGTGTAAGTACCTGAATTTGACCTGGTATCAGCCTCTTGCAAACTCCGTACAGCATGGATTGGAGTGTGAGATGAAGAAGCAGCACAAGGAGCCAATAAGTTCACGTGGTGGCAATATGCATCCTGGTAGGAGGAGAAAGAAGAGCAACAGAGAGATGAGCTCATCACTGTGCTGCTTTTCTTTTCACTGTCCAGTCATGGGCTTAGGATGGTCCAGGGCTCAGAGAAAGTGGGTTGAAAGATGATGGACACCAGACTGAGGACATCTAATGGCAAAAAAGCACTGCAGAGAAAATATCTGGATTGAAAGTGAATATTGCAGGAAAAGCTGGCTTTTTTCCTATAACCTTTGTGACAGAGGGAGGCTCCTTTCACTGGTAGAATATAAGAAAATGTGGCACAGGATTCGCACTAAGGGTTAATGCAACAGTAACTAAAATAACCACTTGTCACAATAAAGGTATGCAAAATACCATCTCTGAACACAAAACAGTTTAGACCTTGAAGCAGATGGGTTACAGCAGCAGTAGACCACACTGGGTGTCACTCCTGTCAGCTAAGAACAGGAAACTGAGGCAAAAATTCACACAGGCTCACCAAAATTAGACAGACTTGAAAAACATTTCCTGGTCTGAATTTCAGCTGTGACATTCAGATGGTCAGGTCAGAATTTGACGTTAACAACATGAAAGCATGGATCCATCCTGCCTTGTATCACCGGTTCGGGCTGGTGGTGTAATGGTGTAATGGTGTGGGGGATATTTTCTTGGCACACTTTGGGCCCCTTAGTACCAATTGAGCATCGTTTAAACGCCACGGTCTACCTGAGTATTGTTGCTGACCATGTCCATCCCTTTATGACTACAGTGTCCCCATCTTCTGATGGCTCCTTCCAGCAGGATAATGCACCATGTCACAAAGCTCCAATCATCTCACCACTGGACAATGAGGTCACTGTACTCCAATGACCTCCACACTCACCACATCTCATCCAATGGCCTCCACACTCACCACATCTCATCCAATGGCCTCCACACTCACCAGATCTCATCCAATGGCCTCCACACTCACCAGATCTCATCCAATGGCCTCCACACTCACCAGATCTCATCCAATGGCCTCCACACTCACCAGATCTCATCCAATGGCCTCCACACTCACCAGATCTCATCCAATGGCCTCCACACTCACCAGATCTCATCCAATGGCCTCCACACTCACCAGATCTCATCCAATGGCCTCCACACTCACCAGATCTCATCCAATGGCCTCCACACTCGCCGGATCTCAATCCAATAGAGCGCCATTGGTATGTGGTGTAACAGGATATTGGCATCATGGATGTGCAGCCAACAAATCTGCAGCAACTACGTGATGCCATCATGTCACTACGGACCAAAATCTCTGAGGAATGTTTCCAACACCTTGTTGAATCTATGCTACGAAGAATGAAGGCAGTTCTGAAGGCAAAAGGGGGTCCAACCCGGTACTAGCAAGGTGGACCTAATAAAGAGGCCAGTGAGTGTATATGACAAACTAGCAAGAGAAAGGGGGCTCTGGTTGGAGATAGCAGGGTAACCACACACTTCATTGATGTTGAACAAATACATTTTTCAGCACAGGTGAAAACTCTGCCAATTCCATTATTCAAAACATGGTTCAGGACCAAGGATCCATGTCAGGATTTTTACAATGCAGGCCACACTTTTCACATATTTATTTGTAAAAAATGTGGAAAGCCGTTTATCATTTTCCTTCCACTTCACAATTATGTGCCACTTTTTGTTGGTCTATCACATAAAATCCCAATAAAATACATTTACATTTTTTGGTTGTAACATGACAAAATGTTGAAAATTTCAAGGGGTATGAATACTTTTTCAAAGCACTGTAAATGCTTGCCATGTCTGCTTTCATTTCATTGCCACTTACAAAAAAAATAAAAAATTGTGATTGGCCAGCAGCTTCGAAGGATTTGGAAACGGCATATTACACTTCAGTCTCCCATTTTCTTACACAACAAGAAGAGAGAATCCCCCTTCGTTGGGACTTTGTAGGCAACAACCACACATATGTGAATTAGAAAATATAATTTATTAAGTACCGAGTATAAGCCGAGTTTTTCAGCACATTTTTTTGTGCAGAAAATGCCCCCCTCGGCTTATACTCGAGTCAAGCACTTTTCTGCAGCAGAGAATGACATTTTCCGACCCGACTTTGGGGTATCTCGGGCACCACTTGGTGCTAGGAACCCCAAATTTGGTGTGCAAAAACCAATGAAACTAGCACTACAACATATTCAAATATGGGGTTCCTAGATATGAGATACGGGGACCCAAAGTCGGTTCAAAAATGTAATTCTCTGCTGCAGAAAAGTGCTTGACATTTTCCAAACCGACTTTGGGACCCTATATCTCGGGGCCACTTGGAGCTAGGAACCCCACCATTTGGATATGTTGTAGTGCTAGTTCCACTGAGTTTGTGCACCAAATTTGGGGTTCCTAGCGCCAAGTGGCCCCGAGATACAGGGCCCCAAAATCGGTCAACTGTGTCCATCTGCAGCAATGTCATTTCGGGACCCTTTGGGTCCAGAGACCCCAAATTTTGGCTGCAGCTAGGGGGCATCTAGGACCCCTTAACTACCAAGTTTGAAGTTCGGGGGACCTATGGCTGCAAATAGGCACAGTGAGGCTGCAAGTGGGCATTGTTGACCCTCTTTTCCACTTACAGTAGCTGCGCATTTCTCACCCTAGGTTTATACTCAAGGCTCAATACCTACTCGAGAAAATAAAACACTACACACCCAATCACAGTCTTCGATCATCTAACCAAAACCTCCTCCTCATTCCCAAATCCCGCTACAAATCAAAGGGGGAAAGGAGATTCGCTGTCCAAAGACCACGGCTATGGAACGCTCTACCGACCTACATCCGCATGGAAGAAAACCATCAGGCCTTCAGGAAAAAACTCAAGACCTACCTCTTCTAATGCCCCGTATACACGGTCGGAAATTCCGACCACAAAATCCGTCAGAATTTTTTACGACGGATTTTGTCCGACACTACTGTTGCATACACACGGTCGGACAAAGTTGTCGAAAAATGCCATCCTGAACGTGGTGACGTTCGTTGCGTACGACGGAACTACGTAGAGGCTAGTAGCCAATAGCTTTGGTCTTCTAATGTGATCTGAGCATGCGTGGCACTTTGTCCATCGGAATTCGCTACACACGATCGGAAAAAGTCAGATCGGATTTTGTTGTCGGTAAATTTGAGAGCAGGATCTCAAAATTTTTCCGTCGGAATTTCCGAAGGAAAAAGTCCGATGGAGCCCACACACGGTCGGATTTTCCGACAACATGGTCCGATAGGACATTTTCCGTCGGAAATTCCGACCGTGTGTACGGGGCATAAGAAGCTTGACAACAAAGCACGAATACAGAGTCTTGAGGTGATTCAGTTTGCATTGTAGCGCTATACAAATGATTCATTCATTCATACTCGAGTCAATAAGTTTTCCCAGTTTTTCGTGGTAAAATTAGGTTTAGGCTTATACTCAAGTATATACGGTATACATAAAATCATTCAATCATGAGATGAGAACATAGCAAAAATGATACACAAATGTACAAAAAAATTGAAATAAAAAAAAATAAAAACAAAAAAAAAAAGACAAAAAACACGACAGGTTACATGATTTGCATGACAAAAAGATTGTTGTTACTATTGTTGTCTGGTACCCCGGAGAATACTTTATACCGGAGAGTAACAACAATCTTTTTGTCATGCAAACCATGTAACCTGTCGTGTTTTTTTTTTTATTCTTTTATTTTTTGTACATTTGTGTATGATTTTTGCTATGTTCTTTTAACTACCGGTCATCTCATGATCGAACGATTTTATGTATACTTAATAAATTATATTTTCTAATTCAATTAATTCACATATGTGTGGTTGTTGCCTACAAAGTCCCAAACAAAGGGGGATTCTCTTTTCCTGATATACAATTATGCCCCGTACACATGGTCGGAAATTCCGACGGAAAATGTACGATCGGACCATGTTGTCGGAAAATCCGCCCCTGTGTGGGCTCCCTCGGACTTTTTCCGTCGGAAATTTCCGACGGAAAAAGTTTGAGAGCAGGACCCAAAATTTTCCGACAACAAAATCCTATTTGAGTACAAATGCGTTGCCACCCACTCATCCACCCAAAGTACTGGTCCCAGGGATCAGTCAATCCCGAATTTCTTTTTAACTCTTCTGAGAGATCCTCTAATTTCTTTATAGCCAGGGTTACCTTATCATTTGGGCCTGTATTGTCCGGGATATACGTACAACATGTTAGACATGTGCAATTAGTTTAGTTTTTTTTTTTCGTTTTTTTCGTTAAAATTCGTTATATTCGTTCATTCGTTATCGTACGAATGAACGAACGATTCGCAAAAAATTTTAACGAATAACGAATGTTCGAATCGAACGAATACGAAAATCCGAAATAACCAAATTAGAAACAACGAAACTACGAAAGAAGAAAATCCGAAAAACGAAAACAGGAACAACGAAAATCAAAATGAACGAAAAAATTCGAACATTCGTAACTTTTTTTTTTTGTTGTTGAATTGGTAATTTTCCGTGTCTCTTACAATGATGCTGCTTAACGTGCTTCGAATGGATTGAACGAAAAAATTCGTACATTCATAACTTTTTTTTTTTTTTTTTTTTGCGATTCGTAATTTTCCGTGTCTCTTACAATGGCGCTGCTTAACGTGCTTCGAATGGATTGAATGAAAAAATTCGTACATTCGTAACATTTTTTTCGATTCGTAATTTTCCGTGTCTCTTACAATGTAATAATAGCATACACATTACATAAAATTATGAATTATGCTCCGATTACGAATCTACGAAAACAATGTTACGAAAGTACGAATAAATCAATCTAACGAAAGTACGAATGTAACTAAATCTACAAAAATACGAATGCGTCCGAATTTCGAATAAACGAAAATTAAAACTAACGGAAAAACGAATCAACGAAAAAGTAACTCTTACGAAAATACGAATCGTTACGAATCAACGGAAACGAAAGAAACAAAACGAAAATAAACAAATTTTTCTATTGTGCACATGTCTACAACATGTACTTGTCGCAGGCAACATTTTACACACACCCCGCTTTTCAGCTAAAACCATATCCAAGGCCATACGATTTTGGAAAGTCATTTGTGAAGTGGCCTCTAGTTGTTCAGCTAAACCCTGAAGTGCATCCCTGGTATAATTAACGAACCTCTGTTGGTTATAGTAGATATAATTAATCCAATCTACATTCTTATTTACAGTAAGTCCCCGTACACACGGTCGGAAATTGACGGAAAATGTCCGATCGAACCATGTTGTCGGAAAATCCGCCCGTGCGTGGGCTCCATCGGACTTTTTCCGTCGGAAAATTTGAGATCCTGCTCTCAAATTTTCCAACAACAAAATCCGATCTGACTTTTTCCGATCGTGTGTAGCGAATTCAGACGGACAAAGTGCCACACATGCTCAGATCAAATTACGAGACCAAAGCTATTGGCTACTACGTAGTTCCGTCGTACGCAACGAACGTCACCACGTTCCGAATGATCGGATTTTCCGACAACTTTGTCCGACCGTGTGTATGCAACACCAGTGTCGGACAAAATTTTTCCGACGGATTTTGTGGTCGGAATTTCCGACCGTGTGTACGGGGCATTAGGGATGTGGCAACAACACACTGGTCTGATATGGTGAAATCCTCTTTTTTTTCTATTTTCTTACACAAAGGTAAACCATTTACAGAATTAAGATTGTCCTCCGAAAGAAAAGCCTTTTCAAATTCATTCACACAATATCTGAAAAAAAGAAAAAAAAAAAAAAGTGTAATAAGGTATTGCTTTTGTCTGCCGCCAGCCAGTAACGTTTCAAGTTGAGCAACTTATTTTAAGGGCCATCAGCGGCTCTTTGTAATCACGAGCAAATTCGAAACCGCGGGTACCGCAATCCGGTGTGCGTAAGGCTTGCGAGACAATGGCGCACCGCCGTGCTTGCGTTCCTGTGTGTTCTCATTAAACGTCGAGCTGGAACACACAGAGAATACTACACAGCGTTTGCTGGTTTCACCTGGACTGATTCAATAAAAGGATAACAAAAGGCACCTAGGCTTTTGTATCATTACCGTTTTTCTTCATTATTATTTGGCTCGTCCAGGACAGAGGAGTAAAAAGAAAAAAAATAATTTTGATTTAGCTTTAGATCCCAGCCGCTGAGGGCCTCGCCGCATCCCCCCCGTACACAGAGCAAGGCGAGTAATCTTTGCAATACGAGTCAAACTGCCTGACCCAGAAAGAGTGGAGAGTTATACAATCCATTCATCTCCTTCCTAAGTCCTTGGATTCCCAGAGCGTTGCGGTCTATCATACGCCGGTCTACCCGCTAACAAAAAAAAACCTCGAGGTCACGATGTGTTTATATCTCACGCAGTATACCTTTCTATTACAGGGCTGAAATAAAACATTAATGGAACGAGGGCTGGCTTTTTTCTATTCTCACCAGTGCCCATTAGTCTCTGTTCTTCCCATAGTCTTATACGCATGCGAGCGTATGGGTAATGAATGCGATGAAAGGGCTGTTAGCAAATACTGTCATACTTGTTCAAAAGGACGGCAATAAAAGAAAAAAAAAAAGAACAGCATGCAGATTTCTAGTAACCCAAATGTGAAAAAATGGGATACCGTTTTAACCTACCGTATAACACGCACCCCAAGTTTAGGAGGGCAAGGAAAAAAAGGAGGGAAGTTTTGCAGCTTGCCCGGTGTCATTTGCAGCTTGCCCAGTGTCATTTGCAGCTTGCCAGCGTCATTTGCAGCTTGCCCAGTTTCATTTGCAGCTTGCCCAGTGTGATTTGCAGCTTGCCCAGTGTGATTTGCAGCTGGCCAGCATCATTTGCAGTCTTGCCCAGTGTCATTTGCAGCCTTGCCCAGCGTCATTTGCAGCTTGCCCAGTGTCATTTGCAGCTTGCCCAGTGTCATTTGCAGCTTGCCAGCATCATTTGCAGCTTGCCCACGTTTAAATTTGCCGCCTAGAAAGACCGAGCGAGCGACGCCGGAAAAGACCGAGCTAGCGCCGCCGGAAAAGACCGAGCTAGCGCCGCCGGAAAAGACCGAGCTAGCGCCACCGGAAAAGACCGAGCGAGCGCAGCCGGAAAAGACCGAGCCGACTGTTCGGCTCCGCTCGCAGTCCCGCCTCCCTGCTGTTTTTGCCCAGTGTCATTTACAGCTTGCCCAGTGTCATTTACAGCTTGCCCAGTGTCATTTGCAGCTTGCCCAGTGTCATTTGCAGCTTGCCCAGCGTCATTTGCAGCTTGCCCAGTGTCATTTGCAGCTTGCCCAGTGTCATTTGCAGCTTGTCCAGTGTGATTTGCAGCTTGCCCAGCGTCATTTGCAGCCTTACCCAGCGTCATTTGCAGCTTGCCCAGAGTCATTTGCAGCTTACCCAGTGTCATTTGCAGCTTGCCCAGTGTCATTTGCAGCTTGCCAGCATCATTTGCAGCTTGCCCAGTGTCATTTGCAGCTTGCCCAGTGTCATTTGCAGCTTGCCCAGTGTCATTTGCAGCTTGCCCAGTGTCATTTGCAGCTTGCCAGCGTCATTTGCAGCTTGCCTACGTTTAAATTTGCCGCCTAGAAAGACCGAGCGAGCGTCACAGGAAAAGACCGAGCCGACTGTTCGGCTCCACTCGCAGTCCCGCCTCCCTGCTGTTTGGGAAGCGAGCGCAGGGAGGCGGGACTGCGAGCGGAGCCGAACAGTCAGAACGGTCTTTTTCGGCGGGGCTCGGTTTTTTTTGACGGCG
This sequence comes from Lithobates sylvaticus, assembly GCA_028564925.1. Taxonomy (NCBI): domain Eukaryota; kingdom Metazoa; phylum Chordata; class Amphibia; order Anura; family Ranidae; genus Lithobates; species Lithobates sylvaticus. Next base: position 213,188,357 of record CM053034.1, on the reverse strand, counting down.
GGCGCTATTTTTCGGCGCCGTTTTATTTTTTTTGGCACATTTTTTTTGGGGATCGGCGTATAACACGCACCCGCGACTTTCCCCCGATTTTAAGGGGGAAAAAGTGCGCGTTATACGCCGATAAATACGGTATATAAGACATAAATGAAAGGGATTGTAAAGGCAGAAGTTTTTTTTAACTTAATAAATTTTAGACATGTGCGATTAGTTTCCTACGAATCGAAAATTCGTACGAATTTCAATAAATTCGTACATTCGGGAGGATCCGAAATACGAATAGCTATGCTTCCAAATTCTGTACGAAATACGAAATTACGTTTACGAATTTCGGATTCCAAATTCCGTTACAACGGAAACGTGACTGGTCATAAATTGAAATTCCTCATAACGAACATTCGTAATTGTTACGAAAAATTAACAAACCTAAAAGTTAAAAACACAGAAATTCAGCACAGCACAGGGATGGTGGGAGCCCCTCATAATGATAAATTCATTATAACGAACATTCGTAATTGTTACGAAAAGTTAACAAACCTAACGAAAATTCGTATTTTGTACAAATCTAAATTGAATTTCGAACACAAATTACGAAATACGATTTAATTTTAATACGAAACTAAACAAATTTATTGACGGCGCATGTCTAATAAATTCTATGCATTAAGATAAAAAGCCTTCTGTGTGCAGCAACTCCCTTCACCCCCCCCCCCCCCAATACTAACCTGAGCCCATCTTTATCCAGCGATGTTGCAGGAGTGTCTCAGCTGCCCAGGACTCCCCTCCTCATTGGCTAAGACAGCAGTGCGGCGCGATTGGCTCCCACTGCTGTCAATCAAAGTCAGTTAGTGTCAGAAACCATGAAATCAGGCCGAGACAGAAGTACAGTTAAATCACACTTGTTTAATAATAAAAGTAAAAAGAACAAACATAGTCAAAACATAGCCAAAGTAACTGGACGGATATTCAGCCAAGCCAGAAGTCAGGGATCAATGTAGTGGAACAGCAAGCAGGATCTGGAGCCAGAAAGCATGTCAGCAAAGCATCTTACATAGTTACATAGTTAGCTAGGCTGAAAGAAGACACAAGTCCATCCAGTTCAACCATAAAAAAATAAATAAATAAAATAAAAAATATCGTACAATCCAATATACCCAATTCCATACCCACAGTTGATCCAGAGGAAGGCAAAAAAAAAAAAATCGGATTTTCCCTGGATAAACTTTACCTTTAAATGTTAGTACCCAGTTATATTCTGTACATTTAGGAAAGTATCCAGGCCTTTTTTAAAGCAAGTCTTTAACCACTTCACATCCGGCCGTAGCCGAATGACGGGCACAGCGCGGATGTGAAATCCCGGGAGGCCGTCATATGACGGCCTCCCCTTTCCTCGTTCCCTGTGCGCGCTCACGAGCGCGCAGCAGGGAAATTCTGTGTTGGCCGTGTCCCCCGGACACGGCCAATCACAGATCGCTGTAAACGGCCAATAACAGCGGCCGTTTACAGCGCGATCGCCCTGGCCAATGAGAGATGATCTCATATGTAAACATATGAGATCATCTCTCAGCGCCGCTCCTCCTCCTCACACAGAGACAGCGTGTGAGGAGGGGGAGATAAACGGCTGCAGCGCCGTAAGTTTTAAAAAAAAAAAAAAAATCAAATGCCATCTGTGCCCACTGCCACCACTGCAATCTGTCCCCAATGCCATCTGTCCCCAATGCCATCTGTCCCCAATGCCATCTGTGCCCAGTGACATCGCCATTGCCATCTGCCAGTGCCATCTGCCAGTGCCATCCCCAGTGCCATCTGCCAGTGCCATCCCCAGTGCCATCTGCCAGTGCCATCCCCAGTGCCATCCCCAGTGCCATCTGCCAGTGCCATCCCCAGTGCCATCTGCCAGTGCCATCCCCAGTGCCATCTGCCAGTGCCACCTGCCAGTGCCACCTGCCAGTGCCACCTGTAGTCAGTGCCACCTGTAGTCAGTGCCACCTGTCATTAGTGCCATCTGTCATCAGTGCCACATAGTGCCATCTGTCATCAGTGCCACATATTAGTGCCATCTGTCATCAGTGCCACCTGTCAGTGTCACGTGCCATCTGTTATCAGTGTCACCTGTCATCAATGCCACGTATCAGTGCCATCTGTCATCAGTGTCATGTGTCATCAGTGCCACGTATTAGTGCCTTCTGTCATCAGTGCCACGTATTAGTGCCATCTCTCATCAGTGCCACATATTAGTGCCACGTGATATCAGTGCCATGTATGAGTGCCATCTCTCATCAGTGCCACATATTAGTGCCATCTGTCATCAGTGTCACGTGTCATCAGTGCCCCGTATTAGTACCATCTGTCATCAGTGCCACGTCAGTGTCACGTGTCATCAGTGCCACGTCAGTGTCACGTGTCATTGTCCTGGTGCTCCAGGGCCTTCAAAAGTGTAATAGGTAGTCAACAATTTAGATGTGTAATTTATGCTCCTAGAACACGCGATGGCGCTCCCTGCATGTTGGGCCAATCTATGTGGCCAGGCTGTGGAAAAGTCCCACATATGTGGTATTGTAATACTCAGGAGGAGTAGCAGAATTTATTTTGGGGTGTCATTTGTGGTATACACATGCCATGTGAGAGAAATAACCTATTACATTGACAATTTTGTAGAAAAAAAATAAAAAATAAAAAAATAATTCATTTTGCAAAGAATTGTGGGAAAAAATGACAACATCAAAAAGATCACCACGCCTCTTACTAAATACCTTGGAATGTCTACTTTCAAAAAAGGGGTCATTTGGGGGGTATTTGTTCTTTCCTGGCATGTTCGGGTCACAAGAAATGAGATTGGCCACCAGTACATCAGATGTGATCAATTTTGTATAATTCGCACCACAGATTGTAGAGTCTGTAACTTTCACAAAGGCCAAATAATTTCCACTAATTTGGGTTATTTTTACCAAAGATATGTGGCAGTATAAATTGTGGCCAAAATTTATGAAGAAAAATTAATAATTTCCTAAATTGTATCACAGAAACAAAGAAAAAATGCGTTTTTTTTTCAAAATTTTCGGTCTTTTTTCAATTATAGCGCAAAAAAAAAAAAAAAAACCCAGAGGTGATCAAATACCACCAAAAGAAAGCTCTATTTGTGGGAAAAAAAGGACAAAAAATTCATTTGGGTACAGTGTTGCATGACTGAGTAATTGTCAGTCAAAGCGTGAGAGCACCGAAAGCTGAAAATTGGTCTGGATGGGAGGGGGGTGTTGGTGCCTGGTAGGCAAGTGGTTAAACAGGAACGCAGGAGATAGGCTCTGTGATGTTGACCAAGGCGAAGGCAGAGATCCTTTGAGCTGGACGGCTTAAGTAGGCAGGACTGACGAGCAGGATATCATCAACAGCTGAGTACCTGTGTAGAGATAGGAGCTGGTAATTAGCCGACAGGTGGGCGGACAGCTCTGAGAAGGAAGGGCTGAGCCCAGCCCAGTCAGCCAATCAGAAAAGAGAGGTGGCGGCGCCAGGTCGCGGCTCTGTGTCTGAATGGACACAGGGAGCTGTGACTCGGCTTGGGTGCCCCCACAACAAGCTGCTTGCTGGGGGGGGGGGCACTCAACAGGAGGGAGGGGCCAGGAGCACAGAAGAGGAACCCGAGAAGAGGAGGATCGGGGCCACTCTGTGCAAAACCAACTGCATAGAGCAGGTAAGTATAACATGTTTGTTATTTAAAAAATAAAATAAAAAACAAGACTTTACAATCACTTTAATAAAATCTCTGCAGTCATTAACACATCATTAAAGTGGATGTAAACCCAAATTATTTTTTTTTATTATTGATGTCATAATGTAGAGAATACGATTTCCTTTCATTTGAGCCCAGTCTTGCCACACAGATTTACTCGAGGCCTGAGTAATCCTCTTTTATTGTTCAGTTAGAGAAATCTTGACAAAGTCTTGAAAACTTTGTCAAAAATGCCCCCTTGCTGTGAGTGACAGGGGATTTACATATCATGCACTAGCCTGAGACAGGCACATCCTGTGTAAAAAGTTCACAATTCACATCCCCCTCCCCTCCCCTCCAGCTCTCCCAGGATTGGCTGCCTATACTGTGTTTTGACTGGATGTTTCTCATCATGGGATGCAGTGAACAGTCAGCAGACTATAGACAGACAAGTGATTTAGGGGACATGTATGTAGTCAGAGCTGGGTAGAGTAGAACATCCAGTGATCTGATGATAACCTGTCTCAGGCTAGTGCATGAGATATGTAAATCACCTGTCACTCACAGCAAGGGGGCGTTTTTGACAAAGTTTTCAAGACTTTGTCAAGATTTCTCTAACTGAACAATAAAAGAGGATTGCTCAGGCCTCGAGTAAATCTGTGTGGCAAGACTGGGCTCAAATGAAAGGAAATCGTATTCTCTACATTATGACATAAAAAGAAAAAAAAAAACATTTTGGGTTTACATCCACTTTAAAGCATTATTAACCAACTGCCTACTGGGTACTTTTACCCCCTTCCTGCCCAGGCCAATTTAGCTGTCACACTTTGAATGACAATTGCGCAATCATGCAACACTGTACCTAAATTTTTATAATTTTTTCCACACAAATAGAGCTTTCTTTTGGTGGTATTTAATCAACCAAAAAAGGCAGAAAATTTGGGGAAAAAAACAAAAAACTTTTTCATAGTTTGTTTTAAAATTTTGAAAACAGGTAATTTTTCTCTTATTTACGATTGAACATAATTCTGTGAAGTAGGAGGATAAGAGAGGAAGATGGTGTACTCAGTTGCTCCAGTGATGAAGGTTTTAATCTAAAACATGGATTAACAATGGCAATGCTGCTATGGAAACAGACAAGGAACATATATACAACAAAAGGAAGAAAGAAATGGGACTTTGTATGAGGCAAGTCAATGAATGGATACCTTATCCAAATCATTTATAAAAATTGTTTATTAATAACAAATCATGTTATAGAGAGTGTCAATCTGTGATACAGGACACAATATAATATAATACATTTGCATGAATATATAGTTGTTATACAGAGTAAGTTAAAACTACCACAACTGTTATACAGCTCTAAACATTTCTTCTAACTTCTAAATGATTGAATTTATTTTGCAAAGTCAAATGCTAAGAAAAAGTGTTATTCTGCGTACACACGATCGGAATTTTGGCCAGCAAAAGACCGATGAGAGCTTTTCATCGGAAAATGCGATCGTGTGTAGGCTCCATTGGAAATTTGAGAGCATGTTCTCAATTTTTCGGATGGAAAAGGTTTCTATCGGAAATTCCGATCGCCTGTAGCTATTCCGGCGCACAAAATTCCTACGCATGCTCGGAAACAATTTGACGCATGCTCGGAAGCATTGAACTTAATTTTTTCTCGGCTCGTCGTAGTGTTGTACGTCACCGCGTTCTTGACGGTCGGAATTTGGTGTGACCGGGTGTAGGCAAGACAGTTTGAGCGGAATTCTGTCGGGAAAACCATCAGAGCTTTTTCCGATGAGAATTCAGATCGTGTTTACACAGCATAACAGTACTCTTCAGGATCCCTGCTAGTTCTTCTATGATTTTTTTGTTGGATCTTCAGGAATTTCAAAGAATTCCTAGGACCTTCACTACAAGAGTTCCCAGTAACGATGCTGGCCTTGTCCTCTGACCAGCAGAGTATTTAAAGGAAAAGTATGGGCAAAGCTTTTTTTGGCCATACTTCTCCTGTGGGTCACAGGAGTGCACTTAGTTTTGCACTCCTGTGACCCAGATCCAGCCAACTGCAGGCTAAAAACTCTGATGTCGGCTGACGTCACAGAGCCTGTGCAGGGATCCCAACAATAATGTTGGGATCTGTCTTGATGCCTGACCAGAAGCAGGCTCAGCCACTCTGCACACCACTGAGAGCCTGAGTCAGCTGCTCCCTTCTTTCTACAGCCTGGCATTTCAGTGAGCGCTGGAGGGGCAGAACAGAGAGACGGTGACTGGCAGTCACTGCTCTGTGGATAATGGGAGACATGCCACTCCAGGTGATGTTTGAGCCTGATAGGCTCTGCACGTGGGTGCCCGCCCCGGCTCACCTCAATGGAGTATACAATGAATGAAGAAATGGCTGCACACCACAGCTAGTCCCAAATCCTTTTGTTGGAATTCCCAGAGTGACACACACACAGGACATTAACAGGCTGCAATAGGTTGGCGTGTTTCACACAATAAAAATGCACTCAGAGAAAACATGAGAACTGAGCAATCAGCTGTCATTGATCACTTAATTCTTAGTGTAGAGTCAGCAGGGACAGCTAGCCATCTAGGTGAGCTTATTTTTTTTTCATTCCCAAACTTCTCTTTTAAGTGAAAAATAGGAAAATCCCAAAGACCGCGCACCCTGGACAAATTACAAAATACAAATACTAATAATAATATGATATAAATGTATAAATAAATGAAGAGCAGCTCGTAGTGAGACCCAAGGTCTAGTAAGTGAAAATAGAAATACACTAATTTTATTTCATACCGCGCTCCTAAGAACACAAAACATATATAATATTGTAATAATAAAGTCCATAAGCCACCACCAGATGTCTCCAATGAAGTAACGTGAAATATTCCTTGTAGAGTGAAAAATGAATAAAGTGCCGTCTTCCACCGATTAATGAGCAAACATCCTACTCACCAAAAACTTATGACACCCATTACAGGTAGTCAAATTGGGCCTGAATGTCTCAGAATCCTCCAATGCAAACTGCCCCAAACGGTGGATCAGCCAACGAAATATTGATACATGAGAACTCCTCATGGTGTAACGTGTAACTATTTATTTTCCATAAAAATGTATCCACTTACAGTTAAGTAAACATCAAACAGCCCATAGACACAGGCAGGCACGCCGATCGCGTTCCACCTGCGTTCCAAAAGAGAGAAAGCGGACGTGACGTGTCACGCACCAACAATCCAACACGTTTCGTCAGCAACGTCTGACGTCATCAGGGGTTACACGACGTCACATGACCCCTGAGGATGTCAGACATTGCTGACTAAACGCGTCGGGTCATTGGTGCGTGAAACGTCACTTCCGCTTTCTCTCTTTTGGAATGCAGGTGGTCTATGGTCGATGTTTACATAACTGTAAGTGTAAATGTTCTTATGGAAAATAAATAGTTACACGCTACACCATAAGGAGTTCTATCTTCTCTCTTTGATTTATGTATCAATATTTAGTTGGCTGATCCACAGTTTGGGGCCGTTTCCATTGGAGGATTCTGTGACATTCAGGACCAATTTGACTACCTGTAATGGGTGTCATATATATTTGGTGAGTAGGATGTTTGGCTGATGCTATGTCTTACCATCAGCTACCTGAGAGCTACAGTAAAAGTTCTAAAATACTTACCTGCCATTTGCCTGTTTGTTGCCAACCTGGACTGACCAGACTACTCTCTTGCCTGCCTCCTGCCCTGACCCCTGCCTGGACCTAACTCATTTTACCTGCTGCCTGCCTCAACCTCTGCCTGGGCCTGACTACTCTTGTCTGCTTCCTGCCTCGCCCCCTGCTTGGACCTGAATATTCTCTCTCCTGCTGCCTTTCCCTGACCCCTGCCTGGACCTGACCACTCTCTTACCTAACACCTTCCTCAACCCCTGCCAGGACTTTACTAGGCTTTCACGTGTCAGCTGCCAAGACCACTACCTGACCTGACCACTCTCTGGACTACAGCCCTGTGAACAATCTCTGCACCATAGCCATGCTGTTCCAGCCACCTCGCTGGTGAGGCAATCCTAAAGGCTGCAGCCTGATGCCAGTTGCAGCAAAGAAAAGCGGGACCACTAAGGTAAGGTGACCAGATTTTTTAAATGAAATCCGGGGACATATTGAATTTTTTACTAGTAATGGCGGCAATCAGCGCTCTCTGCCCATCGCCGCTGCCGCCAGCCTCACAGCCTGTCAAGTCTTACTCTCCGTGCCCCAACTACTACTGGGTGGGGAGCAGAGGAAAATCACTCCGGGCGGCTGGCCGGGACTTGAGCCAAGGCAGAAGAACATGTGAGCAGAGCTGGATGGGCATGCACCCAAAGCTGAAGAAATATTCCCTCCGCTCCGACCAGCACATGACCATCAGAAAGGGGCACAGGTAATGGGAAAAATACACTGCCCTAAGCTAGTAGGAGCGGCAGATTCAGATTTTTTTTTTTTTATTCTGCACTGACTGTCTTTGAAATTGTCCCAGCCCCTGCTCAAATCCAATCCGGGGACAAAACCAGGGAGAGACTTGGTCTGGGGACAGGGTCCTCAATCAGGGGACTGTCCCCGGAAACCGGGGATGTCTGGTCACCCTACCCTAGGGTTCTTGACCATCTCCATTATCAGGAGCTCTGGTGAACACCAACTGCCACTAAAGCCTCATACACACGATAGGACTTTGTACAAACTTTCCCGTGGATTTTTGTACAAAGGGCGTCGGCCCTGAACTTGTATTGCATACACACAGCAGGACTTTTTCAGCCAACTTTCACCAAATCACATGGTTTTTCTGCTCTTTACCGCCACCTTTGGTCAACTTCTGTATTGTTGTCTGATCTTTTGCATTGGTTCTGCATTGGTTTGTACAAAAGTCCGATGGTTTTGTGTACACACGATCAGACTTTGCTCCATCAGACTTTTGTTGGCAGAAAGTTGGTCCGTTTACACAGCCAACAAAAGTCAGCTGAAAACTAAAAAAGTTGGTCCGATGTAGCGTACACACGGTCGGATGTTGGTCCAAAACAGCTAATTTGCATGTTTGTTGTCAAAAAGTCAGATCGTGTGTATGGGCCTTTAGACTTCACGCCTTGGGTGAGCCTGCTAGGGGGCACCATAATAAAAAGTAGGTGCGTCAAAAAGAGGGCTTCCTGGCCTATGTAATATGGTAGGGGTATGTCCTTTGCCCACATAGTTTACGGTAAAAGGTGTCCCTCTTTTTCATCTCAGAAAATTGTGAGGTATGCATAACAGAAAGGGCTTTAACCGCTTCCCGACCGCCTCATGTAGATACACGTCTACAGAATGGCACGGGCAGGCAAAACCACATATATATACGTGGCCCTTTAATTGCCTGGCCGTGGGTCGCACGCGCGGCACCAGCGGCGCGCTCGCGACCCGGTCGGGAGCTCCGTGACCCCGGCCGCGGGACCAGCGGACCCGATCGCCGCTGGTGTCCCGCAATCGGGTCACGGAGCTGACGAACGGGGAGAGGTATGTGTAAACAAACCTCTCCCCGCGCTTCCTACTCTGCCTATCATTGATTGGCTGTTCCCGGTCATCGGGAAAGCCGATCAAGGACGTCAGACATCAGCCCCGCCCCCTAATGTAAAAAACACAACACACGTCAGAGCCCATAACCCCTCCCCCCCCCCCCTAGTGGTTAACTCTTTCACTACAACTGTCATTTATACAGGAATCAATGCATTTAAATAGCATTGATTGCTGTATAAATGACAATGGTCCCAAAAATGTGTCAAAAATGTCCGATGTGTCCACCATAATGTCGCAGTCACAATAAAAATCGCTGATCGCCGCCATTACTAGTAAAAAAAAAAATATTAATAAAAATGCTATAAAACTATCCCCTATTTTGTAAACGCTATAACTTTTGCGCAAACCAATCAATAATCGCTAATTGCGATTTTTTTTTTATCAAAAATATGTAGAAGAATACGTATCGGCCTAAACTGAGGAAAAAAAAATGTTTTTTTATATATTTTTGGGGGATATTTATTATAGCAAAAAGCAAAAAATATTGCATTTTTTTCAAAATTGTCGCTCTACTTTTGTTTATAGCGCAAAAAATAAAAACCGCAGGGGCGATCAAATACCACCAAAAGAAAGCTCTATTTGTGGGAAAAAAAGGACGCCAATTTTGTTTGGGAGCCACGTTGCACGACCGCGCAATTGTCAGTTAAAGCGACGCAGTGCCGAATCGCAAAAAGGGGCCTGGTCCTTTAATGAAAGCTGCAGATTAACATTAACATGTTAAAGTTTATATGAGGTCCCAGTGATTGGGTATAGCTTTACTATAAAAAAATAAAATAACAGATGGCTGCCGATTGAAAGGGAAATACGTTTTAAAACAACATTTGGCCACAAAATGAATGAAAATGATGTATACGATATCAACAAAGCCATAGTAACAAGTTAGGACGACAAGTCCTTAATTCACCTAAACTGCAACAATTACTCTTCAGAAATCTATTGTTGCTGTAAATTCTGCGGCAACACAAAATGTACACACTTTTTTTCCGAGCGACGATATTTAGTATCATCTGCAGGATTCTACATAACAGTCAGAATCATTGATATTGCAGTTTTATTGTAGAACGCGTAATGAGAGCCATTTCCCGTCTACATCCATCAAAATGTATCATGCAGAGCCACACTGTGTGGATTCGGGTCCCATCTGGTTAGCAATTTCTAAATATTAAATAATAACACACAGCTCTGTGATAGTAACATCAGGATCCGGAGCTCCGGGGGCGATATATCTGCTGCATAGTCAAGCTATTCCACAAGTCTACACTTTATTTGCCCTCTTGTAATTGTTATACTATAGATCTCAGAAGGGAACATCTTCATTCCCGCACAATGGTGGGAATTCTGTACTGGTAGAGGCGCAAGGAGACCCAAGGTTATAAGGGCAGGACTGCTGCAATTGCAACCTCTTACACCCCCCAACATATTTATACACATACAAATAGCAAACATATATATATATATATATATATATATATATATATATATATATATATATATATATATATATATACATATACATATATATATACAGTATATATGTGTTTGCTATATGTATGTGTATAAATATGTTGGGGGTGTAAGATATATATATATATGTATACACAGTATATATCTCTTACACTCCCCCCAACATATTTATACACATACATATAGCAAACACATATATACTGTATATATATATATATATATATATATATATATATATATATACACAGAAGGTAAAATAAGGTGCTGTTGACATGAAATGTCCACCACATGTCGGTAATATATGTACCTAGAAAAATGGTGACGTGCAGTGTTGCCAACCTACCAGATTGAAATTTACTGACACGAGACCGAAAAATTTCCTGGCACAGCCACGTTTTTACTGACATAGTTACAAAATTACAGTTTTAAGTGCAAATCTTTGTATTTAGGCTACAAACAAGTACAATATACAATTATCAATGTGTTTTAAGGTAGATATTAGGGCAAAAAACATATTTCTTATTTTATTTTCAATATAGTAAGTAGCTCAGGGACAGGAGAAATTAGAATAGGAAGGCACAAACACATGAAGTTGGTCCCTTCAGTTCACTCCAGTCTAAACAGCACTGATAGTCCCACTCCCGACCTGCCCTGCTCCTGTCCTGCAGACCCGCACACGAGGCTCTGGCCGCTCTGCTTGGCTCCCTTGTACCATGACATCACACGACACGCTCGGACACCACCTCCACCAGAGCTGCCGAACACACTGTAGCAGGGACTCGGATGGTCTCGGCCGGCTCTGGACCGAGCCGAACATCACAACCATATTTTTTACTGGCAACTTTTTGCTTTTACTGGCATTTACTGACAGGAGAAAAATGCCTGTTTTTTACTGGCTGCCAGTAAAAATACTGACGGTTGGCAACACTGGTGACGTGTTCTTACATTAAATACTTTAAATCCTAGATTTAAATAAAAAGTGTAATTTAAATTAAATCTGTATATATATATATATATATATATATATATGTGTGTATGTATGTATGTATGTATGTATGTATATATATATATATATATGTATATGTATATATATATGTAGCGCCATAACCAGGGTTGATACCCAGTAATTGCTGAGACTGAGCGTAGCTTTTCAGGCAGAAAATCGCGCGAATTGCAGCGTTTTTTGCAGCGTTTTTTATCACGATTAGCATTGGTTTTTTACCGCGTTTTGCCGCGATTTTGTGCAGAGCAAAAGGTCCCCAATGTAAAAAGAAGAAAAACGCCCAAATCTGCCCGATTCGAGCGACAAAAAAGGGTCCGGAACTTGTTTGAGCTTCAGGCGTAGGGCTTCAGGCGTTTTGGAGTGGAGATGTGAACCATCTCCATAGAGAATCATGTATTTTTTCCCCTCTAGCGCTTTGTAGCTTCAGGCTTCAGGCGACAAAACGCGCAGGTGTGAATGCAGCCTCAAAGTCCTTTAAGGATTTTTATTTGCATAATACGTTGAAACAGAACACAGTCTCTCAGTTGGGAATAGAGGGCACGGGTGATAAAGCTCAGGCACTTTAGAACTGCTGACATTCAGATAAATGTCTCTCTAGATGGTCCAGAGATTAGCCACTCGCAACTGGACACTTCACTGTTGGATAAACCCTTGTTTGTAGATCTAGCAGCCAACAAGTGATTCGGAATTAGCAAAGTCTCTGCCACCGACTTGGTTGTGAAACTTCAGATGAACAATGTAAAAGTCTCTGCCACAGACTTGGTTGCAACCAAAGGATAGGTTAGGAACTTTTCCTATGGTACCAGTATCTTTCAGCCAATCCGGCGATACCATAGGAAATGCGGATTCAACTAGTGTCCATAAATCTCTTCGTGCGCGGCCCTCCTCCGAACAGTCCTCCCCTGGTCGCTTGTCGGGTTGCTGGGCCTCTCCAATCCTGAGAGGGCACCGGGACACTTCAGAATCCTCCTTCAGTTACTGCGCCTCTACTAGCCAGTTCCGAGGACGGATCCCCACCCCAGACCACGAGGGCCTCTGGGACTGGTCAGGATGACCAGGCTTACGGGGTCAGCAGACACACGGGGACCGAGACCCCTCACGGGGCTGGTCCGGACCGGAACCAGAACCAAAAACAACCTTGAACACGTGACTTCAGCACCTTAAGTACCGCTTACCGGAATACACAGCGGGGCCAGACGCGCCCACTGATTGGCTCCGGGAAAAGATTGGTACCTAATGCGTCCAACCAGACTGCGTTCTCCAGCCGGTCACAGGTGCTCACCTCACCTATGACCAGGCAGAACTCCAGTACAGCCCAGCCAAACTGATGCCAAAGTATAACCTAGACTAATTAACCCCAAACTCAATTACAGTTCTGGGAAAAACTAAATTTACAAGAATAGCGCACACTTTGAAAAAGTGTTGATGCTACATATATATGTATATATATTGTGGCAGAGCGTTGCCCTGTCAGGGTCTAGAAAGAGGATGTGACCCAGAATTCTCAACCAGATGGGTTGAGGGGCTCCAGGGAGCATGTAACATGAAGAGGAAACTGGCCTTTCAGTTTCCTCAGTGTTTTGTAAAGTCCACTTTGGGACCTGGAGCTCTGGGATTTCTGAGAGATCCGGGTGGGATGAAATCCCTAGTCCTGGGTCCTGATTTTGAGAACAGCCAGCATACTGATGGGTCAGGTGTGTGCTGGGATTTTAGTAGTAACCTGACCATGGTTCCGGAACTCCGACGAAAGTCCATCAGAAAGACCATCAGACCTAGTCCGTCAAAAAGTCTGCTTGTGTGTACGTGGCATAAGAGTCTAATTTCGAGTAAAAAATAATTGCAAAAAATAAAGGTAATTAATTAGTTAGGTGCTATTAATGAATACAGATCCGCATCAATTTGTGTCTATTATAACTACCTGATGTTCACCTTTAAGTGTATTTTTAAAGCAACCAGTATAAATACCTGAATTGGACTTAATCACCAGTCTCAACAGCACTCTGGCCAAGAGAGCTACGAGGCTACATTAAAGGGGTGAATAAGGTGTTTTGCATAACTATGTATTAAAAGGAAAGAGAAGAGAGATTACTTTGTTAGTCTCTTGCTGCGTTTTAATTTCCCAATCACAGTCTGGAGGCAGGGAACGTACCAAGCTGTACTGCTTAACTGCAGAAGAGAAGATGTGCTACAAGAAGTTCTTCCAATCCCTTATTGGCACATGACCACAAAATGCAAGCTTTACCAGGAAACATGGCGGTTTGGGAGGGGCTCTCTAGGATCAGGGCCAGTTTTACAATCGCTGTCCCATCCAGGCTTATTGTTTTGTGCTGCCTCCATCCTACCCTTGTTGACTAGCCAGAAGTCTAATGCCTCGTACACACGATCGGATTTTCGTCCGGGAATTGTGTGACGACAGACTGCCTAAAATCCGACCGTTAGTACGCTCCATCCGACAATTGTTGACCAACTTTCCGCCAACAAATGTTGGATGGCAGGCTAGTAAATTTTCGGCGGACAGCGGTCTGTTGTCAGATTTTCCTATCGTTTGTACACAAATCCGTCACACAAAAGTCCAAAGTACAAACACGCATGCTCAGAATCAATGCTCATCAAAAACGGCATTAGGAGAAGGCGCCCAAAGGGCAGCGCGCAAGAGCTGAAATTCCTCATAGTACGTCACTACATTCGTGTTTTTTGGCCGACAATTGTGTACCGTTTGTATGCAAGACAAGTTCCTGGCACAGGCTCTTTGGACAAAAATCTGACGCTTTGTTGGCCAACAAACAAGCTTAAGGCCTCGTACACATAAAAATCAGAAGGGAAAAGTCGTAAGAAGAGCTGTCGGCGGATTTTCGGAACGTTTGTACGGGCAGGCTTGGCAAGTGTCTGCTATTCACCAAGGTCTCAGCTAGGCTAGCTGGGGGGCCTATTCTGCTGAAAGTTTCTGGGTCTGACTGAGGGCTTTTCGTCTGGGGATCTGGTCTGGTATCACTGGAAAAGGTGTCTGAAAGATACTTGAAGAAGGTATTCAACTATCCAAGGACATTAGTGAGTACAGACTGGAGTGCTATCCCTCAGGTACTAGAGTCAGCATTGCTCAAAGGGGACATTGTGCCTTGTGTCTTGGTATAGCTCAGTGTCCTCAAGTTGCTGCTAAAGTTAATGGAGAATCTCACAGTTACCCTACTCATACCAAGTTCAAGTTCTGCAATAAAGCATCAGTAAAGCATACCCCTAGACTGTTCATCGAACCAAAGGAGTGACTGTGACTGTGTGCTAGACATGTGCAATTCGTTTTTTTTTTTTTTCGTTTTCCGTTTTTTTTCGTTATTTTCGTTCATTCGTTATCGTACTAATGAACGAACGATTCGCTAAAAATTTTAACGAATAACGAATCGTTCAAATCGACAAATCCGAAAACAACGAAAATCGAAAAAAACGAATTAGAAGCAATGAATCTACGAAAGAAGAAAATCCGAAAAACGAAAACAGGAACAACGAAAATCAAAATGAACGAAAAAATTTGTACATTCGTAACTTTTTTTTTTGTTGAATTGGTAATTTTCCATGTCCCTTACAATGGTGCTGCTTAACGTGCCTCGAATGGATTGAACGAAAAAATTCGTACATTCGTAACTTTTTTTTTTTCGATTCGTAATTTTCCGTGTCTCTTAAAATGTAATAATAGCATACACATTACATAAAATTATGAATTATGCTCCGATTACGAATCTACGAATGTTACGAAAGTACGAATAAATACGAATGCGTCCGAATTTCGAATAAACGAATAAACGAAAATTAAACTAACGGAAAAACAAAAAAATAACTCTTACAAAAATATGAATCGTTACGAATACGAACACCGACGACTTACGAATTTACGAATCGTTCCGAATCAACGGAAACGAAAAAAAACGAAACGAAAATAAACAAATTTTTGCAGGTGCAACTATGGGAAAAGACTCTAGGGACCTTAAACTGACGACTCCCGTGGGAGTGAGTGCTACACAAAGATACAAAAATGTGAAGTTATGCCAGGCCCAACTTTTCTCATAAAGATTTGGCCCTAGACTGCATTTTTCCAGAGCTAGGAGCCAAACTCAACTTTCACAGAAAAAGCTGAAAATTGCTTACTATAAAGCCGAAAGTACGTGGACAGCCCTCCAAGTTATTGAGTTTGGGTGTTTACAACGAAGGGAACTTTTAATGCTACAACATACAAAGACATTGTGAACTTCCAAACTTGTGACTACAGTTTGGAGAAGACTCTTTTCTGTCCCAGCATGCCCGGCCCTCCTCATCAAAAAGTTTTTCTTTGTAGCTTTAGATGAGAAAAACAACAACAGCGGGGTTTTGTTTTGACAAATTCCTTACTTCCTGTTACGAAGACACAACAGGAAATGTTGAAGTTGTGGTTGTCATGGGAACAGGTGTCCCCGCCAAAAGTTTCCATTGTTCCTGATCCAGATACAATTCCAGTGTTTGGATGAGTAGTGATGAGCTCAGCCATGATCAGACCAGGATCTGGAACCTTGTGGACGGCCTTCCCAGAAGAGTTGAAGCTGTTATAGCTGCAAAGGGTGGGCCAACTTGATATTGAACCCTACAGACTAATGCTGCGTACACACGATCGGAATTCTCGTCGGAAAAAACTCTGACGTTTTTCTGACGGAATTCCGACGGAATTCCGCTCAAGCTGTGTTGCCTACACACGATCACACCAAATTCCGATGGTCAATAACACAGCGGCATAAAACACGTTCAACAGCACTATAAAAGGGAAGTTTAATGCTTCCGAGCATGCGTCGAATTGTTTCCGAGCATGCGTCGGAATTTTGCGTGTCGGAATTGCATACACACGATCGGAAAATCCGATAGAAAGGTTTTCCTTCGGAAAAATTGAGAACAGGTTCTCAATTCAAAGTCCGTCGGAAATTCTGACAGAAAAAGACCGTTAAGCATACACACGGTCGGAAAATCCGATGAAAAGCTCCCATCGGACTGTTTACATTGGAAATTCCAACCGTGTGTACGCCGCATAAGACTGGGATGTCAGAAGGGGTGTTGGGAGGAGGTGGCTAAGGGGGGCTGAAGCCCCGAATGTGCCAAGCGTCCGAAAGTGGCCTAGTGACCCCCCCATGGTTCTTGGACTTCAGGCTGAAGCCCCTGATCTTTTTGCCACCAAGCAACGCCCCTGCCTGTGCTCCTGTGCATAAAGCTAGCTCCATATAGACATGATTTGATGAGTTTAGTATGCAGGAACCTTCACAGAGCCTGGACCTCAACCCTACTGAACACCTTTAGGATAATTTGGAATGTCATTGGAGAGCCAGGTTGTCTACTATACTCAGTACTTAATCTCACAAATGTTTGTTTTTTTTTGGCTGAATGGGCACAAATTCCCCCAGACTTTCCAAAATTTCACCAGAAGAGTGGAGGCTATTATAGCCAGGGATGGCCAACTCCATATTCAGGCCTATGGTTATGGAACAGGATGTCCAACAAGGTCATATAGATGTGACGGTCAGGTGTCCATGAGCTTTGATCATATAGTGTACCTCAGCTATTTATATCTTTGGTACTGTTCATCACAATTACTCGCTGTTTTTATGGAACCTTTGTTTATGCATGTTCCATTATTCGCTTAGGTTGAGTTTGTCACTGGGTTACTTTAAGAAGATCGCATGCCCGTATATATGGGCAAAAGAAATGCATGAGGTCAAGACCAGATCCAGCAAAGTATTTTAGGCCATTTCTCATAACATCGTGCCAGGTGTCTCATTACAGAGAATTGTTCCTAAATAAATCTCTGGTTTAACAGCGTTACAATATCCATTTAATGCAGCCGACACGGAAAGGATATATAGGTTTGTAAGCGCTCTCATTAATTCTATTGCTTTTCTATAGCGCTTGGGCAACATTTCAGTGGGCTGGAAATATTATCCAAGAAGGAGAAGGGGAGAAATTATGTTTGTGATCAGATTCTGGGCAAGCACAGACCATTATATCATTAAAGTGCATCAATATGTAATCCGATTTAGTGCTACACAGTCATTTGACACGTTCTAAATGGTGCGATGTCAGACGCTTGCCAAAAAATGTATGTGCTTATTTTAGCAGAGAAACCTAATGCTGTCATTTGTATAACTGTTTCTGCTTCAGCTAAAGAAAAAGAAAATATATATAAAAAAAAAAAAAAGGGGTCCGCGGTAATCAAGTGAGGCCTGCATTTATGAAGAAGGGGCCAAATATTTTGGATTTAAAGGGTAACTCCAGACAAATAATTAAATGTAAATTATCGGGTCAATGATATTTAGAGTAGTAACATGGGGAGCCTGGTGAGTTTAGTCAGCCCTTGTCTTGTTATTTGTCCTCGATCAGCTTTTCTCAACCAAGTTTGTCTAGAAGTTCTTAGGGGTTCCTTGAGCAATGCCTGACTCTCAGATAAGTAACCACTGACACAAGTGTCACCAGATTCATTTAGCTATCTGTAGGGGAAGTATTCTTACTGCTGGCCACCAATGTAAGGAGCATTCTTCCCACTGATCACCAATGTAAGGGACATTCTTCCCACTGATCACCAATGTAAGGACCATTCTTCCCACTGATCACCAATGTAAGGAGCATTCTTCCCACTGACCACCAGTGTATGGAGCATTCTTCCCACTGATCACCAATGTAAGGACCATTCTTCCCACTGACCACCAATCTAAGGAACATTCTTCCCACTTTTTTTAAGGAACATTCTTCCCACTGACCACCAATGTAAGGAACATTCTTCCCCCTGACCACCAATGTAAGGAGAATTCTTCCCACTGATCACCAATGTAAGGGACATTCTTCTCACTGATCACCAATGTAAGGAACATTCTTCCCACTGATCACCAATGTAAGGAACATTCTTCCCACTGATCACCAATGTAAGGAACATTCTTCCCACTGATCACCAATGTAAGGGACATTCTTCCCCCTGACCACCAATGTAAGGAACATTCTTCTCACTGATCACCAATGTAAGGAGCATTCTTCCCACTGACCACCAATGTAACGAACATTCTTTCCACTGACCTCCAATGTAAGGAGCATTCTTCCCACCAACCACCAATGTAAGGAGCATTCTTCCCACTGATCACCAATGTAAGGGACATTCTTCCCACTGACCACCAATGTAAGGAACATTCTTCCCACTGACCACCAATGTAAGGAGCATTCTTCCCACTGACCACCAATGTAAGGAACATTCTTCCCACTGATCACCAATGTAAGGAACATTCTTCCCACTGACCACCAATGTAAGGGACATTCTTCCCACTGATCACCAATGTAAGGAGTATTCTTCCCACTGATCATCAATGTAAGGGACATTCTTCCCACTGATCACCAATGTAAGGAACATTCTCCCCCCTGACCACCAATGTAAGGAGCATTCTTCCCACTGAACACCAATCTAAGGAACATTCTCCCCCCTGACCACCAATGTAAGGAGCATTCTTCCCACTGACCACCAATGTAAGGAGCATTCTTCCCCCTGATCACCAATCTAAGGAACATTCTTCCCACTGATCACCAATGTAAGGAACATTCTTCCTACTGACTACCAATGCAAGGAACATTGTTCCCAATGATCACCAATGTAAGGAGAATTCTTCCCACTGACACTGACTGACACACTAATGCTTGGGGTCACATAATAATGGCACACTGACACTTGGTGTCAAAGATCATAATATGATGACACTTGAGGGACACATTGACAATATTGTTTTATAATAAAGATGCACTGACACTTAGGCTACTTGCACACCAAGGCGCTGGGTGCGCTGGCGGTAAAGCAGCGCTATATTTAGCGCCGCTTTACCGTCGTTTTAGCAGCGCTTTTCGGCAGCTAGCAGGGCGGTTTTACCCCCCACAAGCGTCCAAAAAAGGGTTAATACAGCAGCAGCAGCAGCGATTTGCGGCCGGGTTCGGAGCGCTGCCCCATTGTTTTTAATGGGAAGGGGCACTTTAGGAGCGGTAAATACACCGCTCCTACAGCGCTCCAAAGATGCGGCTTGCAGGACATTTTTCAGCGTCCTGCAAGCGCACCCTCGGGCTTTCACACTGGAGAGACAGCAGCGGCTGTTTGAAGGCGCTTTGCAGGCGCTATTTTTAGAACTTTAGCGCCTGCAAAGCGCCTCAGTGTGAATCTGATGCAGCTGTGCGTAGTAGTCAATCAGCTTCTAACTTCAGTTTGTTCAATTAAGCTTTGACAATAAAACCTGAAAGATGATTGGTTTCTATGCAAAGGTGCACCAGATTTTGCGCTCTCCAGTTTTAGTACATCAACCCCTCTGGGTCCACAATAATTACAGAATGGCTCTTGGGGCCCTAACACTTGTTAAGCCCCATACACACGGTCGGATTTTCCGATGGATTCTGTCCTATCGGACAATGTTGTCGGAAATTCCGACCGTGTGTAGGCACCATCGGACAGTTTCCATCGGATTGTCCGACGGACAAAGTTCTATCTCCTGCTGGATAGATTTTCCGACAACAAAGTCCGATCACACCAATTCCGATCGTGTGTAGCGAATTCCGACCGGACAAAGTGCCACGCATGCTCAGATCACATTACAAGACCAAAGCTATTGGCTACTAGCCTCTACGTAGTCCCGTCGTAGGCAACAAACGTCACCACGTTCAGAATGATCGGATTTTCCGACAACTTTGTCCGACCGTGTGTATGCAACACCAGTGTCGGACTAAATCCGTCGGACCAAATCCGATGGATTTGGTGGTCGGATTTTCCGATCGTGTGTACGGGGCTTTAGAGCGTTGTGGTGCTATCAATTTTTCATGTCACCCTAGTGTACTATGGTGAGCTGCTGTGTTTTGCGGTGCACTGCGTTGGAAAAAAGCAGAATTGTTTTGTCCTTTCTGGGTCAATGGCAGCCCATTTAAATAAACAGGGTGCCTAACCTAACAAATGGGCCCCAAAGTGCACAAATTGTTTAGGCACCCCAAATATCATTGTGTCATTATTTTGGGACCCCAAGTGTCATTATACGGGGATCCCAAGTGTCAGTGTGTCATTATTTGGGGACCCCAAGTGTCAGTTTTATTATTCTGAACCCCAAGTACTAGTGTGTGATTATTCCAGGACCCCAAGTGTCAGTGTATCAATATTTTAGGACCCCAAAGTGTTGGTGTGTCACTATGCTGGGACCCCAAGTGCCAGTGTATCATCATTCAGGGACCCCTAATGTTATGCCGTGTACACACGGCCGGACTTTCCGGAAGAAAAGGTCCAATGGGAGCCATTCATCGGACATTCTGACCGTGTGTATGCCCCATCGGACTTTTTCTGCCAGCATTTCCGACGGACTTAGATATAGAACATGTTCTAAATCTTTCCGTCGGAAATGCAGATGGACCTTAGTCCAAGTCCAAGTCCAACCGTGTGTACGGGGCATAAGTGTATCATTATTTCAGGCCCCAAGTGTTGATTTGTCGTTATTCAGGGACCCCAAGTGCCAGTACGTCATTATTCTGAACCCCAAGTGCCAGTGTATCCTTATTCTTGGACCCTATGTGTCGGTGTGTCATTATTCCCGGGCCCCAGGAGTCACTGTGTGATTATTCTGTGACCCCAAGTGTCAATGTGTCATTACTCTGGACACCAAAATGCCAGTGCGCCATTATTCTTGGTTCTGAGTATCAATGTGTCATAGTTGGCTGACCCTGAGCGTCATTTTGCCATTACTCGGGTTCCCAAGCATTGCCCTCTATGCTGGGAGCTCAGGATGTAAATGACCCCCACTGATCTCCCAGTGCTGACAATGAGGCCTCATGCACACGGACGTTTTAAAAAAACGGGCTGTAAAGCTAAGTCGGACGCCTGGAAAAAGCAGCCTAAAAAAACTTGACTTTTACCGCGTTTTGCATTGTCGTTTTTGCGCGTTTTTTAGCGTCAGCGTTAATTAGCGTTTTTTAAAGAAAAACGCATCTCTAATTTCCTATACAGGGATTACAGTGTCCAATCAACTTTTTGCAGCAAAAAAACGCTGCAGCTCAAAAACACGTTTTTGCGCGATTTGCATTTTTACAGCTCTAGCGCCGCGCCACGGAACGCACTGGTCCTGGGTTTTTTTTTACAGCTTAAAAACGCCTATGCCATTTGCAGCTCAAAAACGCCTAGGTGGGCATGAAGCCATAGACTAACATGGACAGGCGTTTTTAAGCTGCAAAAAACGCTCAAAAACGCGGCTGCAAAAACGTCCGTGTGCATGAGGCCTGAATGTATTAATTTGTTATTCTTGGTAAGAAAGAAATCCTTTTTTTTTTACCCAAAATAATAAGTGATTTGACAATGCTGATATGTTATTTACTGAGTGAGTACAAATTTTAATGGCAGGTCCACATCAACGTAACCTAAATGTCCTCCCCAGACAGCCCAATTGCTTTAGCACTAAACTGTTGTTGCCTGAAATTGCTCTCTAAAGATCCTTGTTTGGACGGCTTCTATATTTTTGCATTCAGAATTTTGTCATTTCTCGCAGGCCTTTCCCCGAGCTGCTTATTCAACAAGAACAGAAATTCTGCATTAACCTGAGTAATATGGTGACCTATGTAAATGACTTCCAAAGTTTTTTTCCTTTTAATGAAAACAACCATCAAAATAACAGGAAGAATAGGGATCCGGCCTTTTGCAAATCAGTCTTTAAGCTTCAAAGATATGAGAAGCCTGGACATTCATCATAATTAGTTTTACAGCCGGATGGTGCAGGCATATTTATGTACGCAGCTCCGCGGAGGGGTCCCAGAAGTGGAGTTTGCAGTCTGTGTGAGCTGTATTTATGTGAGCTGCTGCTAATCTGCTCTGCAGCCTTCGTCCTTGTAAATCTCTCTTGTCGAAAAATCTAATTCACTGATTGTCACCCATGAGATACTTCATAAAACAATTCACGGGAAGAGAGAAGAAGCCAATTGTGTGGTCTGCCTCTCACCAGCGCCAGTTTACGGTTCCAGCCCTCCTGCATCTAACCTAAAGAGGACCAGACATGGCTGGGCTTATACAAGAATCTGAATATTCAGTCTAAAATTTGAATTATAACTGTGCAGGTTTGCATATGGTGGAGATATTTTTTTCTTCATTATATATTAAATCTTTTCTTACAATTTTTTTAACCACTTATGCCCCGTACACACGGTCGGATTTTCCGACGGAAAATGTCCTATCGGACAATGTTGTCGGAAATTCCGACCGTGTGTGGGCTCCATAGGACTTTTTCCGTCCGGATTTTCCGACGGACAAAGTTTTATCTCCTGCTCTTAAATTTTCCGACAACAAAGTCCTATCGGACTTTTTCCGATCGTGTGTATCAAATTCCGACGGACAAAGTGCCACGCATGCTCAGATCACATTACAAGACCAAAGCTATTGGCTACTAGCCTCTACGTAGTCCCGTCGTAGGCAACAAACGTCACCACGTTCAGAATGATCGGACTTTTCGACAACTTTGTCCGACCGTGTGTATGCAACACCAGTGCCGGACAAAATCCGTCGGAAAAAATCCGATGGATTTTGTGGTCGGATTTACCGACCGTGTGTACGGGGCATTAAAGTGATGTCTCCACCAAAAAAGAAAATAGCTTAACCTCCCTGGCGTTATGATTCTGTCTGGAATTTTGTGCTGAAAGCGGTACAATTATTTTGCATGGAAATTTGGCGTTTTTATATTGTAGGCCTGCAAATCTAATGAATAACTCACTTAAATCTATCCAAACCAGAGTCTAGTAGACATCCCGGGTATGATAAAGTTTGAAACACAAAATCATAAATTATAATAAAATAAAAATATCAGTGGTGGCAGGTGCTCAACATTTTTGGGGGGGGGGCGCAAACAAACAGCCTCACTGTGCCCCAAACGCTGCCACTGTGCCCATCTAACGCTGCCATTGTGCCTCAAACACTGCCACCGTCCCCTAAGTGCTGCCACTGTGCCCATCTAACGCTGCCACCATGCCCCAAGTGCTTTCACTGTGCCCATTAAATGCTGCCAATGTGCCCTATGCCCACCATCTACCGGCACTTACCTTGTCTCGGTGTGCAGCTGGTGACGGCGTCAGGCGGCGAGCAGTGTCTCCTCTTCGACCCGACATCTTCTCCCGCGCTCCTCCTGTCTTCTGCAATAATTGGACGCCTAGGCTTCCAATCACAGCACCTGTGACTTCAGCCAATCAGGTGACCGGTAACACAAACCCCGGCAACCTGATTGGCTGAGAGGCGGGTCTGTGTTAGGGAAGCGATGTATTCGCTTCTCTAACACAATACTGTGTAGACAGCGAACGCACAGCATTGCGCCCGCTGTTTACACTTATGGAAGCCTATTAGAGCACACCACTCTAATCAGGTCCCCTATTAGAGCTTACAGCTCTAATAGGGCGCTTCCAAAAACACCCCCCCCCCCCCCCGCCGCTGTAATTCAGATGCCCAGCGCCCGACAAGGGGCCGGACACCTGAATAGGGGGCGGCAGCGGTGACAATAGATAGATTCAAGCAATGCATGAATCTATCTATTGGTGATAGAGCGGTACAGGAGAGAGGGGGCGGTGCTCCTGCGCCCTCTATGCACGCACCGCCACTGAAAAATATATATAAAAATGATTCAATAATGTAATCAAATCAAAAACACTAAATGTTGCTCAGTTGCAGAATAGTCGCTGTCATTAAATTTAGTGTTTGATGATGAATTGTGATTCTAATTTATTATCGCTATTTTCTAGCTGGTCTAAAACCACTTTTGACATAAAGGGACACTTTTTGGTTGCTATGGACAATCTCCAGTTTCCAGGCAGAAAAAAATCTATTTATTATATAAAATGACATGCAGGGCACTGGGCAGACCACTAGGGACAAAGGGGATGTGTATTTTTTTATACAGTACTGTATTCTGTAAGATTACAGTACTGTATGTGTATTGTGTTTTTTAACTTTTTTGAATTTGGCGCCGATCTCCACTCCCGTGCGTCGTAACGTCGCAGGGAACGGAGATCAGCGGCACTGGGCACTGTGTGAATCGAGCGAGCGGACGGCTCGCACACACAGCGGGGAGACATCGCAGGATCCAGGGGACAAGGTAAGTAACTTCCCCCCCCTGTATCCTGCAATGCAAGCCCGAGTCTGGCTCGGGGTTACCGCTTTTGGTACTGAAGTTCCACCCCGAGCCAGACTCAAGAATACCGCCAGGGGGGGTTAAAATTCATAAAAAAATAAGAAATAAAATAATTGGAAAGATAAATGTTTTTACTCACCTCTAAATGCCTGTTGCTAGGGGGGTCCCTCGTAGTCTGCCTCCTTCAGTGCCCGGGCACTGACATCACTTCCCCTCGCCGCAGTCAGTCATCTGGGACACGTGACAGGTCCCAGATGACCGCGCGGCGTATCACGGCGCGCAGCGAAGCGGGGAACGAGTGGGGCTTCGTTCCCCCGCATCGCTGGACCCTGGGACAGGTAAGTGTCCGATTATTAAAAGTCAGCAGCTGCAGTATTTGTACTGTAGCTGCTGACTTTTAAAAAAAAAAAATTTAAGGGGCACCCCACTTTAAGGACCGAGCCTTTTTGAGATTTGTTGTTTACAAGTTAAAAAAATTTTTTTTTGCTACAAAATTACTTAGAACCCCCAAACATTATACATTTTTTTCTAACACCCCAGAGAATAAAATAGCGGTCATTGCAATACTTTCTGTCACACTGTATTTGCGCAGCGGTATTACAAGCGCACTTTTTTGGAAAAAGTACCGTATATACTCGAGTATACGTCAAGTTTTTCAGCACATTTTTTTGTGCTGAAAGTGCCCCCCCCCCCCCCCCTCGGCTTATACTGGAGTCAAGCATTTTTCTGCTGCAGAAAATTACATTTTCCGAACCGACTTTGGGTGCTAGGAACCCCAAATTTGGTGTGCAAAACCCAATGGAACTAGCACTACAACATATCCTAGCACCAAGTGGCCCCGAGATAGGGGGCCCCAAAGTTGGTTCGGAAAATGTCATTCTCTGCTGCAGAAAAGTGCTTTACATTTTCCGAACCGACTTTGGGGCCCCATATCTCGGGCCACTAAGTGCTAGGAACCCTAAGTACTAGTTCCACTGGGTTTGCACACCAAATTTGGGGTTCCTAGCACCAAGTGGCCCCGAGACACAGGGCCCCAAATGCGGTCAACTGTGTCCATCTGCAGCAATGTCATTTCGGGACCCTTCAGGGCCAGAGACCCCAAATTTTGGCTGCAGCTAGGGGGCATCTAGGAACCCTTAACTACCAAGTTTGTTCAGGGGACCTATGGCTGCAAATGGGCACAGTGAGGCTGCAAATGGGCATTGTTGACCCTCTTTTACACTTATAGTAGCTGAGCATTTCTCACCCTAGGCTTATACTCGAGTCAATACGTTTTTCTAGTTTTTTGTGGTAAAATTAGGTGCCTCAGCTTATATTCGGGTCGGCTTATACTCGAGTATATACGGTACACTTTTCTGAATTAAAAAATAACACATCAGTAAAGTTAGCCCAATTTTTTTTATATTGTGAAAGATAATGTTACGCTAAGTAAATTAATACCCAACATGTCACGCTTCAAAATTGCGACCACTCGTGGAATGGCGACAAACTTTTTCCCTTACAAATCTCCATAGGCGACATTTAAAAAAAAATCTACAGGTTGCATGTTTTAAGTTACAGGGGAGGTCTAGAATTATCACTCTCGCTCTACCGATTGCGCCAATACCTCACATGTGTGGTTTGAACATCGTTTTGATATGCGGGCGCTACTCACATATACGTTCGCTTCTGTACGCGAGCTCGGCAGAACGGGGCGCGTTTAAAAAAAATAAGTTTTTTTATCATTTATTTTACCTTTTATTTTTTAATTTGTGTCACTTTTATTCCTATTACAAGTAATGTAAACATCCCTTGTAATAGAAAAAAAGCATGACAGGACCTCTTAAATATGAGATCTGGGGTCAAAAAGACCTCAGATCTCATATTTACACTTAAATAAAAAAATAAAAAATAAATAAATTAATAAATTAATAAATTAATAAAATAAATTAAAAAATAAATAAAAAAAATGGCCCTTTAAGAGCTGTGGGCTGAAGTGACATTTTGATGTTGCTTCCGCCCTACATTGTTATGGAGATAGGTGAAGGCCATCTTCCCCTCACTCGTCTCCATGCCCAGCAAAGGGTGAAGATCTGATCACCGATGGATCCGGTAAGCGGCGGAGGGCACCGGTAAGCGCGGGAGGGGGGCCCTCTACCGCCGGCGAAAAAGTGATCACGTGGTGAATCCACCGCAGAGACCACTCTTATCAGAAACCGGACCGCCGGCCGAATACGAGGATACTGGGGTTATGGCAGCTAGCTGCTGCCATAACAACGATATCCCCCATCAAAGTTAGGACGTATATCGGCGTGCGGTGGTCCAGAAGTGGTTAATTAATCTAAAATCAAAATGTTTCTGTAGTTTTAACACTTTCCCGACAATCTCCCACCAATGCTTTAAGTGGGTCTTAAATTCATTTGTTACCCCAACATTTCATATTTCTGATATGTGTCTGCATTACCATGTACTTGTATTAAAGAAATATTCTCTTTGTATTGCTTCCTTTGTGTGAAATACCCGGTGATCTTGCCAGTCCCCCTGCTTTCCTATTTCAAACCGACCACATCAGAGCATGGAAGCACATCCACCTCAGTGTGGTCAGTTTGCTTGTTTGCATTCTAGTTGGGAGCATGCATATATATTAACCGCTTCCCGACCGCCTCACGCCGATATACGTCGGCAGAATGGCGCGGCTAGGCAAAACCATGTACAGGCACGTGGCCCTTTAAGAGCCTAGCTGTGGGTCGCGCGCGCACCGGCGGCGGCACGCTCGCGACCCGGTCGGGAGCTCTGTGACCACGGCCGCGGGACCAGCGGACCCGATCGCCGCTGGTGTCCCGCGATCGGGTCACAGAGCTGAATAACAGGGAGAGGTCTGTGTAAACAAACCTCTCCCCGCACTTCCTACTCTGCCTGTCATTGATCGGCTGTTCCCTGTCATCGGGAAAGCCGATCAATGACGTCAGACGTCAGCCCCCCCCTAATGTAAAAAAAAAAAACACACATCACACACCATAACCCATCCCCGCCCCCTAGTGGTTAACTCGTTCACTGCCAGTGTCATTTATACAGGAATCAATGCATTTAAATAGCATTGATTGCTGTATAAATGACAATGGTCCCAGAAATGTGTCAAAAATGTCTGATGTGTCCGCCATAATGTCGCAGTCACAATAAAAATCGCTGATCGCCGCCATTACTAGTAAAAAAATAATTATTAATAAAAATGCTATAAAACTATCCCCTATTTTGTAAACTATATAACTTTTGCGCAAACCAATCAATAATCGCTAATTGCGATTTTTTTTTTTACCAAAAATATGTAGAAGAATACGTATCGGCCTAAACTGAGGAAAAAAAAAATGTTTTTTATATATATTTTTTGGGGATATTTATTATAGCAAAAAGTAAAAAATATTGAATTTTTTTCAAAATTGTCGCTCTATTTTTGTTTATAGCGCAAAAATTAAAAACCGCAGAGGCGATCAAATATCACCAAAAGAAAGCTCTTTTTGTGGGAAAAAAAGGACGCCAATTTTGTTTGGAAGCCACGTCGCACGACCGCGCAATTGTTAGTTAAAGCGACGCAGTGCCGAATCGCAAAAAAGGGGCCTGGTCCTTTGGCTGCAAATTGGTCCGGGGCTGAAGTGGTTAAATGGCTCCTTTTTTTCCTTTACAAATGTCATTTTGTGCAGGGACAGTTCTAAACATGGGAAGCACATGTCACTTCACAGGCATACTTTAGACACCCCCCAGGTACCATATTTAAAGGAATATTTCACTTTTATTTTTTTCACTTTATGCATCATTAAAATGACTGCTCCAAAAAGGGGCCTGGTCCTTTGGCTGCAAATTGGTCCGGGGCTGAAGTGGTTAACAGATGGTGCATGGGATGGGGTATGCCTCTAGAGTCCACAGGATAAATAGCACATAGTCCCAAACAGCGGTTCAGCTATTAAAATCTGGTAAATGGCAGTCCTGGAAGGAAGCTCCTTAGAGACATGAAGGATTCTCTGCAGCAATTAGAAAAACAAACAAGGGTGCCACTCTGGGTGTAGAATTAAAAACATAAAGATTTTTTTTAGACCTGGTATAATATTATTTTTTTTTACTTTTAAACCACTTCAGCCCCGGAAGATTTGGCTGCTGAATGACAGGGTAATTTTTTGCGATTCGGCACTGCGTCGCTTTAACTGACAATTGCACGGTCGTGCGACGTGGCACCCAAACAAAATTGACATCCTTTTTCCCCCACAAATAGAGCTTTTTTTTGGGGTATTTGATCGCCTCTGCGGTTTTTTTTTTGCGCTATAAACAAAAAAAGAGCGTAAATTTTGAAAAAAAAAAAAACACAATATTTTGTACTTTTTGCTATAATAAATATCCCCATTTTTTTTTAAAAAAAGCGAATTTTTTCTCAGTTTAGGCTGATATGTATTCTTCTACAAATTTTTGGTAAAAAAAAAACGCAATAAGCGTATATTGATTGGTTTGTGCAAAAGTTATAGCGTCTACAAAATAGGGGATAGATTTATAGCATTTTTATTATTTTTTTTTTTTTTTACTAGTAATGCTGGCGATCTGCAATTTTTATCAGGACAGAATTTACAAATACACTTTTGACACATTTTTGGGACCATTGTCATTTATACAGCGATCAGTGCTATAAAAATGGACCGATTACTGTAAAATTGTCACAGGCAGGGAAGTTAACACTAGGGGGCGATCAAGGGGTTAACTGTGTTCCCTGTGTGTGTTTCTAACTGTAGGGGGAGGGGACTGACCTAGAGGAAATGACAGATAGTGGTTCCTAGCCAATAGGAACTCACGATCTGTCACGCCTCACAGAACAAAACAGGTATTTGTGTGTTTACACACACACGTCCCTGTTCTGTCTCTCGAGCCCACAATCGATTGTGGCCGGCGGTCATTGCGACCGTCGGCCATGAGCATCGGCACCCCCACTGTGCAGCGGGCGCGAGCGTGCCTGCTATCCCGATCACGCAAGCCAACGTACAGGATGAGGATTGGTGTACTGCTGTTTCTCAACCCCTTGCTGACAATCCCCCCACCCAGTTCTTCATAGGGTATTTGTCTGTGCATTTTGAAGTGTACTGTGTCTGTGCTCTGTTCAAGCTGCTGCCATGCCCCTGCCCCCTCAATCATCACAAGGAGTCTCCACTCTCATCTTTCTAAGCAGCCGAGAACAAAGGTCATGTGATCACTAATAAAAAGTATTTATAATTATATATACAGTGTGTGTATATATAATATATATATATATATATATATATATGCTAGATTGAATTTCCCTGTGTATGACCTTGGATCGGACAGTGACTATTCTCTGAATTCTGCCTGCCTTTTACCTGGACTGTCATTGAACCACTCTGCCTCTCTGCCAACCGCAAGTACCTGTTTGCTTTGCTCAGTTGGCGCCTGCCCTGGCATGGTAGCCAGGCACTATAGCATTGTGTATAAGTCCTGGGGACAACCGAGTACCGGTAGGCCTGCTTGTCTTATGGGAAATGGGGCTGCTATAGGTGAAGAACACAGAAGTTAGCTATAGTATCTGACCACCTGCGTTAGGGGGGAGCGCAACAACCTCACCAAAGCTAATGAACTCATGGAATCGTTAAGTTTTCTCCGGGCCTCTGAACAATTAAGTGTTGAAGTCCCAAGCACCTCTTAAATTTGTACATTTTAAGGTGTTTTGTGCTGTCTGTAACATTTAACATTGGCATCTATGGAAATTCATGGTCAGCTTGGCATGGCATGGCTCCAGCAACATTTAACATTGGAGTCTATGGAAAATCTTGGTCAGCTTGGCATGGCACTGCTCCCGTAACATTTAAAATTGGCATCTATTGAAATCCTTGGTCAGCTTGGCATGGCACAGCTCCTGTAACATTTAACATTGGTGTCTATGGAAAACCTTGGTCAGCTTGGCATGACACTGCTCCCGAAACATGGCAAGCTGACCAAAGTTGCACTGCACATGCGCGAGATCGGCAGGTGCATGCTGGGTAGCCAGCATGCATGGAATCCAGGAACAAGGACACTGTGGCTTCAGATGCCCACACTGGAGATGGCCGCGCTGTGCAGGAACTTCACAAAGTAAGAAAACAATGCTGCACAAATAGAAAACCGGGGATAGTTTACAGCATACCTTTGTTACATTGCACAAGGCATGAGTATTCTAGGGGTATTTTTATCTTAAAAGTCATATTTCGGCGGGAGATCCGTTTAAGATAAAAAAAAACTTTCTGCCTCTACAACTCCTTTAACCCATATACTCTATATATTATATCAATTTGTATTTACAAAAGTTTCCCTTTTAAGGTCACAGCACTCCAAATGGTGTGTATAATAGTAACATAAAAATCTGTACAAATGTAATGCGTCAAATCGTGACACACTTGGATAAGTATGGCAGCCGTATACTTTGATATTCCTGTGTGATGTTGACATTTATATTTTTCCCCTCCATTGCATTATGTATAGTACCGTATATATTCCTGCATGACAAACACATCCCTGAGCAATTTCCTCTAGGATACCCTCTCCCCCCCAGGCAAAGGGTGCCAGGTTATTTCCTGTCTAATTATCCACTGGCATAATTCTGATTCTGATTCTGATGGCATAATTAAAGGGTATTAACCCGGCGACCCCTGCAAAGATCAATCACACCTGTCAGCATTATAATCACCATAAACAGCTGCCGTGGACAGTACTAGTGGCATTCATAACAGGGGGGAAAGGTATAGGATGCTGCGTGAAAAGGAATGTTTTACTTGGCTGCAGCACTGCAGTAACTTTATGCTGTATACAGCTTATATAATGTGTGTTTAGAAAGCAAAAAAAGCAAAGAAAGCAAAAAAAATTAAAAAAATTCTCCTTCATGCTAAGATAAGAAATAAAGACAAAAAGTATATATTGCCAAACTGACACTTTATTGCAGGTAACAACACGTGTATTTCAAACCACAGGTTCCCTCTTCTGGCATACTGAACATACTGAGTATATATATATATATATATATACATACACACACACATATATATATATATATATATATATATATATATATACATACACACACACAGTATATATATATATATATTATATATATACTTATATACACACACACACAGTATATATATAGTATATATATATATATATATATATATATATATGGATATATATATATATATATGAATTGCACTTCCCATTAGGATAAGTTAATGGATACACTGTATCTCCAAAGTAATTAGGAGGGGGGTGATTGTGAGTTATTCTTAAAATGAAAGGAGGCAAAATGGATTCATGATCTTAATACAATATACCCTCTTAGGTCTTAATGTTGATTTGGATTTAAAAAAATTTCTGTGAATTGTTTAATTTTGTTTCGTTTCTAGCTAAGGAGCCCCTGAAACATCAGGACGTCGTCGGAGTGACGTCCAATGACGAAACGCGCGTAAGGTGATACCCTGGTACGTCACTTCCTGTTTCTGCGGCTTCCGGTTTTTCTCAGCCTCCGAGTGGAACGCACGCTGTTAGACCGTGGCTTTGTGGTGCCGTCATCACACTGCCTATAGCCGCTCGTTCTGTCTTTTATATTTCACATGTTTTTAGTGGCCATTAAGGCTTAATCTTTTTATCCATTGTTTTTTTACCATTGAATAAAATACCCCCGTGGTTTGCGGATTTACACTATCAGTGTCATTTTTTCCAAATTGACATGAATTAATTGTCGCTGTACCCTGCTATCCCTGGAGAGTGGAACGGTCTTGGACACCCCTAGATAGGAGGATTTCTCCATCATCCATCTTGGACACTTTATGCCTATTACCCCAGCAGGGGTTAGGCACTCTGGTGAGTGTTTTCACATTAGGGGTCACTCTGTGGAAGGAGGGGAGCACTGCAAAAGTCACCGTTGATTTAGCCATCTGTCTGCCAATTGAAGCTATATGAATTCACAGGATTTCTGAAATTACAAGGATTGCACAGGACTGCACAATATTACTCCTTTCTTTCCTTTTTATACCTTGGGATATTAATAAATTTTTTTTTTTTATGGGACATTAGTCTATTTATTTTAATATTTTAAGTATACACAGATTTTTTGTGCCTCATTTTTTGGATTCTCATTTCTATATATATATACTTTGAATAATCTCAAGGTTTTCATTTCTCACTGAGATCTATTGTTTTTAGTTATTTATATGTTTTATACCGACATTGAGTCACTTTATAGATACATTGATTTTTATTGTATTTTTTCACAACCTCTTGATATATATACATATATTTATTGCTTGTGTTGCACCTTATATGTATTAAGGAATATTTTATTTCAGACACCATTTATATATGCTCATATAAGTTTTAATTTATACTCTTCTTTTATGGATAGATATTGCACTTGGTCACTTTGAGTATTTCTGCAATAATACACTGCATTCACTTATTCAGTTTTTCATACGTACATCTCTCACTTGTCACCCATTGATCACATGATTTATTATTATTATCGTACATATTGACAGCAATAGAGGGACTACACTCCCCATACCTACCTTGAACAGCGCCACTATTCCTCATTTATTATTACACTCATTTCTGATGCATTCAGGGGCATTACAGCCCATTAAAGTAGAAGTTTACCCTCCTTTTTCCCTTTCTCCAACTCCCCTGTAAAAAAAAAATTCCTAGGGGTTGGGGGTGTAAAGCTTGCAGTGTGTTCCTATGCCCTTGAAAGGCTCGCAGGCAGTGAATGATAAGGGGGCGGGCAGTTATCGCCACGGGTGCAAAGCCTCATGACCACGGTATGTGAATATCTCTCACCTAGGCGAGAATAACACCCTTCCCTTCCTTCCCACCCGAATATAGACATGTGCGGTTTGCTTTTGGTTCTAAAAAAAAATTAGAATAGTCCCGAATTTAAACAAATCTGAAATAACAAAAAAAATATTTGAATAATTTTCAAATTCAAATTCGAAAACTTTTTCAATTTTTCCAATTTCAAAACAGAATAAAATAGAATAGAAAATAATATATATTTCTCTTCTATTTCTTTACTTTCTATTCTATTTTATTTTTATTATTTTTGGAAATTGGAAAACTATTCGAATTCAAAAGAGAAAGTTTTGAATCGATTCGAAAACGAATAAACAAAATGAATTCAGACTAAACAAAAAAAATGAAACTAATTTAACTAAAGAAATTTATTTAAATAACAAATCGAAGGGGAAACAAAACACATTTTTTCGTGGTTGTAAACCTCAGACACAAAAGATGAACAAATACAAACCTATCTCTCTATAGAGTGTGCTTGTCTCAATCAAGAGCACTAAGTGTTATTTCCTTCTGCAGCCTCGTTCCTGGTGACAGAATGACAGAGGAGGGAGCTCCAGCACACAGCCTGTGATTGACAGGGGGTGTCTCTTCCCTCCAATCACTTCTCACTGAGCTCTGCAGTGTGTAACTTCAGCTCCCCGCCCCCTGCTTTCTGGAAAATGAGTGCAGACAAGCTGTATAAATTCTGGACTTTGAACAGCTGTAGAGGAGCGAGGGCCGCAGATAAACCGGTACAACTTGTGTAGGAGGATTTGTTTCATCTCTGTGTATTACCTGAGACCAGCCACTTCACTGGGTGACCTGGGACATGACAATGATGATACAGAGAGGTGACAACGCTGGATTCGCTAGGCCGGTATCTTTTGGAAGACAGCTCAGCTGTCAAGGAAAGACAAAAAAAGGAAATTGATGGGGGGAGTCAAGTTCCTCTTTAAAGCGGTGTTCCGGACAAAATTATAATTTTTAAATAAAAATACCCCTGTAATACACAAGCTTAATGTATTCTAGTAAAGTTAGTCTGTAAACTAAGGTCTGTTTTGTTAGTTTTTAGCAGTAGTTTGTTATTTTATAAACTTGCAGCAGGCCGTGGCCATCTTAAGTGTGGACATCTGAAGCCAGACTGTATTTCTTTCTGGATCTCATCCTTGCAGATCTCGTACATGCTCAGTGCAGCATAAGCAGTGTAATAGGTTTCAGGTCAGGTTTCCATAGCAACGGCAGTTTGAGAGGAAGTTGCTGCCCCTTCCCAGGAGGCATTGCAAACAGGAAATGATGCGATGGGCCGCGGCCAGGGAGGAGGAAGTG
The DNA here is from genome assembly GCA_028564925.1 of Lithobates sylvaticus. Taxonomy (NCBI): domain Eukaryota; kingdom Metazoa; phylum Chordata; class Amphibia; order Anura; family Ranidae; genus Lithobates; species Lithobates sylvaticus. The sequence continues at coordinate 213,153,315 of CM053034.1, read as the reverse complement.
AAAAATGAATACAGCAGATATACAGTCTGTGCTGAAAAAAAAAAAAATAACTATCCAATTTGTTTACAGTGCACAGTTTAGTGAGGGATGCTGAAGAGTTGTAAAAGTGGGTGGAACTCCACGTTAACTTTTATTGGGCTGCCCAAGGCAACGTACCGCAATGCACTGGATAAGTTCTACATACACCTCCATTGCACAGCGGAGCGGGATGGTTACAGTTGCGGGGGTGCTGCAGCAATGGGTGGATGTCGTCACAATTTACAGAGTAAAAGGTATTTCTAGCACCCCGTAATCTGCTTAAACAATTCCACCTTTATTTGTGTTGGTTAGGCATGTCACATGAACAATGCAACGTTTTGGAATCTGCAAGGGGTCCCTTCATCAGGCAGAGAGACAAGAGAGACCCCTTGCAGTTGCACCTTCTGAGACATTGGTGCTGCAGCTGGACTGGGGCTGGTGAGCCAAACTGTGTGTTCAGACTGACGGTTCACACCAGCATTGCACAGTAATGTGATGTGTGGTCCTGTGCAATGCAATTTAAAATGCACTGAAACCGGATCACAGGGCGCTGTGGTTACATGTGATTCGGCGCAGACAAACACACTGCGTTTGCGATCTGCGCTTGCAGTGTCTTTAAGAATTTATTCACACCCGCAGCAGATTGCACGCTCGGTGCTTTGGGAACCCAGTGCAGTTCCCTGCATCGTGTTCCGGTGTGAACAGGCTCTTAGCGAGGTCTGTCTGTGGAAGAATAGACAGGGGCCCTAAGGCTGAGGCCCTTGTGCAGGGTGACTGGTCTTGGTCTATACTGGTCTATACCCCCCATAGATTTCTGCAGGCAGCCTGTAAAGGGTGTGACCACGTTACATCCAAAGCAAAAAAATAAAAAACATATGATAATAAACATTATCATCATACATATTAGCTACTGTATTTCCCTTTAAAATCGGGGAAAAGTCGTGGGTGTGTGTTATACGCCGATACCCCCAAAAAAAATGACAAAAATTGGTTGCGGCGCCGAAAAATGGCGACTGCGGCCGAAAAAGGCCGAAGCGTGGCCGAAAAAGACCGAAGCCGGCTGTTCAGCTCCGCTCGTAGTCCCGCCTCCCTGCGCTCGCTCCCGAAACAGCAGGGAGGCAGGACTCCGAGCGGAGCCGAACAGTCGGCTCGGTCTTTTTCGGCCGCGGTTCGGTCTTTTTCGGCCGCGCATGCGCGGTTTGTCTCGCGGCGGGAAATTTAAACGTCGGCAAGGCTGCAAATGACGCTGGCTAACTGCAAATGATACAGGGCAAGCTACAAATGACGCTGGAAAGCTGCAAATGACCAGTGTTGGTCATCTTACTTTAAAAAAGTGATTTAGTTAAGTTACAAATTACTTCTCCCAAAAAGTAATTGCGTTAGTAACTCAGTTACTACATTGGAAAAGTAATTAGTTACTCAGCAAAGTAACTGACTTTTTTTTTTAAATATTCTATACGTGTAACTAAGGGGCGGGTCTAGTATTACTGTAACCAAGGGGCGCATTTATTATTGTTATATATTGTGTAACCAAGGGGCTGCTCTATTATTACTCTAACCAAGGGGCAGATCTGTTATATCGTGTAAGCAAGGGGCGGGTCTATTATTATTATATCGTGTAAGGGGCGGATGGCTACAGAAGAGGGCGAATGTTAAATTAATGGGCAGAGCTCGATATATAACAATAATAATAAATGCGTCCCTTGGTTACAGTAATACTAGACTCGCCCCTTAGTTACACGAGCATCATGAGCGTGCGGCATCGCCTCGTACAATTACATGTTAACTGCGCCTGCGCTGTGTAGAGTTCACTCAGAGCTGTTTAGGTTCGGCAATTTTCGGAAGCTCCGTAGTCCTTCGTACTGCGCAAACGCTGCGCCTGCGCAGTACAGGGGGTCCTTATCCGGCGGGGGAACTTTTTTGGCAGGACACCGGAATTACACTACTGCCATCTAGTGACGGTAGATGTAATTGGGGTAACTAAGCCAAAGTAATGGTAACTGAGTTACCATGAGGGGAAAAGTAATCAGTTAGATTACTAGTTACCCTCTAAAGTAACTAAGTTACGTAACTCAGTTTATTTTAACTCAGTTACTTACATCACTGCAAATGACACTGGGCAAGCTACAAATGACGCTGGGCAGGCTGCAAATGAAGCTGGGCAGGTTGAAAATGACGCTGGGCAAGGCTGCAAATGACGCTGGGCAAGCTGCAAATGACACTGGGCAAGCTGCAAATGACATTGGGCAAGCTGCAAATGACACTGGGCAAGCTGCAAATGACGCTGGGCAAGCTGCAAATGACGCTGGGCAGGCTGCAAATGACGCTTAAATGTAAGTTTTTTTTTTTCCCTAAACTTCTCTCCTAAAACTTTTTTTCCTTAAAATTCCCTCCTAAACTTGGGGTGCGTGTTATACGCCGGTGCGTGTTATACGCCGATAAATACGGTATATAGCAGGTTACAAAATAGTAATCTAAAATCCCTGTATCCCTTACAAAATAAAACAAGGGAACTCGCAAAGATAGTAAATGACTTCCACTCGTTTTATATCCTCCCCAAAAAAAACATTTAAACCAGACAATCCATATAATCCATCCTATCCACAACGGAGGTGGAAATATGCAGTCAGTGAGTTCCTCCCTCCCTTTGATAAAGAGCACTCCCCAAAACACCTGTTATTTACCCCAGCTACCTAAGGCAAGGACTGACCACTAAAAGTTCTGGATGAACTCTGCACATTGCTATACACTAGAAAACTTTCCATATAAACAGGGATATTTAGTTCACATACATTGCAATGCATGTTTAAGCCGGCCAACTGCGTCAAAGTAATCCCTCTCTGGCCAGTCCTACTCTACTCTACTCTATATCTATCTATCTCTATCTCTAATCTTATACCCTACTCTACTCTCTATCTATCTTATCTTATCTTATCTTTCTAGCTACGGTAACTTTCTTTCTATCTATTTATCTTATTTATATATCACATCCTCGCTGTCTATCTATCTATCTTTCTCTCTATTTTATCTATCTATGAATCGTATCTTATCTATCTATCGCATCCTATCTATCTATCCCGCTATCTATTTATCGTATATTATCTATCTATCAATCTATCTCTAATCCTATAATTTTCCTGCAACTTAATATAAAATATTCCATGGACTCAACATGCCTCTCATCAAATAGCTTAGGGTGTCTACATTCCAAAATTGAGTCATTTGGGGGAGGGGTTGTGCTATCTTGGCATTTTATGGCCTTCAAAACTGTGATAAGTAGTGAGGAGTGAAATCAAAAATTTGGTTTTCGGGGTTCTGTACGCGGCTAGGCTCCCAAAAACGCCCGCTATCTGTGGCCGTTTACTGTGATCCGTGATCACGGATGTTCCCGTGTCCCCCCCCCCCAGGGAGCAAGGTTCTGGGAGGACGTCCCACGGACGTCCACCCAGAATAAGCCGACCGCGCTGTAGCCGTCTTTCAGCTATGGCCCAGTCAGCATGTGGTTAATGTTATTATCTGGTGAGTGAGACATTTACATATCGATATTATCTTTAAATTGGTGGACTAACTTTGGATTGATTTTCATATACTTCTTATCCACTTTTTTGTCCTCATCGCTACTCTTTTTCATCCCCCTTACCCTACCCTCCCTTTCCCCCTCTCTGGCCTGTCCCTCACTTATTATCTGGTTCACCAATCCTCTCTTTTTCCCTCCCCTTGTTTATTTACTCTATCTTCCTTTCCCCCCTCTTTCTTTTTCTCCTTCTTTTTCTTGCACCTCTATTTTACCCCTCCTCTCTCTCCTCCTTTCATCCCTATCTCTTCCCTTTCCCATCTTTATGTTTTCTCTAATTTCCCCCCTCCCGTTTCCTTCCCTTCTTTTCCTCATATATAACCTTTTTTTAATCTTTTTCTCCCCTTCCCCTATCATTCCTATCTCTCTTCCTTCCCGTTTCTCTCTCCCCCTTCTCTCTCCCCCTCCCCTCTCTTCTCACTCCCCCCTTCTTTGTCTCTCTTGCCCTCCCCCCCTGTCACTCTTCCCCCTCCCTGTCACTCTGCCTGCTCCCTCCCAGTCATCCCGCCCCCCTCCCTGTCACTCTGCCCCCCTCCCTGTCACTCTGTCTGCCCCCTCCTGTCATCCTGCCCCCTCCCTGTCACTCTGCCCCCCCCCCTCTGTCACTCTGCCTGCCCCCTCCCTGTCATCCCGCCCCCTCCCTGTCACTCTGCCTGCACTAGCCTGTCATCCTGCCCCCCTCCCTGTCACTCTGCCCCCCTCCCCGTCACTCTGCCTGCCCCCTCCCTGTCATCCTGCCCCCTCCCTGTCACTCTGCCTGCCCCCTCCTGTCACTCTGCCTGCCCCCTCGTGTCACTCTGTCTGCCCCCTCCCAGTCATCCTGACCCCTCCCTGTCACTCTGCCTGCCCCCTCTTGTCACTCTGCCCCCCTCCCTGTCTCACTGCCTGCCCCCCTCCCTGTCACTCTGCTTCCCCCCTCCTGTGACCCCCCCCCTGTCATTCTGCCTGCCCCTTCAGTCACTTTACTTGCCCCCTCCTGTCATTTTGCCTGCCCCCTTCTGTCACTCTGCCCCCTATATATATATATATATATATATATATATATATATATATATACATATACACCCATGTGTGTTTGGGCTTTAATTGGGGGTGCACAACCTAATGCAACAGGCTCTGCATTGGACTGGATTGCCCCCCAAATCGCTGGGGAAGCAGAGCGGAACTAGACATACCTCTTATAGAGGTAATACTCAAGGCGGGTGCCTGTACAGGTGGTGATCAAACTGTTGTCGCCTTCATTACCTCACTCATGTATGTAAAGTCCACAAAAAACTCTTGCTCAAATGAGTCACATAGTATCTCCGGGTCTTTGGGCAGAAATTCATCCACTTCAATGATATTCTCCAGTAGTTCCTCAAGAATAGGCTCTGATGTACTTGGTACACATGATGGTCCTTCTAGCTCTGCCCAGTCAATCCCATTAAAGAAAGGGTGTGATCGGAGATTGCGCACTAGGTACGCACGTTCTTCTTGGTCATGCCATAAAAGTCTGTGTATGAGTTCATACAGGGGAAACTCCATGTGCTCTGGGAAAGTGGTTGACATGTTGTCAATGAGGTCAGCCAACTGCTCTCTATTCTCCCGTCCAGTATAAAAAGGATGAAACCCTACGGCCATCTCATATACTATTATCCCAAATGAGAAATAGTCTGCCGGGTAATAGTATGGCCTACGAGCATTGACTTCAGGGGCCATGTAAGTTCGTGTCCCCGCACGCTCTCTGACTCTGTTGGACTCCGTGATACAAGATACTGCCAAACCGAAATCGGTAATTTTGGCATGGTCATCGTTATCCAGAAGAATGTTCTCTGGTTTTAGATCCCTGTGAAGGATCTGAAGAGAATGAAGGTGTCGCAGTCCACACAGAATATCGGCAGTAAGATATCTTAAGGTTTCTTTATCAAATGGAGCTGAATAGTTTATGAATCCTCTCAGATCCCCTCCACCCATGAACTCCATAGCAAAGACCAGATGAGTCTCTGTTTGAAATGAGCAGTAGAGATGTACAAAAAATGGGGAGCTGCTGCATGTTTTCATTGCGTCACGCTCATCAAAGGCACACAATGGATCACCATCAAGTAGTTTTCTTTTTTGAACAATTTTCACCGCCAGCTTTCTATTAATGATGGGATTAGAGGCCAAGAACACTTTTCCAAAGGACCCCTGTCCAAGCATTCTATGGAAGGTGAAACTTTCCATGGTAGGTTTGTCAGACTTGTAGGTAGGTGAAGTATCCTCGCCTTGACTGTTGTCTGTTTTGTTGTCCTCGTTAGATTTAGCCAGTGAAGCCTCCTCGCCCTGATTGGTGAATGTTTTGTTGTCCTCGTTGGACATAGTCAGTGAAGTCTTTATGAACTCACTCGTGACTTGTTTGTTGTCTTTGTTGGATTTGGTCAGTGAAGTCTTTACACCCTCACTGGTGACTTGTTTGTTGTCGTTGTTAGTTGTAGCCAGTGAAGTCTTCTCATCCTCACTATTGGCTGATTTTTTGTATTTGATGGGTTTGACCAGTAAAGCCTCCTCTTTCACACTGGGGACTGGTTTGTTGTCCCCATTGTATATGGTCAGGGAAGTCTTTACACCCTCACTGGTGACTTGTTTGTTGTCCTTGTTAGTTGTAGACAGTGAAGTCTTTTCCTCCTCACTATTGGCTGATTTTTTGTCCTCGTTGGATTTGGCCAGTGAAGCCTCCTCGCTCTCACTCATAACTAAAGTTATGGGAGGTTTCTTGTCCTCCATGGATGTAGCCAGTGGAATTGGCTGTGTGTCTCCATTGGATGAGATAACATTTTTGCCTAGAGAGAGAGAGAAAAAAAAAAAAAGAATTACTTCTACTTGCTCATCTTTTCTATGAAACAAAATCTGAGGCCATTTCAATGTGTTTCTCTTTCATATGTAAGTGAATTTGTGCTATGACGTTTCTCTTAATGTCAGTTCTATACATACATGGACAATATGGTGGTTCTCAGTTCTGGGTATCTATTCTCAGTGCATGGCTTTTATATGTCCTCATGACATCCCTAACAGCTATTAAACACCGAGTAACGATACTTAACCCTTTTGCTGCTAGGTCCGTACATCATTCAGGCCTGATTGTAGAGGTTTTACACACACTTCCGATGGCTGCAGCCACTGGGAGTGTGTAATCCCCCTACTGTGAGGTCCATACAGCGTATGGACTTGCATATCTGACAAGCCAACTTCCTGCTGTCAGATTGAAGCAGTCCGGCGCCTCGCAACCCCCCACATTTGATGTGGCCCGCGGCACCTGTATTATTCCTGTTTTTTGTATCCAGCACATAAAGAAATCATTTTATTTCTGTCTATCGACACAATTCACAAAGCTTTAACACCAGGACAAGGATCTATTTTTAGCTTGTAACTGTCATGTTCAGATCTGCCGGATCCCAACTGAAATTACTGATCATGTGATCTTATCCTGGTGATGAAAATTATAAATTTATGGCCATATAGTATTTGTCCCCTTTAGTGCCAGTCTGTAAAATATTCCCTCATTATCAGGACATTGTTCAGATTTCAGCGCTGTGATGACAGTTTGAATGACAGTTGGTTATGTAACACTGTATTTCATCTTTTTTTTTGATGAATAGAACTTTCTTTTGGTGGTGTTTAGGGCTGCAACTAATGATCTAATAAAAATTAGCCGATTATTGTTAAAAACCTGACAGAGGTGCTAACTCTTCCCTACTCTCAGTCCAGTGACCCACTATATGTATATATAGTGACCCCAATATATATATATATGTATTTGGGTGAATGTTTTGCCTTATAGTGCCTTGCATTATATCGCATTATTGTAATACTTACTATCTGCGTCTTCCAATTTTTTCTGAAGAAAGGGGCAAAATCTGCCCAGAAATTCCCAAATTCTCTTCCCATTTGCCCTAAGTCTACCCCCATGAGGGGCAGAATCTTGGGGCTGTGGGTTAGGTATGGGGTCCCCTGTTAAGGGTCCCACTCTCAGTAAATTTACAGGATCCTCCTTGTTGTTTTTCAGGAGATCCTTCACATCATATCCTCTGTTTCTCACAAGTAGTCGGTTCATGATTTCAAATCACAAAGCGAAGTCTCAGAGAGAAAGAAAAAACACAACCTCTTCCAGCAGTGTACACAGTTGGAATGGCTCAAGGATGCTCTGTGAGCTCTATACCTTAGCAACAGCAGAAGGGGCGGAGCCAAGTGATGACATCACAGTGCTCCAGCTGCAAGGTCATGTGACAACACCATATATGGAAAAAAAAAAAAAAAAAAAACACTGAGCATCCTATGTGGTGTTTATATAGCAGATTTTTTTGGCAATTCTTTAACGAAAATAAATATGGAACGTCTTTGCTCAGCTTACATCTGTATTATTCATGTTTTCTGTATCCAGCACATAATAAAATAATTTTTATCCTGTCTATGGACACAATTCACAAGGCTTTAACATCAGGGATCTATTTTTAGCTTGTAACAGTCATATTCAGATCTGCCGGATCCCAACTGAAATTACCGATCATGTGATCTTATCCTGGTGATGAAAATTCAAATTTTGCCCATATAGTATTTAACCCCTTGAGTGCCAGTCTGTAAAATATTCCCTCATTATCAGGACATTGTTCAGATTTCAGTGCTGTGATGACAGTTTGAATGACAGTTGGTTATGTAACACTGTACACTAATGGATTTCATATCTTTTTTTTTTTTTTGATAAATAGAACTTTCTTTTGGTGGTGTTTAGGGCTGCAATTAATGATCTAATATTAGTTGGCCGATTATTGTTAAAAACCTGACAGAGGTTTTAACTGTTCCCTACTCTCAGTCCAGTGACGCACTATGTGTATATTTAGTGACCCCAATATATATATATGTATTTGGGTGATAAATGTTGTTTTGCCTTAGCAGTGCCTTGCTTTATATTAAATTATTGTATTACTTACTATCTGCATCTTCTTCCAATTTTGTCTGAAGAAAGGGGCAACATCTGCCCAGAAATTCCCAAATTCTCTTCCTATTTGCCCTAAGTCTACCCCCATGAGGGGCAGAATCTTGGGGCTGTGGGGTAGGTATGGGGTCCCCTGTTAAGGGTCCCACTCTCAGTAAATTTACAGGATCCTCCTTGTTGTTTTTCAGGAGATCCTTCACATCGTATCCTCTGTTTCTCACAAGTAGTCGGTTCATGATTTCAAATCACAAAGCAAAGTCTCAGAGAGAAAGAAAAAACACAACCTCTTCCAGCAGTGTACACAGTTGGAATGGCTAAAGGATGGTCTGTGAGCTCTATACCTTAGCAACAGCAGAGGGGGCGGAGCCAAGCGATGACATCACAGTGCTCCAGCTGCAAGGTCATGTGACAATACCATATATGGAAAAAAAAACAAAAACATTGGTCATCCTATGTGGTATTTATATAGCAGATTTTTTTGGCAATTCTTTTTTAACGAAAATAAATATGGAACGTCTTTGCTCAGCTTACATCTGTATTATTCATGTTTTCTGTATCCAGCACATAATAAAATAATTTTTACCCTGTCTATGTACACAATTCACAAAGCTTTAACATCAGGACAAGGATCTATTTTTAGCTTGTAACAGTCATATTCAGATCTGCTGGATCCCAACTGAAATTACTGTTCATGTGATCTTATCCTGGTGATGGAAATTAAAATTTTGCCCATATAGTATTTAAAGTGGAGTTCCACCCACTTTTACAACTCTTTAGCATCCCTCACTAAACTGTGCACTGTAAACAAATTGGATATTTTTTTTATTTTTTTTTCCGCACAGACTGTATATCTGCTGTATTCATTTTTCACTTCCTCCTCCCTGGCCACGGCCCATCGCATCATTTCCTGTTTGCAATGCCTCCTGGGAAGGGGCAGCAACTTCCTCTCAAACTGCCGTTGCTATGGAAACCTGACCTGAAACCTATTACACTGCTTATGCTGCACTGAGCATGTACGAGATCTGCAAGGATGAGATCCAGGAAGAAGTACAGTCTGGCTTCAGATGCCCACACTTAAGATGGCCACGGCCTGCTGCAAGTTTATAAAATAACAAACTACTGCTAAAAACTAACAAAACAGACCTTAGTTTACAGACTAACTTTACTAAAATACATTAAGCTTGTGTATTACAGGGGTATTTTTATTTAAAAAGTATAATTTCGGCCGGAACACCGCTTTAACCCCTTGAGTGCCAGTCTATAAAATATTTCCTCATTATCAGGACATCGTTCAGATTTCAGCACTGTGATAGTTTGAATGACAATAAGTTAAGTAACACTGAAGTGTACACTAATGGATTTTATATCTTTTTTTTTTGATTAATATAACTTTCTTTTGGTGGTGTTTAACCACTTTACGCAAAATCACGTACCTGTATGTCATTTTTCTTCACACCGGTACCGTTTTTTAGAGCTGGCGGTCGCTGTTCTCATGATAACAACCAATTTGGCCAATGAGCCGGTCGGCCATTACCGCGAGCAGCACGAGGGGACGTCCCCCCCCCCCTCCTGCCGCTTTCCACTGTTGCACCAGGGTCTCCTACATACATATACACATATATATATATATATATATGAAAGTCGGACAGCAAATGTTCGATGGAGCATACACACGGTCGGACTTTCCGACAACAAGCTCACATCCAACATTTCCCATCTGAAAGTCCGATCGTGTGTACGGGGCATTAGTCTTAGGATTAAAATGGCCTTTTAGGTTTAGACCCATTTTAGTCTTCTGCAATTGTATTAGTTTTAGTCGTATTTAGTCGACTAAATCTCCAGGGCATTTTAGTCGACTAAAATAATTTTAGTTGACTAAAATAATTTTAGTCGACTAAAACTAATCTTAGTCATCTAAAATCTAATGGGTGTAGTTAAATTGTAATGCATTATTTAAGCATTTCTCTACAATTTCCAAACTCATTATATACTGCTGGAGTAAAAAAGATGTTATTATTTATGTTATTAAGGTATGAACATGCACAATTTAGTTTTAGTCTAATGCCCTGTACACATGGTCGGACTTTCAGACAGAAAATGTGCGATCGGAGCGTGTGGTCAGAAATTCCGACCGTGTGTGGGCTCCATCTGACTATTTCCATCGGAATTTCCGGCACACAAAGTTTGAGATCTGGATCTAAAATTTTCCGACAACAAAGCCCAATCACGTAAATTCAGATCGTGTGTAGACAATTTTGACGCACACAGTGCCACGCATGCTCAGAATAAATTACGAGACAGAAGCTATTGGCTACTGCCTTTTGAACTTCCTCTTTATAGTCCCATCGTTTGTGTTGTACGTCAGCGCATTCTTGATGATTGGAATTTCCGACAACTTTGTGCGACCGCGTGTATGCAAGACAAGTTTGAGCCAACATCCGTCGGAAAAAATCTGATGGATTTTGTTGTCGGAATGTCAGACCGTGTGTACAGGGCATTAGTCTTTTGACTAAAATGGCATTTTAGTTTTAGTCCCATTTTAGACTTTTGACTAAAATGCCATTTAAGTTTTAGTCTTATTTTAGTCAACTAAAGTGGTATTAAGTTAGTCGACTAAAATGTTTAAGTCGACTAAATTACACTGACATTATCATGCTGGAAGACCCATCCAAGACCCATCTTCAGTGTTCTGGCTGAGGAAAGAAGGTTCTCACCCAAGATTTTACAATACATGGCCCCATCTATTGGCCCCTCAATGCGGCAAAGTCGGCCTGTACCTTTAGCAGAGAAACAGCCCCAAAGCATCTGTATGACTGTAGGGATGATGTTCTTAGGGTCATAGTCAGCATTTTTCTTCCTCCAAACACAGAGAGTCGAGTTAATGCCAAATCATTTAGATGTTCATTGGCATCACTGTACATGTGCCTTCATGAGGAGGGGGACTCACTGTGTTTGGAGGAAGAAAAATGCTGACTCAGGACTCTAAGAATACCATCCCTACAGTCAAGAACGGAGGTGGAAACATTATGCTTTGGAGCTGTTTCCCCTCCTCAAGAAGGAACATGTACAGTCATGCCAATGAACATCTAAATGATTCAGAGAATTGGGAGAAAGTTCTGCGGTCAGATGAGACCAAAATTGAGCTCTTTGGCATTAACTTGACTCTCTGTGTTTGGAGGAAGAAAAATGCTGACTATGACCCCAAGAACACCATCCCTATAGTCAAGCACAGTGGTGGAAACATGATGATTTGGATCAGTTTCTCTGCTAAAGGAACAGACTGACTTTTGCAGCATTGAGGGGCCAAATTATGGGGCCATGTATTGTAAAATCTTGGATGAGAACATTAGTGAGACCCCCCTCCGGGTCCCATCAGTGTACTCATTTTCTTTATTGTTAAAAGATCATGGGAGGATCCCAGGGTAATGAAGACTTCTCAGGGGAGCATCTCTGTGTTTGAGTCATAGCCATAGAAACATTTGTAAAGGGGGGCAATAGTAAGATGACCATGCCCATGTGGGGGCACCAGAAATATTTCTGTACCCAGGCGTCTGTGACCTTAGGATCGGCCCTGCTAGGAAGGTTAAGAGAACATCTGTTCTAAGTCATGTTTTGATCCCGATCAAATATTTATTTTACTCACTGAACTGCAAATCAATTTATAACATTAGTATCATATGTTTTTTCTGGATTTTTGGGTTATACTCTGGTTCTATCATTTAAAATACACCTATGATAAAAATGATAGACCCTTCATTTCTTTGTAAGTGGGTAAACTTACAATATCTGCAGCGGATAAAATAACAATTTTACACACACACATACATAATATATATATATATATATATATATATATATATATATATATATATATATATATATATATATATATATATATATATATATATATATATTTGTAGTCAGAGTCTTCATAATGAAACGATAACCCCTAACTTACCAAAACCTGCAGTGTGCCTTGGCCTGGCTGGTCAGTATACCTGAAAAAAGGGCAAAAGACACATGAGTAGGTATGAAAGTGAAAAACTTTAATGTAAATTGGGTAACAACGATCAATCTAACAAAGAAGCGAATGCCCGTATGACTTCACTATGGAGTTCCGGTATGTACCTGCTGTAACAGGAGGAACTCCACCGCCCCATATACTTAATGATGAAAGAAGGGACCCCTGCTTAGAAACTGCCCCGATCCTACACGAATGTCCGGAAAACTGTTTTGGATTTAAGTTTAATTGTGCGATTAAAATCCTGTGAAACAAACTATTTTGAGGTGAGAGGATACGTGGGAAAAGGCAACAAAGGGCTGTCCCGCGGGCCTGCTGCAAATAAATTAGAAAGCGAGTCAAGTACCTCAACCAGACACCACCTGCTGTTGGTACTATAAAACTTCACCATGAAACCCTGACCCAACTGTCTATTCTTATTGTTATTGAGCTGCACAGCGTAATGATGAGTGAACCTGGTAAGACTGCCTTTCACTAGGAAAGGAGCATGGCGACTAACCTGAGAGACTTCCCCAGGCATGAGGAAGCCCAAAAAACTCAAATACATAGCTGCCTTGAGCACCAAACTGGGACCTACGCCAAAAGGGAAAGATGACAAGATATCTGAAATGTCCCAGGTCATCTGGCTGGTAACTGGCAGTCGTAATACCTGTGCCCGCCCCTGTGACCTTTGAATACCCCTCAACATGGCCTTGAGAGGGTGAGCACCAAAAATGGACAGACTATGTGGGTTCTGTAGGGCCCTGAAATGCTGGATGCCTGATAGATACAATTTAATGGTATTAGCGGATAACGCCAAGTCGGCAATATGCCGCAAAAACCATCACATAATTAATGTCCCACGGACAACTGCAAGGGTATTGAGTAAAGAATTTGTGAAACGTCATCCAACCCGTGGTATATGCCTTGCGTGTATTGCTGGATAAAGAATTGTTGGCCAAATCGATCACCTGAGTCCAGAACCTGATTAGTCCATGATCAGCAGGGAATAAGGAGGAAGCGGCTTGCCCACCTGCTTCCGGGTGCTGCAAGAGAAATTTTTCGAAATTAAAACGGGATAACGCATCGGCCACGCAATTATAATTCCCACTAATGAATTCTCCCTGAAAATGTACTTTGTATTCCAACCCAGCCAAGTCAACCTGCGCATGAAGGATACGATGAGCAGTGACCCAGACCTGCCTTTATTAAGAAAATAACCAAACTCCCTAACCAACTTGGACCCCAAGTTACAGCCACCACCAGTATTGGGTAGATTTCAAACAATGCCAAAGTCTGCACAAATTTGGGCATGTGGAAAACCTCCGAGGGCCAATGGTTGGCCAGCCATTCTGAACCAAAAATGTCCGCGAACCCTACTGACGCATCTGCGTCTGAAAATATCCTAGGACATTCACTCATTGGTTGAGGAATGAGCAAACAAATGCAGTTCCAGTCACGTAGGAACTGGTCCTACATGACAAGATTGGCTCGTGCGACAGCTTGTAGGCTAACGACCAAGTCAGCGTCCCGATAGAGGGGTAAAAGGGCCAGCAACCTAGAAACAAAAGATCTACCCTGCGGAATAATCCTCATAGTATGATTCAGCAAGCCCAAGAGTGACTGTAACTCTCTCTTCTCTTGCAACTACCAAAGCAGATGCCGCCCGACCAAAGCTTCCCCCTGACACACAAGAATGTGGAAGTCAGCCGGCACGCCGGAAATTACGCTCATCGGCGGTAACCACAGGAGCGCCAGGAGAATGAGCCGACGCTGGACCTGTTTGCTGCAGTTCAAAATGAATGGGCTAAAATCGCACCGCACAGAACTGCGTGTGAATCGCACAGGAATGCTCAAGGCATATCTGTGCAATTCCCAGTGTGAACTGACCCTAAAGCCTGCGATTAGACAGAGAATGAGCTCTGCTGTCCCCTCCTGTCTGCATGCTTCTTGTTATCACATTTGCATGCAACATATCTGATTGGCTTCAAGGTGTTGCCCCTCCTTTTTCCAGTAATGTTGCTGAGAATTTCAAGAAGCTTGTACTAAGTCAAAATCAAGATTGTATACTAGCTGCAAGGTCCGAATCTCATTTTTGTTCTATGACTCAGGTCCTTCACATCACAGATCCGCCCTCCTCTCCTTTACAGCCCATTTTTTGGGAGGCTGCATATGATCATCACAGGGCCAATCAGCACTGTCCAGACAGAGGGTCAGGGGTCCTGCAGCCTCATAGGACAGTCAGAGAAGAATGAAAACTCCTTCTACAAGCTTTAATCAGACACTGATAGAAGTCACAAGACTGCTATATACTGCTGAGGAGAAAAGGTATATAGCAGTTTATATTTACTAAAACAATTGCATTTCCATGTTCTGTGTACTGTGGGAGACCAGATATAGTGAATGCAGGTTCCTGGGTTGAGTAACACTTTAATACCAGTTAGGCCCCTTTCACACTTGAATGAATGAATGAATGAATAATTTGTATAGCGCTACAATGCGAACTGAATCGCCTCAATGCGCTGTATTCATGCTTTGTTGTCAAGCTTCTTAGAAGAGGTAGGTCTTGATTTTTTTCCTGAAGGCCTGATGGTTTTCTTCCATGCGGATATCGTTCAGTAGAGCGTTCCATAGCCGTGGTCCTTGGACAGCGAATCTCCGTTCCCCCTTTGATTTGTAGCGGGATTTGGGAATGAGGAGGAGGTTTTGGTTAGACGATCGGAGACTGCGATTGGGTGTATAGTGTTTTATTTTCTCGAGAAGGTACTGAGGAGCGTCTCCATGGGTGCATTTGTGGGTGAGGCAGAGGGTCTTGAATCTGACCCGATTCTTTACGGTTATCCAGTGTAGGCTCCTCAGGGAAGGGGAGATGGATTCCCAGGTTTTTTTCCTGTTATCAGCCTTGCCGCCGTGTTTTGGATAAGTTGTAAGCGCGCAAGTTGATATTGGGGTAAACCTATGTAAAGGGAGTTTGCGTAGTCAAGTCGTGAACTGATGACCGTTCCAACTACCGCTGCTTTGTCCTCCTTTGGAATGAACGGGATGAGTCTGCGTAGCAGGCGGAGCAGATGTTGAGAACCACTGACTACTGCTACTGCTCCTATTGTGCATCCATTGACATTTCAGAGTCAAAGATGACTCCGAGACTCTTGACCTTGGTCCTTGGGGAGATGGTCTGTCCAAAGATGGTGGGTGGTGTCCAAGGGATCTTGGTTCGGGTTATACGACTTGTCCCACGATTTGGGACTGCAAAGTAGCATGACAAGTCGTTCCCCATGATTTCCAATGACAGCCATTCATATTAGTACGACTTCAAGCCGTTCCGACTTCAAAGTAGTCCCTGCATTACTTTGGTCCAATTTTGATGCCACTTGCACAGGCATTCCTTGAAATCGCGGCGAAATCGTGGCCGCGAATCGCGGCCACGAATCGCGGCAGAATCGCGCTAAAATCGCACAAGTGTGAAAGGGGCCTTAGTCAAACTATATGCATATTTCCAGATGTAATGGTTTTACAATTGGGCACCCAACATATTATTGCAGGGAATGAAATTCCAAATTGATAGAGATCAAACACAATATAATTTACTACATACATACAGTGATGTCTCCAACCCAAAGACAACCTTATTGGACTCGTTTCACCACTCTTGGTTTGCTCAACTAGGATTCCCCTGATCCTTGCGAGCAAGCCAAGAGTGGTGCCACGCGTCAAGGAAGGTTGGCGACAAAATGTATGCAGTCCATTAATGGAATAATTGAATTGAATAATAATAAATACTGTAAGAAGAGCCAAGTGGAATGCGGCTAATATTCTTTCTTATGAACAATTGCCGTTTGCCGAAAACCGTAGAATGCAAATTGCTTACCAAGAAAAAAAAAACAGCTATTTTATATTTTGTCAGTTCTGTCAACCTTGGTTTATAAAAGTCATTTACAAACAAAAAATGATCTTGTCAACAAGCTGAACACTTCCAGCATGCACAAGAGTCCACAAAATGAAGAGCCGGGTTCAAGTTTAACCCCGGAGCCATGATGAATCGCGGAGCGAGACTAATCATGTACGATATGACATTTCCATCAGCTGTAAGTGCAGACGGCGGAAGGCGTTCTACAGAAAACACAGTCCTGAGATTCATTATTCATAAGATGGGTCAAAGGAGCCTTTTTTCCAAAGACAGAGAGGGGATGGGGCCCTGTCTAACCCGTTAGGCGCTCATAGTGGCTTCCGGTAGGCGGCTTGTACAAGTTTATGGAAGCGTGACAAGAAGAGCCAGAGCACCGTGAAACTGTTTAGGAAAATATAATGACATCAAAAATAGGATTTCAAATGCTTGTTACCTTCCCTCCCTGAACATTAAATATGTATGGTACAGATATGGAGGCAACAAAGGATAGCTTTGTTCTTCTTAAAGAATAAATAAACATTGTGCGGTATATACATATACAGTACTGTGCAAAAGTGCAGGTGGGGAAGAAATGCTGAAAATTTATGTAGCGGCCATAACCCCTTGAGGGGCGGCCTTGATTTTTTGGGCTTACCAGGTACCTCCTCGTGGCTTGTCGGCGACTGTCTAGGGCAGGGATCCTCAAACTACTGCCCTCCAGCTGTTGCAGAACTACACATCCCATGAGGCATTGTAACACACTGACATTCAAAGACATGACAAGGCATGATGGGAATTGTAGTTCCTGAACAACTGGAGGGCCGTAGTTTGAAGACCCCTGGTCTAGGGGTTCCCAGGGTTAGTACCCAACGACTTCAGATGCTGACACATAAAAGTCCTTTTCAAGGTTTTTATTTTGCAGTGGTAAAATCCAACATAACCCAGTCTCTGATGGGAATAGAGGGCACGGGTGATAAACTCAGGCACTTTGAACTGCTGACATCCACTGAATGTCTCTAATCAACCCAGAGAGTAGCCACTCGCAGCTGGGTGCTTCACTGCCGGATAAACCTCTAGCCAGAGATCTAGCAGCCAACATGTGATCCGGAAACTTTGCAAAAGTCTCTGCCACAGACTAAATTGTAACTGAAGACGAATAGGAACCTTTCTCACAGTACCTGGAACTTTCTCTGTCTCCTTGACACTACTGTGTGAAGTGTGGATTCTTTAGTGTCCATACAACTCAGCTTCCAGGCTCTTACTGAGCAGCCAGCTTGTTGGCCCTCCTCCGAAGGGTCCTACCCTGGTCACTTGTACGAGTTGCCGTGTCCCTCCAATACCGAGAGCACACCGGGACGCCTTGAATCCTCCTTCAGTTACTGGGCCTTGGACTAGCCAGTTCCGAGACTCGGGAACAGACGGATCCCCACCCCAGACCATGAGGGTCTCTGGGGCTGGTCGGATTGACCATGCTTGCGGGACTGCAAACGCTCCTAGGCCCAGGACCCCTCGCGGGGCTGCCCCGGTCCAGAACCAGGAACCAAAAGCTCCGGCCGAACCCGGAACACGTGACTTCAGCAACTTAAGTACCCCTTCCCAGACTGCGCAGCAGGGCCAGAGGAGCCCACTGATTGGCTCAGTGAAAGATTGATACCTAAGACATCCAACCAGGCCTGGTTCTTGGCCTGTCACAGGTGCCTCACTGCACCTATGACCAGGCGGAACCTTAGCCCAGCCCAGCCAGACTGATGCCAAAGTAAACCTGTACAATTAACCCCCAGAACTCCATTACAGTTCTAGGGAAAAAACTAAATTTCCACTTATAGCGCACACTTGTTGAAGTGTGACCGCTACATTTATATTTGGTGGGACTACCCTTTGCCTTAAAAACAGCATCAATCCTTCTAGGTACACTTGCACACAGTTTTTGAAGGAACTCAGCAAGTAGGTTGTTCCAAACATCTTGGAGAACTAATCACAGATCTTCTGTGGATGTCGGCTGCCTCAAACCCTCCTGTCTCTTCATGTCATCCCAGACAGACTCCATGATGTTGAGATCAGGGCTCAGCTGTGGTGGTGGCCAAACCATCACTTCCAGGTCTGCTTGTTCTTCTTTACACTGAACATACACTATATTACCAAAAGCATTTTGGACGCCTGCCTTTACACGCACATGAACTTTAACCACTTAACCACTGGGCACTTAAACCCCCTTCCTAACCAGTCAAATTTTCAGCTTTCGGTGCTCTCACAATTTGAATGACAATTACTCAGTCATGCAACACTGTACCCAAATGATTTTTTTGTCCTTTTTTTTCACACAAATAGAGCTTTCTTTTGGTGATATTCAATCAACGCTGTTTTTTTTTTTTTTTTTTGCGATATAAATCAAAAATGCGGTAAAAAAAAAAAAAAAAAATTTGTTTCTATTAAAATTTATTGCAGAGTATTGGCAGAGTATTGGCAGAGTATTGCACAGTATTGGTAGAGTATTGATCAGTATTGGCAGAGTATTGCTCAGTATTGGCAGAGAATTGCACAGTATTGGTAGAGTATTGATCAGTATTGGCAGAGTATTGCTCAGTATTGGCAGAGTATTGCACAGTATTGGTAGAGTATTGCTCAGTATTGGCAGAGTATTGCACAGTTTTTGTAGAGTATTGCACAGTGTTGGCAGAATATTGCACAGTGCTGGCAGAGTAGCTGTCACTGACCAGCGCTGCTGCCATCTCTCCCCCTCTCCGCTTCTCCCCTCTCACTGTACCGATCGGTACAGAAAGGGGAGGGAGGAACCGGCGTCATGACGTGACATGGCGGTTTGTTTACATGTGATCGCTCCGTCATTTGACGGAGCGATCAAGTGGTAAACGGCCGCTATCAGCGGCCGTTTACCACGATGTTCCTGAGTGCGCTCCCCAGGACGTCCACCCAGAATAAGCCCACCGCGCTGTAGCTGTTTTTCGGTCGGCCCAGTCGGCCCGGTCGGCATGTGGTTAATGGCATACCAGTCTTGGTCTCTAGGGTTCAATATATAGTTGGCCGGTGCGGGACCGTGCGGGACCGTGGAGCTGTGTGTGTAAACACACAGCTCCACGTCCTGTCAGCGATCAGGAGACCGATCATGTGATCCCAGCACGGAGGAACACATGATCGGTCTCCTCCCCTTGAGTCCCCTCCCCCCACAGTTAGAATCACACATTTAGGGAAAACATTATCCCCTCCCCGCCCCCTAGTGTTAACCCCTTCCCTGCCAGTCACATTTACACAGTAATCAATGCAATTTTATAGCAACGATCGCTGTGTAAATGTGAATGGTCCCAAAAATGTGTCAAAAGTGTCCGCCACAATGGCGCAGTCACGAAAAAAAAAAAATCGCAGATCGCCGCCATTACTAGTAAAAAAAAAAAATGCAATAAATCTATCCCCTATTTTGTAGACGCTATAACTTTTGCGCAAACCGATCAATATACGCTTATTGAGGTTTTTTTTACCAAAAATATGTAGAAGAATACGTATCGGCCTAAACTGAGGAAAAAAATTGTTTTTTTTTAAAAAAATGGGATATTTATTATAGCAAAAAGTAAAAAATATTGTGTTTTTTTTCAAAATTGTCGCTCTTCTTTTGTTTATAGCGCAAAAAATAAAAACCGCAGGGGCGATCAAATACCACCAAAAGAAAGCTCTATTTGTGGGGAAAAAAGGACGTCAATTTTGTTTTGGGTGTAATGTCGCACGAGCGCGCAATTGTCAGTTAAAGCGACGCAGTGCCGAATCGCAAAAAGTGCTCTGGTAAGGAAGGGTAAAAAATGGCCCGGTGCTGAAGCGGTTAAGCTTTGACAATAAAACCTGGATGTTGATTGGTTACTATGCAGAACTGCACCAGTTTTAGTAAATTCCCCCCTTTTATCTCAACTCACAGTCATTACAGAAAAAGGACCTTCAAGGCCAGACCGACACTCTTTGCCATTCAGACTGAAGAGCATCTTCTATGCTGTACATGTACTCCATGAATGAGCCATCAGAACTTCCTGCAATGTCCACCAACAGTGTGGCTTCTATCCAGCTCTCTAGGACACTCATTTGCAAACCAAGTTTCACCCCTGGTGCTTCAATCCGGGTAATACACTTCCTGTTTCACTTCGCCTGGGTTTACCCTCCAGCAGGACAGCAGGAACCTTTAGGCCCCCTGGCTTTGACCTCTCTGTAGCAAAGCAAACCCTCCCCAGGCAGCAGGCCTGGGAGGACAGGGAAATAAGGCAACACAGCCTCCCCTGACAAAACCTGGAGGCCATGTGAGCTTTTGAAGGTCTCCTCAGATGTTTATACCCTCCCCCCAGCACGCACCACTGGCCGTAAACCTGCTAGTGTTTCCCTAGGCCTAGGGAGACATAAATATTCATAACCCAGTTTTTGGATCTCCTTACGCTATTGCCCAGGACTCTTCCCAACAGCAGGCAAATAACTAACAATAAGCTTTGGGAGATGCTGAGGAAAGCAGAACTATCAATCCATGCTCAGGCTTACTACAACCCAACAGTGCTAAATGTAGGCTAGGGATACTATTGCATAGGGCATAGTCCCGAACATATATATATATATACACACACACACAGTATATACACCTCTCAAGACCCGTGAGTGTTGCTCCCTCTTTTGGACTTTTGGGCACCCGGGCCCATTTTCTCTCTGATATGTGTGCAATGGCTACTACTGAATTACATACATATACAGCAGTGGTGTCACTAGGGTTGGTGTCACCTGGTGCAGCAAAACATGGTGTCATCCCCTCCCTTGGCTCGGCATAGAATGTACCATGTTAGATGGGGGGGTTGTTGATGGATGGATTGTACCATGTTAGTATTTGGGGGGTGATGGATAGAATGTACCATGTCAGCATGTGTGTGTGTGTGGGGGGGGGGGGTGGAATGTACAATTTCAGCATGGAGGGGGCTATGGATTGCACCAAGTCACCAGGCCTTTTTTCTCAGTGAATAGGTGAAAGGCATTAAAATAGATCTCCAACAGCCAGCAGCAGTAGACCCCCAACAACAATAGGCCCTCCAGCAACAACCGATCCGCCCCAGCAACATTGGACTCTGCCAGCAAAAATAGATTGTCAACTCAATATATCCTCCAGCAGCCAACAACTTTAGACGTCTCCCTCAACAGTAGATCCCTGCCAGCAACAATTGACCCCCCTGAGCAGCATAAGACCCCCCTAGCAACAACAGACCCATCAACAGGGACAATATATCACCCAGCAGCCAACAATAATAGACCCTCCAGTAAACTCCAACACTCCTTGCCATTACATACTTTCAGGGCTGGAGATGCCGCAACTGCATTCCTCCGTGTTCCCACTGAAAAGAGCCCTGCATGTCACTCTCCAGCTGTTTTGAAACTACAAATCCCATCATGCCTCTGCCTCTAGGAGTCATGCCTGTGATTGTTAGGGTCTTGCAATGTCTCATGGGACTTGTAGTTTCAAAACATCTGGAGAGTCGAGGTTCCCTACCCCTGATGTAGGGGGGTGATGGATGGAATGTACCATGTCACCAGTGGCGGAACTACAGCCATAGCGACACACGCGGCCGCTATGGGGCCCGCAGCAGCTATGGGGCCCCTGGGGAGGAGGAGCAATGCATACTGCCGCCGGGGGCCCGGGGGGGGGGGACGAGCACTGCCCGCACGGTCCTCCAGCCAGGGGAAGTGAGGAGAGGAAGAGGCGCGCTGTCCAAGCAGAGCGCTGTGTAATAGCTTTTATTTGAATGTCCATGTCCTGTGTGTTCCCGGGGTTCACCGTCACATAGCCCCACCTCTTGGCCCGGCGCTTTTGATAGACAGAACGCCGGTCCAATGCGGGACATGTGACGTCATCAAAGGCGCTGGGCCAAGAGGTGGGGCTATGTGACGTGGGCCCCGGGAACACACAGGACATTCAAATGAAAGCTGTTACAGCTCTCTGCTCTCTGTGACAGCGCACCTCTTCCTCTCCTCACTTCCCATGGCTGGGGGACCGTGCGGGCGGTGCTCGCCCACCCCCCCCCACTCTGAGACAGCCCCACGCTCGCCAATAGCCATTGATTTGAGGGCTGCTGCAGTCTGGCTCACCTCTTCCACTGCACAGGTGAGGCTGCATTGGGCACGGGGGAGGCTGCATTGGGCACGGGGAGGCTGCATTGGGCACGGGGAGGCTGCATTGGGCACGGGGGAGGCTGCATTGGGCACGGGGGAGGCTGCATTGGGCACGGGGGAGGCTGCATTGGGCACAGGGGAGGCTGCATTGGGCACGGTCAGGCTGCATTGGGCAAAGGTGAGGCTGCATTGGGCACGGGTCAGGCTGCATTGGGCATGGGTCAGGCTGCATTGGGCATGGGCAGGCCACGCTGCATTGGGCAAAGGTGAGGCTGCATTGGGCACTGAACATGCTGCATTGGGCGCAGGCAGGTGAGGCTGCATTGGGCGCAGGCAGGTGAGGCTGCATTGGGCGCAGGCAGGTGAGGCTGCATTGGGCACGGGTGAGGCTGCATTGGGCTCAGGTGAGGCTGCATTGGGCACTGAACATGCTGCATTGGGCACAGGTGAGGCTGCATTGGGCACTGAACATGCTGCATTGGGCACAGGCAGGTGAGGCTGCATTGGGCACAGGCCACACTGCATTGGGCACAGGTGAGGCTGCATTGGGCAAAGGTGAGGCTGCATTGGGCACTGAACATGCTGCATTGGGCACAGGCAGGTGAGGCTGAATTGGGCGCAGGCAGGTGAGGCTGCATTGGGCGCAGGCAGGTGAGGCTGCATTGGGCGCAGGCAGGTGAGGCTGCATTGGGCACGGGTGAGGCTGCATTGGGCACAGGCAGGTGAGGCTGCATTGGGCACAGGCCACACTGCATTGGGCACAGGTGAGGCTGCATTGGGCACGGGTGAGGCTGTATTGGGCATGGGCAGGCCACACCGCATTGGGCACAGGTGAGGCTGCATTGGGCACTGAACATGCTGCATTGGGCACAGGCAGGTGAGGCTGCATTGGGCGCATGCAGGTGAGGCTGCATTGGGCACGGGTGAGGCTGCATTGGGCACAGGTGAGGCTGCATTGGGCACAGGCAGGTGAGGCTGCATTGGGCACGGGTGAGGCTGCATTGGGCACGGGTGAGGCTGTATTGGGCATGTGCAGGCTACACTGCATTGGGCAAAGGTGAGGCTGTATTGGGCATGTGCAGGCTACACTGCATTGGGCAAAGGTGAGGCTGTATTGGGCATGTGCAGGCTACACTGCATTGGGCAAAGGTGAGGCTGCATTGGGCAAAGGTGAGGCTGCATTGGGCACTGAACATGCTGCATTGGGCACAGGCGGGTGAGGCTGCATTGGGCACTGAACATGCTGCATTGGGCACAGGCGGGTGAGGCGGCATTGGGCACGGGTCACGCGGCATTGGGCACGGATCACGCGGCATTGGGCAAAGGTGAGGCTGCATTGGGCACTGAACATGCTGCATTGGGCGCAGGCAGGTGAGGCTGCATTGGGCGCAGGCAGGTGAGGCTGCATTGGGCACGGGTGAGGTTGCATTGGGCACAGGTGAGGCTGCATTGGGCACTGAACATGCTGCATTGGGCACAGGTGAGGCTGCATTGGGCACTGAACATGCTGCATTGGGCACAGGCAGGTGAGGCTGCATTGGGCACAGGTGAGGCTGCATTGGGCAAAGGTGAGGCTGCATTGGGCGCAGGCAGGTGAGGCTGCATTGGGCGCAGGCCACACTGCATTGGGCACGGGTGAGGCTGCATTGGGCACAGGTGAGGCTGCATTGGGCACAGACAGGTGAGGCTGCATTGGGCACAGGCCACACTGCATTGGGCACGGGTGAGGCTGCATTGGGCACGGGTGAGGCTGTATTGGGCATGGGCAGGCCACACTGCATTGGGCACAGGTGAGGCTGCATTGGGCACTGAACATGCTGCATTGGGCGCATGCAGGTGAGGCTGCATTGGGCGCATGCAGGTGAGGCTGCATTGGGCACAGGTGAGGCTGCATTGGGCACAGGTGAGGCTGCATTGGGCACAGGTGAGGCTGCATTGGGCACGGGTGAGGCTGTATTGGGCATGTGCAGGCTACACTGCATTGGGCAAAGGTGAGGCTGTATTGGGCATGTGCAGGCTACACTGCATTGGGCAAAGGTGAGGCTGTATTGGGCATATGCAGGCTACACTGCATTGGGCAAAGGTGAGGCTGCATTTGGCAAAGGTGAGGCTGCATTGGGCACTGAACATGCTGCATTGGGCACAGGCGGGTGAGGCTGCATTGGGCACTGAACATGCTGCATTGGGCACAGGCGGGTGAGGCGGCATTGGGCACGGGTCACGCGGCATTGGGCACGGGCAGGTGAGGCTGCATTGGGCACAGGTCACACTGCATTGGGCACAGGTGAGGCTGCATTGGGCATTAGACATGCTGCATTGGGCACAAATGGGCACAGGTGAGGCAGTATTGGGCACAGGTGAGGCTGCATTGGGCACAGGTGAGGCTGCATTGGGCACTGGACACGCTTTATTGGGCACAGACCACGCTGCATTGGGCACAAGTGGGCACAGGTGAGGCAGTATTGGGCATGGGCAGACCACGCTGCATTGGGCACAGGTGAGGATTATTGAAGCGCTAACACCAGGTGTTTGGAGTATCTTTATCTGTTGATTAAACTTTCTGGAATACATATATTGCTATTGTGGTGTAGGATCTGGGCTTTTTCTTTCTTCCTTCTCAGACTCGAACCACACACCCTTTGAGCCCCGCCCTTTAAACCATGCCCACTATTTAATTTAAGCCCCGCCATTTTTTGTGGGGGGGGGGGCCCATACAACATTTTGCTATGGGGCCCTGTGATTTCTAGTTACGCCCCTGCATGTCACTATGCAGGGGTGCAGTAGAGGAGGTTTGAAATGCCCCATGTCTCAGTGATGTCAGAGGGGGGTGGGGCAGGGGATAGATGTCTACCCCTGGTGG
The DNA here is from genome assembly GCA_028564925.1 of Lithobates sylvaticus. Classification (NCBI taxonomy): domain Eukaryota; kingdom Metazoa; phylum Chordata; class Amphibia; order Anura; family Ranidae; genus Lithobates; species Lithobates sylvaticus. Next base: position 213,127,894 of record CM053034.1, on the reverse strand, counting down.
TAGAGGAGGAAGTACACAGGACACACACTGACCTGCTGTCTCTCTCTCTCTCTCTCTCTCTCTCTCTCTCTCTCTCTCTCTCTCTCTCATCTCTCTCTCTCTCTCGTCTTCTTTCTGATCTCCAGCACACAGGCAGGGGAAATCTTTATACCATCCTCTTCACAAACACTTTGACCCTGAGTCTCCACCTCCTGTCCCTGCTTCATGGGCGCCGCCATCTTTCTGGCTCCCCCTATAGAGATGAATGGGGGTTCTACTCTGGAAAAATGGCAGCTCATCCCAGCCATCCTGGCCTTCTCAGGACCGTAACACGCATCGGAGAGGTGTCACCCCCTCTGACAGGTGTCATTCAGGTGCGGTCTCCACCCCTCGCACCCCATAGCGACGCCACTGATATACAGTATATATTACTAGGGACCCTGCCCTATGCAATATATCTCTGTTATTATATAAATATATAAATAATAGCAGAGATTTTGCGCACGCAAAGAGCAATGTAACATGTGACATCACCGCCTTTCCTCTTCACCTCATCCAGTAACAGAACATTTGCGATCACTGAGAAAAATGCAAGGCGCTCTGTGATTGGCAGCCGTGCCAAGCGAGCAACCACCTGTGGGTACTGTGCAGACGGACAGCTGGCCGGCATGACACCCAGAAGATTGCGGCCATCACTGCTACTGAAGTGATTTGCAGCCTCCAGAGGCTGTTTAGGTATCACATAAGCTGAACCAATGTAAGTATACAAAAATGGATTTGGAGGGATTGGTGTGTGTACAGTATCTCACAAAAGTAAGTACACCCCTCACATTTTTGTAAATATTTTATTCTATCTTTTCATGTGACAACACTGAAGAAATGACACTTGTCTACAATGTAAAGTAGTAAGTGTACAGCTTGTATAACAGTGTAAATTTGCTGTCCCCTCAAAATAACTCAACACACAGCCATTAATGTCTAAACCGCTGGCAACAAAAGTGAGTACACCCCTAAGTGAAAATGTCCAAATTGGGCCCAAAGTGTCAATATTTTGTGTGGCCACCATTATTTTCTAGCACTGCCTTAACCATCTTGGGCATGGAGATCACCAGAGCTTCACAGGTTGCCCCTGGAGTCCTCTTCCCCTCCTCCATTATGACATCACAGAGCTGGTGGATGTTGGAGACCTTGCGCTCCTCCACCTTCCGTTTGAGGATGCCCCCCAGATGCTCAATAGGGTTTAGGTCTGGAGACATGCTTGGCCAGTCCATCACCTTTACCCTCAGCTTCTTTAGTAAGGCAGTGGTCGTCTTGGAGGTGTGTTTGGGGTCGTTATCATGTTGCTGCAGAAAAGGTAAGTATAGCCATTTCTTCTTTACAGGGCTAGATAAATTAGGTTTAGAATGTGGCTGCTGCGAGTAGGTTTAGAGTTAGTTTTTGGCTGAACTTCTACCTTAAGGGAGGTGTGACTGAGGGCCATCTAATTTTACTGCCCCCCCCCCCCCCTTCCCTACATCTATAAGTATTAACTAGGCCTTAGTGAGTTTTCTGTAACTCAATTGCTTTAACTTTAGAGATCTCAAATAAAGTCGTTAACTCCTAGACTCATAAAGTCATTATAAGTGAAATATTCAAGTGACACGATCGATCTAATTATATCACTGTGATGCACATGTAATCATCAGGCATGAATTAATAAATATTCTCCTTGCGCTCAGTTCATGAATGATATATAAAAAATGCTTAAGAAAAAGTTCCTAAATAAATATGCATGAAACAAAGTTTGTGGATAAATAATAAGAAAAAAAAAAACAACCTCCATATGGCACAACTCAGATCTCCTTCCCGGTGTCACAATTCGCTCCTCCAGAGCGCCGATCTCTAAAGGTGAGTCATTCTTTTACAAACTCAAAGCCAATTTGTTTGTATTAGATGGCTTTATACAGCTCTGGCAGGGCAGGAGGCTCAGTTCACGCCGTACAATTTTCTGCGCACATCGCGTAGGAAAGGCCGTTCATTTCAATGGGCCGGTCTATGTACAAGAAATGTGGACAAGAAGCCCCTCTTTTCCAAAAAATGCTACACCAAACCTCACAGTGCGGCGGCACCATATTAATTGGGGCTTGCGAAAAACAGCCGTTTGCAGGTGCATGTGGGTGCCATTATCAATTAACCACTTTCAGACCGGACCAATTTGCAGCCAAAGGACCAGGCCCCTTTTTGCGATTCGGCACTGCGTCGCTTTAACTGACAATTGCGCGGTCGTGCGACGTGGCTCCCAAACAAAATTGACGTCCTTTTTTTCCCACAAATAGAGCTTTCTTTTGGTGGTATTTGATCGCCCCTGCGGTTTTTATTTTTTGCGCTATAAACAAAAAAGAGCGTCAATTTTGAAAAAAAAACCCATTCTTTTTTATTTTTTGCTATAATAAATATCCCCCAAAAATATATAAAAAAAAACTTTTTTTTTTTTCCTCAGTTTAGGCCGATAAGTATTCTACATATTTTTGGTAAAAAAAATCGCAATAAGCGATTATTGATTGGTTTGCGCAGAAGTTATAGCGTTTACAAGATAGGGGATAGTTTTATAGCATTTTTATTAATAATTTTTTTTTGTATTAGTAATGGCGGCGATCAGCGATTTTTATTGTGACTGCGTTATGGCGGACACATTGGACATTTTTGACACATTTTTGGGACCAGTGTCATTTATACAGCAATCAATGCTATTTAAATGCATTGATTCCTGTATAAATGACACTGGCAGTGAAGGGGTTAACCACAAGGGGGCAGTGTAGGGGTTAAGTATGCCTAGGGGTGTGTTTCTTACTGTGGGGGGGGCGTGGCTGTCAGCTAGTGAATGCTGATCTCTGCTCCAATCACAGGGAGCAGAGATCTGTGTCACTAGTTGCTAGGCAGAACGGGGAGATGCTATGTATTTCCGCATCTCCCCGTTCAGCCTTCCCGTGAGACGATCGCGGGTGTCCCCGCGGCATTAAGGAGGGACTTATATATACGCCCTCCTGCCTGTCCGTGCCATTCTGCCGGGAACCGGTTAATGGCACAGCCGCGCGTCTGCTCAAATCCATGGGCGTTCATTTAAAGCGACGTTCCCCTTAAAAAAATAAAAATGAAAAGTCAGCAGCTACAAATACTGCAGCTGCTGACTTTTAATAATCGGACACTTACCTGTTCCGGGGTCCAGCGATGCAGGGGATCGAAGCTCCGCTCGTCTCTCCCTTCCGCTCGGCGGCGCCGGCATTTTAACTGTGGGCTCCCGGATGTGGCTTCACAGCCGGGCACCCACTGCGCAAGCCGCGCCGTGCGCTGTGACTGGCCGCGCAATCATCTGGGACCTGTCACATGTCCCAGATGATTGACAAGAGGGAGGGGGGAGAGGTGATCTCCCTTCCTGCGCTGAGGGAAGTGACGTCAGGAGCCCAGGCGCTGAAGGAGGCAGACTACGAGGGACCCCCTAGCAACAGGCATTATAAGGTAAGTAAAGAAATACTGTATATACTCGAGTATAAGCCGACCCGAATATAAGCCGAGGCACCTAACTCGAGTATAAGCCTAGGGTGAGAAATGCGCAGCTACTGTAAGTGGAAAAGAGGGTCAACAATGCCCATTTGCAGCCTCACTCTGCCCATTTGCAACCATAGGTCCCCTGAACTTCAAACTTGGTAGTTAAGGGTTCCTAGATGCCCCCTAGCTGCAGCCAAAATTTGGTTTTTTTTTGACCCAAAGGGTCCCAAAATGACATTGCTGCAGATGGACACAGTTGACCGACTTTGGGGCCCCGTATCTCGAGGTCACTTGGTGCTAGGAACTCCAAATTTGGATATATAATTTGGGGTTCCTAGCACCAAGTGGCCCCGAGATACGGGGCCCCAAAATCAGTTCGAAAAATGTCAAGCACTTTTCTGCAGAAGAGAATGACATTTTCCGAACCGACTTTGAGGCCCCGTATCTCGGGGTCACTTGGTGCTAGGAACCCCAAATTTGGATATGTTATAGTGATGGTTCCCCATGGTTTGCGCACCAAATTTAGGGTTCCTGGCACCATGATATAAGGGGCCCCAAAGTCGGGTCGGAAAATGTCATTCTCTGCTGCAGAAAAATGCTTGACTCCAGTAGCCGAGGGGGGCATTTTCAGCACAAAAAAAATGTGCTGAAAAACTCGGCTTATACTCGAGTATATACTGTAATAATTTTTTTCCAAATGTTTTTTTTTTTTTTCAAAGCACATTAATGCCATTTTTTTTTTCTTGAGGTGGAACCCTATTTTAAGATAAATTTCCAATCCTGCTCTTTTGAATTTTCTCGCCACTGCAGTAAAAAAAAAAAAACGAACATTTATTTGGACCCCACTAATGATTAGAAGATCAAATGAACGTTCTTAAAAAGAAGAATTTCAAATGAAGTTTTACTAGCATATGGCCAGCTTTAGGGATGAGGGATTTTATGAATAGACTGTTGTTTATCAATGGTCTGAAATCTAAAACACAAGAAATTGATTAACCGCTTCAATACCGGGCATTTTCTCCCCCTTCCCGCCCAGGCCGATTTTCAGCTTTTAGCGCTGCCACACTTTGAATGACAATTGCGCCGTCATACAACGCTGTACCCAAATTTATCATTTTTTTCACACAAATGGAGATTTCTTTTGGAAATCGGTTCATGTACATCCAAAAGAAATCTCCATTTGTGTGAAAAAAATGATACATTTGGGTACAGCTTTGTATGACGGCGCAATTGTCTAATTAGCTCTAAAAGCTGATTTAGATACACTAACAAATTAAAGACAACACCAGCTCAAACTTTAATATCCGTTACAGCAAACAGTTTTTGTTTTGTTTTTTTCATTTTAGGATAAAGGTAAATTAGAGCTGATCATTGTAATCACCCCCCCCCCCCCCCAATCAGTAGTAAATGGATTGTCTCAACCCTTTAACTGCTACAATCTGCAAGACAAGATATATAGTTATAGTATGTAGTTCAATCCAAAAAATCCAAAAGATATATGTAAAAAGTATATAAAATATATATGTATAGTTCAATCCAAAAAATCCAAAAAATATATGTAAAAAGTATATAAAATATATATGTATAGTTCAATCCAAAAAATCCAAAAAATATATATGTATAGTTCAATCCAAAAAAAATATAGAAAAAGTATATAAAATATATATGTATAGTTCAATCCAAAAAAATCAAAAAAAATATGTAAAAAGTATATAAAATATATATGTATAGTTCAATCCAAAAAATCCAAAAAATATATGTAAAAAGTATATAAAATATATGTATAGTTCAATCCAAAATTACATAAAAGTCTGTGAAAATGGCAGAATTCAGTGCAACAATGTAACGATGGGTGAAACTAAGAATGGATATCCTGTACTCCTACACGTAGTGCGTACCAAGAAAGACCGCCTTGCGCGTTTCGTCATACGGACGTCATCAGAGGCAGTCTGCAAGACAGCTTATTCTTGTAAAAAATAACAGACTTACTGGTGGGATCACTAGGAGAAAATAGAAGAAAGAAAGCCTAAAAAAAGAAAACGAGCATAGCCTTTACATCTTAGAATTGGTAAATTGCTATATAATAAATGTTTCCTTTTGGGTTAAATACCGCTTTAAACACCATGTATCATAAACAATTGTCATTTTGTGTTTCATTTTTTTTTTGTTTGTTTTTTTAATAATAAAATACTTTTTTTTTAAATTTTTTTATCTTTTACTGAATCTCTGTGCTGCTGATCCCCTGCAGCCACTTCCTACCTACATGCACTTCAGTGCTATGCCTGGATGTCATTTTCCATGACAGGTATCCTGATGGTGACAACAGTGGTCCATACATACCTGTGTAGGGGGTTAAACCGGCCACTTGTAGTCAACTGCTTCTGCAAAAGGGCGACAACATTGGGAGTGGGGTCACCCTATACAGAGACCCTCCTGGCAGATAAAACTTTTTTTTTATTTATTTTTTATTTTATTTTTTAATGAATGCTGCAGATAAAAAATAAACCAAAATTGGGCCCAATTAGCCATTTTCCCATCTCGGTTCCATGTGACTCGTTAGTGTTACAAGGTCTCAGGTGTGAATGGGGAGAAGGTGTGTTATATTTGGTGTTATCGCTCTCACTCTCTCATACTGGTCACTGGAAGTTCAACATGGCACCTCATGGCAAAGAACTCTCTGAGAATCTGAAAAAAAGAATTGTTGCTCTACATAAAGATGGCCAAGGCCTGGGTTCTCAAACTAGCGGGCCTCCAGCTGTTGGGAAAATACAAGTCCCATGAGGCATTGCAAAGCTGACAGTTACAGGCATGACTCCATGTCCTGTGGTCTGATGAGACCAAGATAAACTTATTTGGTTCAGATGGTGACAAGCGTGTGTGGGGGCAACCAGGTGAGGAGGACAAAGACAAGTGTGTCTTGCCTACAGTCAAGCATGGTGGTGGGAGTGTCATGGTCTGGGGCTGCATGAGTGCTGCCGGCACTGGGGAGCTACAGATCATTGAGGGAACCATGAATGCCAACATGTACTGTGACATACTGAAGCAGAGCATGATCCCCTCCCTTCAGAGACTGGGCCGCAGGGCAGTATTCCAACATGATAACGACCCCAAACACACCTCCAAGATGACCACTGCCTTGCTAAAGAAGTTGAGGGTAAATGTGATGGACTGGCCAAGCATGTCTCCAGACCTAAACCTTATTGATCATCTGTGCGGAATCCTCAAACAGAAGGTGGAGGAGCGCAAGGTCTCCAACATCCACCAGCTCCGTGATGTCGTCGTGGAGGAGGGGAAGAGGACTCCAGTGGCAACCTGTGAAGCTCTGGTGAACTCCATGCCCAAGAGGGTTAAGGCAGTGCTGGAAAATAATGGTGGCCACACAAAATATTGACACTTTGGGCCCAATTTGGACATTTTCACTTAGGGGTGTACTCACTTTCGTTGCCAGCAGTTTAGACATTAATGGCTGTGTGTTGAGTTATTTTGAGGGGACAGCAAATTTACACTTATACAAGCTGTACACTCACTACTTTACATTGTAGCAAAGTGTCATTTCTTCAGTGTTGTCACATGAAAAGATAGAATAAAATATTTACAAAAATGTGAGGGGTGTACTCACTTTTGTGAGATACTGTGTGTGATATTAACATGTTAAAGCTTCCATAAGAATATAGTGATTGTACATCTGATTTAATAGGCAGGGTGAGCCGATTACTCCTATCACTGATATAAAATGTATTTCCATTCACAGCCCAACATCAAGCTGTGGATATCAGTGTGTGTAGAGGAGCGCGGTGCAAACGGCGTTATCGCCTCCTCCGCCGGGACCCTCCACCATCCTCATGCATGCGGTTTGCTTGCACACGTCTTTTTTTTCTCTCTCCGTCGCTGGATTCTTCCTGCAGAAGGAATGTGTTGTGTCTTTTTTTTTTTTTTTTTTTTTACACTGTAATAACAAGAACAATCCATGATGTTAACTAATTACAGCACATCCCTGTCTGCCTTCACACAGAGCCAAGGAGGACTCTCTGGAGCATTACCATGTCATTTCCTAAAGGTGGTGCAATGCTGCCCTCCAGTGGTTGACACATATATCTAGTAATGCATTCAAGTGATAATAAAGCCTCTGCTTTTTTTAAGCACTTTCAGTAGCTGATTTAATTCACTTACTGAAACTGAAACCTGGTGCAGCCGTTATGGCATCAGCTTAGACTGGAATACACAGTGTCTTGGAAAAAGTATTCATACCCCTTGATATTTTCCACATTTTGTCATGTTACAACCAAAAACGTAAATGTATTTTATTGGGATTTTATGTGATAGACACAACACAAAGTGGCACATAATTGTGAAGTGGAAGGAAAATTATAAATGGTTTTCAATTTTTTTTACAAATAAATATGTGAAAAGTGTGGGGGACATTTGTATGGCGCCCCCCGGAGGCAATACTTTGTAGAACCGCCTTTCACTGCGATTACAGCTGCAAGTCTTTTTAGGGATGTCTCTACCATAGGGTTGCCACCTGTCCAGGATTCACCCGGACAGTTCGGGTTTTGAATCATGTGTCCGGGTTTCAGTCTACCTGAAACCCAGACACATTATTCAGACCAGGCTGTGGCTCCCCAAGTAACCGAGATAGTTATACAGAAATCTGTTGCCACCCGGGAGCTGCGGGCAGCTGTTTGGGGCCAGGTTTGACTGAAGGGTGGGGTGATGATGTCAGCCAGAGCAATTTGGCCACACCCACTGTTTGCCAAGGCGCACTCTGTGCGCTACATTACTACTCTCCTTGGGGCACCCAAATGTACCCCAGGTCTTTTATAATCCTATAATGTTTACAGCAAAAAAAAAAGAAATTGCCCTGTGCTGAAAAAGTGTTCGGGTTTGGCTTGAAGAAAAGGTGGCAAACCTACTCTACCAGCTTTGCACATCTAGAGAGTAACATTTTTGCCCATTCTTCTTTGCAAAAAAGCTCAAGATCTGTCAGATCGGACGGAGAGCGTCTGTGAACAGAAATTTTCAAGTCTTGCCACAGATTCTCTAATGGATTTAGGTCTGGACTTTGAATGGGCCATTCTAACACACAAATATGCTTTGATCTAAACCATTCCATTGTAGCTCTGGCTGTATGTTTAGGGTTGTTGTCCTGCTGGAAGGTGAACCTCCACCCCAGTCTCAAGTCTTTTGCAGACTCTAAGGCCGCGTACACACCATCTGACTTTTCGACGGACTAGGTCCGACAGTCTTTCCGACGGACTTTGCAGCGGAGCTACGGCCGACTTTCAAACGAACGGACTTGGCCACACACGATCACTCCAAAAGTCAGACGGATTCGAACGTGATGATGTACGACCGGACTAGAATAAGGAAGTTCATAGCCAGTAGCTAATAGCTGCCCTAGCATCGGTTTTCGTCCGACGGACTAGCACACAGACGCACGGATTTTTCGACCGGACTCGAGTCTGTCGCAAAGATTTGAAACATGTTTTATTTCTAGGTCCGTCTGACTTTTGGGGAAAAAAAGTCTGCTGGAGCCCACACACGATCGAGTTGTCCGACGGATTCCGGTTCGCCGGACCTAGTCTGCCGGAAAGTCCGACTGTGTGTACGCGGCATAACAGGTTTTCTTCTAAGATTGCCCTGTATTTGGCTCCATCCATCTTCCCATCAACTCTGACCAGCTTCCCTGTCCCTGCTGAAGAAAAGCATCCCCATGACATGATGCTGCCACCACCATGTTTCACGGTGGGGATGGTGTGTTCAGGGTGATGTGCAGTGTTAGTTTTCCGCCACACATAATGTTTTGCTTTTAGCGCCCCACCTCCTGAACCATACCAGGCCACATGCCCTCAACAACTACCCCAAAAACCTTGTCCCCACGTTGATGGGGACAAGGGCCCCTTCCCCACAACCGTGGATGGTGGTTGTGGGGGTCTGAGGGCAGGGGGCTTATCGGGAATCTGGAAGCCCCCTTTACCAAGAGGGCCCCCAGATCCCTATGTGAATGAGTTTCGGGTACATAGTACCCCCTACCCCGTTCACCAAAAAAAGTGTACAAAAAGTCATAAAAACAAGAGACAAGTTTTTGACAAACCCTTTATTAAAAAAAAAGTGTCCCTCGATGTAAATCCAACATCAAGCACGCTGCCCACCAATCCGGGGGGAAAAAAAACCCGCCTTCTGGGACGGTCTCCCGCTGAATGCCTCTTCTGCGCATGCCTCTTCTGCGCTTTGACAGCGATGTCACAGGACCAGCATGCGCCAGTGGTCAGAAAGGGGTGGTGCCACTGGGTGACGTAGCCAGGTGGCCTCGACCCTTACCTATATAAGTAATGTCAAATTGCAGAGGAGACATTTGGCTGGAAGCCGTCCCCGAAGGCGGAGCGTTTTTTTTTTCGGGTCGGCGGGGCGGTGTGGTGTGATTGACGATGGATTTACATCGAGGGGCACTATTTTTTTTTTTTGTCAAAAACTTTTGTTTTTATTATTTTTTGACACTTTTTTGGTGACTGGGTAGGTGTACTATGTACCCAATACTCATTCACATGGGGGGCAGGATCTAAGGACCCGCCCCTTGCTAAAGGGGGCTTCCAGATTCTGATAAGCCCTCTGCCCGCAGACCCCACAGGCCAGGGTTGTAGGGATGAGGCCCTTGTTGCCTTCAACATGGAGACAAGGTGCTTTGGAGCAGGGGGGGGGGGCAAAGGCGAGGGTAGAAATTGTGTGTGTGAAGGGGTGGGGGCAACCTGGAGTTGATGCGTTTTTTTCCATGGCGCTACTTGTATTACAGTACGGGGGTGTTCCGAGCAACCTAACAATAGTTTAACACGTGTTTGTTGGAAATGATTAATTCCCAGCCAGCGTGAATTCTTTAGACAAGACACACTCCACCACCAGGCCGGCTGATAATTGGCACATATAGCGGTGTGCCATACCATACGGAAAACATATAAAGCAATTTGCAGCACAGAAATGTGAGAGGGGAAGCCGGCCGAACCTTAATGGTCATTATTGTTGGAGTGGAAATGTAATTGATTTGATATTGGGATACAAATAAATAGGGGACGTGGAGTGATCTGCGCTCGGTGATTATACAGGAGTCATCAAATCATTATCTGAGTCATACGCACAGCCTTCCCATCCTCATACCAAGACGGGGAAAATAATCTAACAACGCCGAGAGTGACGCAACGCATGTACAATGGTGATAATTCATACAATCTGGAGCCGAGAAAACAGAGCGACATTGCCCACAGCAACTGATTAAAGTTAAACTAAAAGACATACATTAATGATGCTCTGAATTCATCAAAACACCATTCAATTAAAGCAATGTAAGGACCTGAGTATGGCCTCTGTAGAGCAGAGCTCAGACTGGACACTACTCACCTCTAAATGCCTGTTGCTAGGGGGTCCCTCGTAGTCTGCCACCTTCAGTGCCCGGGCACTGACATCACTTCCCCTCGGTGGCGCACAGTCATCTGGGACCTGTCACGTGTCCCAGATGACTGAGCGTCGTATCACGGCGCACAGCACCGCTCGCGCATGCGCAGTGGGTGCCCGGCTGTGAAGCCACAGCCGGGTGCCCACATTAAGAATGCCGGCGCCGGGGAGCGGGGGGGGGGCTTCGTTCCCTCGCATCGCTGGACCCTGGGACAGGTAAGTGTCCGATTATTAAAAGACAGCAGCTGCAGTATTTGTAGCTGCTGACTTTTAAAAAAATATTTTTTTAGTGGGCACTCCTCTTTAACCACAGCAGAGAAAAATCAGGTCCTTTGCCCTGACAGGGCTGTACTATGTGGCAGAGCGTCGTAAATCTCAAGACTGGATTGACAGAAAGGCAAACCCTTTGGCAGTTAAAAACAACTCCCATATGCACTCACCGGACACTTTATTAGGTACATCTTGCTAGTACTGGGTTGGAACTGTCTTCATTCTTCTTGGCATAGATTCAGGAAGGTGTTGGAAACATTCCTCATAGATTTTGGTCCATAGTGTCATGATAACATCAAGCAGTTACTGCAGATTTGGCGGCTGCACATCCGTGATGCGAATCTTCAGTTCCACCAAATCCCAAAGGTGCTCTATTGGATGAGATCTGGTGAGTGTGGAGGCCATTGGATGAGATCTGGTGAGTGTGGAGGCCATTGGAATACAGTGACCTCATTGTCCAGTGGTGAGATGATCTGATCTTTGTGACATGATGCATTATCCTGCTGGAAGGAGCCATCAGAAGATGGGGACACTGTAGTCATAAAGGGATGGACATGGTCAGCAACAATAGGTAGGTCGTGGTGTGTAAACGGTTCTCAATTGGTACTAAGGGGCCCAAAGTGTGCCAAGAAAATATCCCCCCCACCATTACACCACCACCACCAGCCTGAACCGGTGATACAAGGTAGGATGGGTCCATGCGCCAAATTCTGACCCTACCATCTCAATGTCGCAGCTGAAATCGAGACTCATCAGACCAGGCAACGTTTTTCCAATCTTCTATTGTCCAATTTGGTGATCTGTGTGAATTGTAGCCTCAGTTTCCTGTTCTTAGCTGACAGGAGTGGCACCCGGTGTGGTCTTCTACTGCTGTAGCCCATCTGCTGCAATGTTCTATGTGTTGTGTGTTCAGAGATGGTATTCTGCATACCTTGGGTGTAATGAGTGGTTATTTGAGTTACTGTTGCCTTTCTATCATCTCGAACCAGTCTGCTCATTCTCCTCTGACATCAACAAGGCATTTTCCTCCACACAACTGCCGCTCACTGGATATTTTCTCTTTTTTCGGACCATTCTCTGTTAACCGGAGAGATGTTTGTGCATGAGAATCCGAGTAGATCGTCAGTTTTTGAAATCTTCAGAGTAGCCCATCTGGCATCAACAGCTATGCCACGTTCAAAGTCACTTAAATCCCCTTTCTTCCCCATTATGATGCTCGGTTTGAACTTCACCAAGTTGTCTTCACCACGTCTAGTTGCCTAAATGCATTGAGTTGCTGCCATGCGATTGGCTGGTTAGCAAGTTGTGTTACCAAGCAATTGACCAGGTGTGCATAACAAAGTGGCCGGTGAGCGTACATGCCCTTGAAAGTACCTTACTACAATCTTTTGGTGACTCTGGATATGATATACGGGATGTGGGCATATTTTAACACAGACCTATTGTCAAAATATTCTTTGGCAATTGCTTAAGTGCATGGAGACAGCGAGTGGCTGCAGAGAGGACTTCAGAAGAACAGTAGTACTGAGATGCAACAAAGGGTTAAAAAAAAGGGTAAAAAGTGTTTTAGTAAAAATAAAAAGCAACAAAAGGTTAAAAAGGGTAAAAATAATTGTAGTTAAAAAACAAAAAAACTAAAACAAATGATGACTTTTCATGATATAAAGAGCTTTGGCAAACAAAATGTCATTCAGTTAGTGTTTACATCTGCTTGAAACCACATGATAGTCTCCTCCCGGGGCCTCTATAGGTGAGGTCTTTGTGCTGAGTTCCCTGGTCTGCACACCTGCTCAGGGGCGGACTGACAACTTATGGGGCCCCCGGGCAATAGGAGAAGATTATGGGGCCCCCGGGCAATAGGAGATTATGGGGCCCCCAGGCCAGGGCCGTTTTTTCCACTGGGCATGCTGGGCAGTTGCCCAGGGGCCCCACCTGTCTGGAGGGCCCCATCCAGGGCTGATCCTCAGCGCTGCAATCTGCTGCTTAAATTGACTGACTGCACTGGTTTCCTCCCGGGGCCTCTATAGGTGAGGTCTTTGTGCTGAGTTCCCTGGTTTGCACACCTGCTCAGGGGCGGACTGACAACTTATGGGGCCCCCAGGCAATAGGAGAAGATTATGGGGCCCCCGGGCAATATGAGATTATGGGGCCCCCCGGGCGATAGGAGAAGATTATGGGGCCCCCAGGCAATAGGAGATTATGGGGCCCCCAGGCAATATGAGATTATGGGGCCCCCAGGCAATAGGAGATTATGGGGCCCCCAGGCAATAGGAGAAGATTATGGGGCCCCCGGGCAATAGGAGATTATGGGGCCCCCGGGCAATAGGAGAAGATTATGGGGCCCCCGGGCAATAGGAGATTATGGGGCCCCCAGGCAATAGGAGAAGATTATGGGGCCCCCGGGCAATAGGAGATTATGGGGCCCCCAGGCCAGGGCCGTTTTTTCCACTGGGCATGCTGGGCAGTTGCCCAGGGGCCCCACCTGTCTGGAGGGCCCCATCCAGGGCTGATCCTCAGCGCTGCAATCTGCTGCTTAAATTGACTGACTGCTCTGGTTGCTCACTTCGCCGGCCGGCATCTAGCTAGCAACCAGTGACGTCAGAGGCCGCGGCCCCCCAGCATTCATAGCGCACAGAGGCTGCCCCAGTGGCTAGTGAAGAGGCTCCGCCCACCTCTGCCATGTTCTTCAGACAGCATGGAGAGGGAGCGGAGTGGAAAGACGGCCCTTGATAGCTGGCGCTGCCTTACTGCTGTGAGTGACACACTGTACTGCACCAGGCCGGCAGCCTAGAGTAAGTCTAACAATGTCTACTTAAGTAAGTTCAAGTTGTGCGTCAAACACAGCCACTGTCTGTGCCCATCAAACACAGCCACTGTCTGTGCCCATCAAACACATCCACTGTCTGTGCCCATCAAACACAGCCACTGTGCCCATAAAACACAGCCACTGTGCCCATCAAACAGCCACTGTGCCCATCAAAGCTGCCACTGTGCCCATCAAACACAGCCACTGTGCCCATCAAAACTGCCACTGTGCCCATCAAACACTGCCGCTGTGCCCATCAAACACAGCCACTGGGCCCATCAAACACAGCCACTGTGCCCATCAAAAGCTGCCACTGTGCCCATCAAAAGCTGCCACTGTTCCCAAACACTGCCGCTGTGCCCATCAAACGCTGCCACTGTGCCCATCAAACTCGTGTTATATTGTCCAAACGTTGTGTTAATGTTTAAACACTGATTTTCTTGGTACTAAGTACCAATAAATATAGCCTTATTGATAATTTGCATTTTTATTCTCGTGCGTGATCGTGTAGACAGGGCCCCAGTGCACTGTATTGCCCGGGGGCCTATAATGCTCATAAAATGGCCCTGCCCCAGGCAATAGGAGATTATGGGGCCCCAGGCAATAGATTATGGGGGCCACACAGTATACACACACACACATACAGTATACACACACAGAAACACAATATACACATACAGTATACACACACAGACACACAATATACACACACAGTTTACACACACAGAATACACATACACACACTGAAAAGGTACTGGAGAGGCGGGGCAGCTATAATCTTGGGATTTTTTTAAAAAAACACAGATTTTTACATACTGTCCCTGGTTTTATTGAGGCTGGCAACCCTGATGGGGCCCCTTAGTGGCATGGGCCCCTCAGGCAGTGCCCGAGTGCCCGAATGGTCAGTCCGCCCCTGCACCTGCTGTACCCATTATGAGGGGCTCCCATCATCCCTGCTGGGTTTTTATTTCTTTTATTATAGAGAATGTCCCAGGAGAAGCTGAGACACACAAAGGTGGGTGAGAAAACACCCAGCTGGATAGGAGCAGAGTCTGGAATTAGGGACAGGAGATCTCTGATGGAGCATCCAAGACATACAAGAAGAGGCTGACTCAGCCCACCAGACTCCACCTGAAACTAAAATATCACTTTTTGGGTGGACTGAACCAAGGCTGGATTCGTGGACTTATGACTTTTTTTTCCACTGATGCATTTTGTATTGAAAGCAATGGAAACGCATCAAAATTCATCAACACGCGTCCTTGCACGTTATTGTGCATTGTCACATGCTGTTGCCATGCACCTTGTATTGGATGTCAGTGTGCATCATAAGGCATCATGGTGCATTTACGTGTGGCATGACACATCACCGTTCTCATTGACACAGTTTAACACATGTGCTAAGATGTGTTTCCATTGATTTTAATGAAAAGTGCATAAAAAAATACAAAGGGTGGAATCCAGCCATAGGTTATACCTGTTTTTGCTTGTCCAATCAGGTGCCTGGGTTTAAAATGTAGAAAACGTAGAAATATAGAAAATCTAAATGTTGGGTTACCTGAGCCTGGAACAATGCACACAACTTAGATGAAATGAACTTCACATTAGAGGTCCCCTCATCACATTAAAGGTTCTATCATCACATAGAAGACCCCAATCACATTAGAGGCCCTTTTATGAGATCACATCAGAAACCCCCTTCATATCAGGGCCCCCATCACATCAGAGGTCCTTCCATCACATCAGAGGTCCTCCCATCACATCAGAGGTCCTCCCATCACATCAGAGGTCCTTCCATCACATCAGAGGTCCTCCCATCACATCAGAGGTCCTCCCATCACATCAGAGGTCCTCCCATCACATCAGAGGTCCTCGCATCACATCAGAGGTCCCCTCCTCACATCAGAGGTCCTCCATAACATCAGAGGTCCTCCCATCACATCAGAGGTCCTCCCATCACATCAGAGGTCCTCCCATCACATCAGAGGTCCTCCCATCACATCAGAGGTCCTCCCATCACAACAGAGGTCCTCCCATCACATCAGAGGTCCTCCTATCACATCAGAGGTCCTCCCATCACATCAGAGGTCCTCCCATCAAATCAGAGGTCTCTCACCACATCAGAAGTCCCCCATCACATCAGAGGTCCTCCCATCAAATCAGAGGTCATCCGATCACATAAGAGGTCCTCCCATCAAATCAGAGGTCTCTCACCACATCAGAAGTCCCACATGACATCAGAGGTCTTCCCATCACATCAGAGGTCCCCTCATCACATCAGAGATTCTCCCATCACACCAGAGGCCCTCATCACATTAGTGGTCCCCTAAAACATGAGATGTCCCCCCATCACCTCAGAGGTCTCCTCATCATATCAGAGGTCCTCTATCCCATCTGAAGTCCCTTATCACATGCATCAGATGTCCCCTCATCACATCAGATGTCCCCTCATCACATTAGAGATACTCCCACTACATCAGATGTCACCTCATCACATAAGAGGTCCTCCCATCATATCAGAGGTCCACCCATCACATCAGAGGTCCTCCCATCACATCAGAGGTCCTCCCATCACATTAGAGGTCCCCTCATCACAACAGAGGTCCTCCCATCACATCAGAGGTCCTCCCATTACATCAGAGGTCCTCCCACCACACCAGAGGTCACCTCATTGCATCAGAGGTCCTCCCATCACATCAGAGGTCCTCCCATCACATCAGAGGTCATCTCATCACATCAGAGGTCACCTCATCGCATCAGAGGTCACCTCATCGCATCAGAGGTCCTCCCATCACATCAGAGGTCCTCCCATCACAACAGAGGTCCTCCCATCACATCAGAGGTCCCCTCATCACATCAGAGGTCCTCCCATCACACCAGAGGTCCTCCCATCACATCAGAGGTCCTCCCATCACAACAGAGGTCCCCTCATCACATCAGAATTCACCTCATCGCATCAGAGGTCCTCCCATCACAACAGAGGTCCTCCCATCACATCAGAGGTCACCTCATCGCATCAGAGGTCCTCCCATCGCATCAGAGGTCCTCCCATCACATCAGAGGTCCTCCCATCGCATCAGAGGTCCTCCCATCGCATCAGAGGTCCCCTCATCACATCAGAGGTCCTCCCATCACAACAGAGGTCCTCTCATCACATCAGAGGTCCCCTCATCACATCAGAGGTCCTCCTATCACATCAGAGGTCCTCCCATCACATCAGAGGTCCTCCCATCACAACAGAGGTCCTGTCACGTACCTAGTGGTGAGTCTGGATTGCAGTGGGAGACCTCTCTTACATCCCAGACTTGCGGCCCCTGATAGTGGAGACAGGGGGCGCAAAAGTCAAAGGAGGCACGAGTGTCTGGTAGGAACAAACAGCTGCAGATGGGTCAGCTGGGCTTGACAAGGGAAGACAGGAACCAGCAAGCAGCAGGTGACAGGAACCAGCAAGCAGCAGATGACAGGAACCAGCAGACAGCAGGTGACAGGAACCAGCAGACAGCAGGAACTGGCAGGCAGCGGACTCCAGGAACCAGCATGCAGCGGACAACAGGAACCAGCAGACAGCAGGTGACAGGAACCAGCAGACAGCAGGTGACAGGAACCAGCAGACAGCAGGAACTGGCAGGCAGCGGACTACAGGAACCAGCATGCAGCGGACAACAGGAACCAGCAGACAGCAGGTGACGGGAACCAGCAGACAGCAGGAACTGGCGGGCAGCGGACTACAGGAACCAGCATGCAGCGGACAACAGGAACCAGCAGACAGCAGGAACTGGCAGGTAAGTGGTCACAGGAACTGGCAGGCAGCGGACTACAGGAACCAGCATGCAGCGGACAACAGGAACCAGCAGACAGCAGGAACTGGCAGGTAAGTGGTCACAGGAACTGGCAGGCAGCGGACTACAGGAACCAGCATGCAGCGGACAACAGGAACCAGCAGACAACAGGAACTGGCAGGTAAGTGGTCACAGGAACTGGCAGGCAGCGGACTACAGGAACCAGCATGCAGCGGACAACAGGAACCAGCAGACAAGTGGAGCGCTACAGGACAGGTGCACTGCAGATGAGCCAAGGGGATAAGCAAGAGGATGGTCGTGGGCAAGCCGGGATCGGGGCAGGCAGACAGCAGAGCAGGTAGGTAGACAAGCCGGGTCACAGGTGCAGAAACAGAGAAGTACAGGACTTAGCAAACGGAACGCTGTAGATCAGGCAGCAAGGATTGTATGGAGATGGCTGGTTTAAATAGCCCGCCCGGCGCCAGTAACCGTGCGCGCGCCCGTCCGGGCCCGCGCGCACCCGCTCGCACAGGCTTCAGGAGTGAAAACATGGAAAACCGGGTGTACCCGAAGTGATTCCGGCAACTCCAGAGGTCAGATATTGCTCAAGAGTCTGGTTTGTTCTTTCTGTCTGCCCGTTTGTCTGTGGGTGGTATGCGGAAGATAAAGATAGTTCGATGCCAAGAGAATTGCAGAGAGCCTTCCAGAACCGGGATGTGAATTGGACACCCCTGTCCGAGATGATGTTCGCTGGAACCCCGTGAAGTCTGACAATACCTTTAATGAAGGCTTCGGCTGTCTCTGGTGCCGAGGGAGTCCCTTTCATGGGAATGAAATGGGCCATTTTGGATAGCCGGTCCACTACCACGAAGATGGCCGTATGGCCTCTCATCACAACAGAGGTCACCTCATGCCCGAATCGTGTACGGAAGGCGGTCTTCCATTCGTCGCCCTTCCGGATGCACATCAGAGCAGTTCCTCTCATCGCATCAGAGGTCCTCCAGAGTCATCACACCCACTTACGGGTCTTGGCTGGACAGGTTCACACGTAGTGTCCTGGCTCCCCAGAGGTCCTCCCACCACACCAGAGGTCCTCCCACCACACCAGAGGTCATCACATCAGAGGTTCACCCATCACATCAGAGGTCCTCCCATCACATCAAAGGTCCTCCCATCACATTAGAGGTCCTCCCATCACTTCAGAGTTCCTCTCATCACATCAGAGTTCCTCTCATCACATCAGAGATCCTCTCATCACACCAGAGATCCTCTCATCACACCAGAGGTCCTCCCACCACACCAGAGGTCACCTCATTGCATCAGAGGTCCTCCCATCACATCAGAGGTCCATCCCATCACATCAGAGGTCATCTCATCACAACAGAGGTCACCTCATCACATCAGAGTTCCTCTCATCACATCAGAGGTCCTCTCATCACACCAGAGGTCCTGCCACCACACCAGAGGTCACCTCATTGCATCAGAGGTCCTCCCATCACATCAGAGGTCCTCCCATCACATCAGAGGTCCCCATAGCACATTAGAGGTCCTCACATGGCATCATAGGTCCTTTTATGAAATCCTCTATCACATCCAAGCCCCCATCACATCAGAGGTCCCCCATAACATCAGGGTTCCCCAATCACAATTTAGAGGTCCATCCATCTCATCAGAGGTCTAATTTTGAAACCAGAGGCACTTACATCAGAGCTTCCCTTTACTTCAGACCCCACTTCACATCAGAGTCTCCCCATCATAGGGCAGCCCAGTCACACAACCCCCCTCTTCACATCAGAGCCCTACATTTTGACTACAGCAGCACGGAAGAGGGAAGGAGAAGGAGGAGGTCTGGCAAAGGCGGACTTCCCTCTTCTCCTCAATGCTGGGCTCTTATATTGGGCTGTATTCTCCTATGACACACTGATGTCTCTATGTGCAATCCCATTGCTTCAATAATTATATGTTCACTGATTCTTTAAACTCTTTTTGAGCACCCTGGTGGCACTTTATGCAGTACTTTACTAGTCTCCTGAAGAAGCCAATGTTTGATGAAACATGTTGAGCTGAAGTCACTGTATCTACTGTCCGCTGTGTCTACTATGGTCGCATGGATTGTCTATGTGATGGTTTTATGAACACTGTTGCTTTTAATATTTGTTACTACAATAAAACTTTGATGATTTTATAATTATAGAGTGTTATGTCAATTATGGCACCTTAAAAATCCCAGTTACCTTTATACATTTTTTTGTAACTATTTGGGGGATGAGGTGCCTTGATCCTCTGATACCTGGCTAAACACTATATTGTTCGTATAATGTATTATTATAACAATATATAGAATACCGTATTATTATAACAATGTATTATAACAATATAATAAAACAATGTATAATGTATTATTATAAAATGTATTATATTTTTTACTTTTTTTTTCGTTTATGTCCTTTTTTTTTTTCCCGGACAGACAGGGCTTCAATTTGGTAATAAATATGTATATAAGCATTTTTATTTCCTATATTTTTGGGAATAAATAATAAAAAAGGTAGAAAAAAAAATATTTTTCAATAACTTTTCTCAATGCAGCATTTATATTTACCTAAAAAAATAATCACAGTTTGCTGATTAAAATATAACATTTAGTGCAAATTTTATGTAATGTAGCGGAATGGTAAAGCTCAAAGTGAAATGCATTTTTACCTTAGGAATGCTTTTAATCTCCTTTTTTAATGCTACATTATGACGCACTTAGGGAAAAATGGTTTGTGTAAATTGTTTCTGTAACATTGAGATTAAATGAAATTTGGTTGATGAGGGCACAAATTAGCACGCCGGTGACTTTTTCTCTGGTGTGCGATTGCTAAACATTTGAATAAATAAATACATTTATATATATATATATATATATATATATAAACACACTTGTCAAAAGTATTGGGACACCTGCCTTTACACGCACATGGACTTTAATGGCATCCCAGTCTTAGTCCGTAGGGTTCAATATTGAGTTGGCCCACCCTTTGCAGCTATAACAGCTTCAACTCTTCTGGGAAGGCTGTCCACAAGGTTTAGGGGGGGTGTCTATGGGAATGTTTGACCATTCTTCCAGAAGCGCATTTATGAGGTTAGGCACTGAGAAGGCCTGGCTCGCAGTCTCCGCTCTAGAGATCAGGACTCTGTGCCGGCCAGTCAAGTTCCTCCACCCCAAACTCGCTCATCCATGTCTTTATGGACTTTGCTTTGTGCACTGGTCCAAATAGTTCAAATCATTTAGTGGAGGGGATTATGGTGTGGGGTTGTTTTTCAGGGGTTGGGCTTGGCCCCTTAGTTCCAGTGAAGGGAACTCTTAAAGCGGTGTTGCGCTTTAAAATTAAAAGTCAGCAGCTACAAATACTGCAGCTGCTGACTTTTAATAAATCGGACACTTACTTGTTTCCCGGGATTCACCGATGGGGGGGATTGAAGCCCCGCTCGTCTCCCCCTCCGCTCGGTGGCAGCGGCATTGTAACTGTGGGTGCCCGTCTGTGGCTTCACAGCCGAGCACCTACTGCGAATGCGCGAAAGGCACCGCGATTGGCCGCGTGATCATCTGGGACCTGTGACGTGTCCCAGATGATTGACAAGAGGGAGGGGGGAGAGGCGATCTCCCTTCCTGTGCCAAGGGAAGTGACGTCAGGAGCCCAGGTGCTGGACGAGGCAGTCTACGAGGGACCCCCTAGCAACAGCTATTTAGAGGTGAGTAAAAAAAAAAAAAATTCTCCAAATGTTTTTTTTTTTTTTTATGCACATAAATTACATATTTTTTTGGGTGGAACTCCACTTTAAGGCGTCAGCATACCAAGACATTTTGGACAATTTCATGCTCCCAACTTTGTGGGAAAGGTTTGGGGATGGCCCCTTCCTGTTTCAACATGACTGCACACTAGTGCACAAAGCAAGGTCCATAAAGACATGGATGAGCGAGTTTGGGGTGGAGGAACTTGACTTGCCTGCACAGCGTCCTGACCTTAAACTGATAGAACACCTTTGGGATGAATTAGAGTGGAGACTGCGAGCCAGGCCTTCTCATCTAACATCAATGCCTGACCTCACAAATGCGCTTCTGGAAGAATGGTCAAACATTCCCATAGACACACTCCTAAACCTTGTGGACAGCCTTCCCAGAAGAGTTGAAGCTGTTATAGCTGCAAAGGGTGGGCCAACTCAATATTGAACCCTACGGACTAAGACTGGGATGTCATTAAAGTTCATGTGCGTGTAAAGGCAGGTGTCCCAATACTTTTGGCAATATAGTGTATCTCTATACAGTATATATATATTTATATACAGTGTGTGTGTGACGTGTGTGTATGGTGCAAGCAGGGGCGTGGATGCTGTTTTAAAGCAGCTCTGGGGCAAACATTTGTTGTCCCTGCGCCATTTTAGAAGAGCACCAGGACACAGACAGCAATACAAATCTGATGGGGGTTCTAACCCTTCCCCACTATACACAAAACCTAAAAGTTTTGCCTTTGCTATACTTTAAAATATAAGTTTGACATTTGATATAAAGGATTCAGAGACACAGCTGTTGTATGGTAGATTTGGCAAACTGTCAAATGAACGTGGTTTACCGAACAATGCAATTCTCCTATTGGTTCACACAAGTCCTGGTGTGGCTCTGTGATTCAGCCCCCCCAGGTAGAAGACACCTGTATGTGACACGATGACACTGCAAGGTGTCTCCTCTGACCCAGTAAGAAAGGTTGTGGTGGGGACTCTCAGAGATCATACAACGATTGTGCCCACCTGTGCCAACCGTCGTGTCACCTTAACAAAGGGCGCTGTGGTGGGAACTTCCCCAGTTATCACCGTCTCTCATCTGTGGTGTGCCCCTATCTGATCATAGAGGTGAGGGTGTACAAAAGCAATTTCAGGGTAATTTAAATGACTGAAGGCAAAAACAATATTCTGCCATAAAAAAACAAAACAAAGAAAAAATAAAAATTGGGAGAATAGTGAAGTCACTACTGTAAGATTTATTTTATATTTAGGAAGCAGAGGTGTCACTACTGTAAGATATAATTTATATTTGGGAAGCAGGGGTGTCACTACTGCAAGATATCATTTATATTTAGGAAGGAGAGGTATCACTTCTGTAAGATATCATTTATATTTGGGAAGCAGCAGTATCACTCCTGTAAAATATTTTTCATATTTAGAAAGCAGAGGTGTCACTACTGTAAGTTAACATTTCTATTTAGGAAGCGAATGGTTCACTCCTGGAAAATGTAATCTATATTTAGGAAGCAGTGGTGTCACCCCTGTAAGACATGATTTATATTTAGGAAGCAGGGGTGTCACCCCTGTAAGATATACTTTATATTTAGGAAGCAGCAGTATCACTCCTGTAAAATATTTTTCATATTTAGAAAGCAGAGGTGTCACTCCTGTAAGTTAACATTTCTATTTAGGAAGCGAATGTGTCACTCCTGTAAAATGTAATCTATATTTAGGAAGCAGTGATGTCACTCCTGTAAGATATAATTTATTTTTAGGAAGCAGGGGTGTCACTCCTGTAAGATATCATTTATATTTGAGAAGCAGTGGTGTCACCCCTGTAAGACATAATTTATATTTAGAAAGCAGGGGTGTCACTCCTGTAAGATATCATTTATATTTGGAATGCAGGGGTGTCACTACTGTAAGATATCATTCATATTTAGGAAGCAGCAGTATCACTCCTGTAAAACATTTTTCCTATTTAGAAAGCAGAGGTGTCACTCCTGTAAGTTAACATTTCTATTTAGGAAGCAGTGATGCCACTCCTGTAAGATATCATTTATTTTTAGGAAGCAGGGGTGTCACTACTGTAAGACGTAATTTCTTTTTAGGAAGCAGAGGTGTCACTCCTGTAAGATATCATTTATATTTAGGAAGGAGAGGTGTCCCCCCTGTAAAATATTATTCATATATAGGAAGCAGTGGTATAACTCCTGTAAAACAAAATGTATATTTAGGAAGCAGTGATGTCACTCCTGTAAGATATCATTTATATTTGCGGTGGTGTCACTCCTATCAGACATAATTATTTTTAAAAAGCAGAGGTGTCACACCTGTAAAATAAAATGTATATTTAGAAAGCAGTGATGTCACTCCCAAAAAACATTTATATATTGGAAGCTGTGATGTCACTCCTGTAGAATATAACTTATATTTATGAAGCATTGATGGCACTCCTGTAAAATACTATTTCTCTTTAGGAAGCAGCAGTGTCACTCCTGTAAGATATCATTTATATTTAGGAAGCAGCGGTGTCACTCCTGTAAGATATCATTTATATTTAGGAAGCAGCGGTGTCACTCCTGTAAGATATCATTTATATTTAGGAAGGAGAGGTGTTACCCCTGTAAAATATTATTCATATATAGGAAGCAGTGGTATCACTCCTGTAATATATCATTTATATTTAATAAGTGGTGATGTCACTCCTGTAAAATAAAATTTAATATATTTGGAGGGCAGTGGCATCACTCCTGTAAGGTATGACATGACGGTTTTGACGAAGCACGCCAGCCGCGTGAAACGCGTCGCCTTTTTTCCCCCTGCCATTTGCCTATGTCATTGCTTTTTGTACATGCTTTTATACTCCTGTAATAAATCTGTTTTGCATCGACGTGAGATTTCGGCCATCCTGTTTTCGTTCATCTACTCCTGTAAAAATTCCCATTTAGGAAGACGTGATGTCACTCCTATAAAATATAATTTATATTTGGAAAGTGCAGTGTCACTACTGCAAAATAAAATGTATATTTAGAAAGCAGTGATGTCATTCCCAAAAAATATTTATATATTGGAAGCTGTGATGTCACTCCTGTAGAATATACCGTATACACTCGAGTATAAGCCGAGTTTTCAGCACATTTTTTTGTGCTGAAAGTGCCCCCCTCGGTTTATACTCGAGTCAAGCATTTTTCTGCTGCAAAGAATGACATTTTCCGAACCGCCTTTGGGGCCCCGTATCTCGGGGCCACTTGGTGCTAGGAACCCCAAAGTTGGTGTGCAAACCCAGTGGAACTACAAAATATCTAGCTGGGGTTCCTAGCGCCAAGATGCGGGCACCAAAGCCAGTTCGGAAAATGTCATTCTCTGCTGCAGAAAAGTGCTTGACATTTTCTGAACCAACTTTGGGGCCCGTATCTCGGGGACACTTAGTGCTAGGAACCCCATCTTTTTGTAGTGCTAGTTCCACTGGGTTTGCACACCAAATTTGGGGTTCCTAGCACCAAGTGGCCCCGGGATACGGGGCCCCAAATTCGGTCAACTGTGTCCATCTGCGGCAATGTCATTTCGGGAACCTTTGGGTCCAGAGACCCCGAATTTGGTGTGCAAACCCAGTGGAACGAGCACTACAACATATCCAGCTGGGGTTCCTAGCCCCAAGTGGCCCCAAGATACGGCGGCCCCAAATCCGGTTCGGAAAAGGTCATTCTCTGCTGCAGAAAAGTGCTTGACATTTTCCAAACCAACTTTGGGGCCCCGTATCTCGTGGGCCACTTAGTGCTAGGAACCCCATCTTTGTAGTGCTAGTTCCACTGGGTTTGCACACCAAATTTGGGGTTCCTAGCGCCAAGTGGCCCCGGAATACGGGGCCCCAAATTTGGTCAACTGTGTCCATCTGCGGCAATGTCAGGAATTGTTGGTCAACAAACACGAACGTAGTGACGTACTATGTGGTTTTTTCAGCTCTTTAGCTCCACCCTTTGGGCTCCTTCTGCTAATTTCGTGTTAGTAGAAGTTTGACGAGTGTTGATTCACGCTTTTCATTTTGTGCTTTTCAGTTTAGGAAGGAGATAATGTGTTATTTATTATTGGCCTTGGAGTTATTGCTTTGACCCAAGTCCAGTCCAGGAATCGAACGATGAGGAGTTCTTGGACCAAAAATGTGTTGCTTTATTAATCGTGACCAGTTATGTCATATGCCTTTGCTGCGGGAGCTCCAGGAGAATAATCCGGATGATTTTCAAAATTATCTCCCGATGAGGGGCCCCTGCTTTCACCAACTCTTGGCATTGTTGACCCCCTATATTAAGAAGCAGGACACATGCATGGGGCTTTTATTTTATTTTTTTGGTTGAATAATAATGATTTGATTTGTTATATTTTCTATATTTTTGGATGCATAGAATGCACTTTTTGGTTAAGTTCTATTGGCAGATATCATGTCTAATTTTATTTGTTTTCTTTTTTTAATACACAATAAAAGAATTTGTGTAGAATAATACTTGGCTGTGTGTTTTACTTCAAATGACAGTTTGGGAGTCGGCAGTTACATTTAAAAAAATACAATATAAAAGGGACACCAACATAGTTGTATCTTTGATCTAAAAAACTACGGGATAATGGTGTTGGGGTAACTTGCCCAAAAAAAAAAAAAAAGCATAATAATATTATTTTTGATATCACTAGAAAAAAAAAAAGCCTTGGAAAATTAGTTTGCAATAATTCCATCAGTATCACCAGAAAAGCAGCTTCATTATCATCCCATTAAAGAAGAGAATTGTGCGCTGCATTTCGAGATCTCATAATTTGACACGTCACGAATGTGAATTCTCCATTGCGAACGCTAGTTTACAAGACCGACCGCTTCTGCTTCCGAGCATGTGTGTTTGTACTTTGGACTTTTGTCCGACGGACTGGTGTACACGCGCTCGGAAAATCCGACAACACACATTTGTTGGCGGAAAATGTTAAAACCTGCCATCCAACATTTGTTGGCAGAAAATCCAATAACAATTGTCCGATGGAGCGTACACCGGTTGGATGTTCCACCAACCGCCTGTCATCGAACATTTCCCGTCATAAAAAATCAGATCATGTGTACGAGGCTTTAGTGAACGTAACGAATACAAATTTATCCAAAGTTACGAATTATCAGAAATAATAAATGCCGTATCTAAAGGAATGGAACTTAATAAATTAATAATAAGAAATAAAAATAAAATAATAATAATACTAAAACCTTTTTATTATTATAATTATTTATTATTAATTCGTTCCGTTCCATTGGTTTAGATGCGGCATTCGTTATTTGGTAGACATGTGCACAATAGAAAAATTTGTTTATTTTTGTTTTTTCGTTTCCGTTGATTCGTAACGATTCGTAATTTCGTAAGAGTTATTTTTTCGTTGATTCGTTTTTCCGTTAGTTTAATTTTCGTTTATTCGAAATTCGGACGCATTCGTATTTTCGTAGATTTAGTTACATTCGTACTTTCGTAACATTGTTTTCGTAGATTCATAATCGGAGCATAATTCATAATTTTATGTAATGTGTATGCTATTATTACATTTTAAGAGACACGGAAAATTACGAATCGAAAAAAAAAAGTTACGAATGTACGAATTTTTTCGTTCAATCCATTCGAAGCACGTTAAGCCATTGTAAGGGACATGGAAAATTACCAATTCAACAAAAAAAAAAAAAAGTTGCGAATGTACGAATTTTTTCGTTCATTTTGATTTTCGTTGTTCCTGTTTTAGTTTTTTTCGGATTTTCTTCTTTCGTAGTTTCGTTGGTTCTAATTAGTTTTTTTCGGATTTTCGTTGTTTTTCGGATTCGTTCGATTCGAACATTCGTTAAAATTTTTAGCGAATCGTTCGTTCGTTCGTACGATAACGAATATAACGAATTTTAACGAAAAAAAACGAAACGAATTGCACATGTCTATTATTTGGGATAATTCGTAACTTCGGATAAATTCGTATTTGTTACATTCATTAACAGCCAAATTTGAAAGGAAATTGTAATACCTATAATTTAATAGTTAGTTATTATTAGTTAGTTAGTTATTCTTTCACATTTTCAGATTTTCTTTCTTATTTTGGATTTTCAAATTTTCGAATTTACAAATTTACAAATTGCGATTATAACGAATGACCCAAAAAAAGCAAAAAACAAAAAACTTTCGGCAGTGCAC
This sequence comes from Lithobates sylvaticus, assembly GCA_028564925.1. Classification (NCBI taxonomy): domain Eukaryota; kingdom Metazoa; phylum Chordata; class Amphibia; order Anura; family Ranidae; genus Lithobates; species Lithobates sylvaticus. Next base: position 213,100,133 of record CM053034.1, on the reverse strand, counting down.
ATGTCTAAGTAGCATGCTGTTATGGCTGCACCCTGTAATAAATGTTTTTGTTAGTAAATAAGATACTATAATATAATTAAAAACATGATCTAAAATATAAATTTATGAATTAGTAAAATATATATATATTGTTTTTTAATTGCAAAAAGACATGATATCTTCCCCTTACAATTCCTTCTGCTGCAAGAAGGACCGGATCCTGTGACGCCATGTGAGTCCTATCCTCAAGTGCTGTTTTAATTGAAGGTTAAAGTCAATACTCTTTCATGAACAAATTATCGATTCCAACTAGCAGTTGCATTAGCAATTTGATTTCACTGGTAATTACGAGCGAGGGTGCAGGGAATTAAAAGCAAACGCACGCGCAGGCTAACATTGTGGAGTGTTTAATTGAAAGCGGACAGGATCGGTTTAGGAAATGTTATCTTGATAAGCAACCAAATATTTACCTTATGCCGCGTACACACGATCGGAATTTCGGCCAGCAAAAGTCCGATGAGAGCTTTTGGTCGGAAATTACGACCGCGTGTAGGCTCCATTGGACTTTTGCTGGCCGAATTTCCACCAGCAAAATTTTGAGAGCAGGTTCGCAATTTTTCCGACGGAAAAAGTTTCTATCGGAAATTCCGATCATCTGTAGCAATTATGACGCGCAAAATTACTACGCATGCTCGGAAACAATTCGACGCATGCTCGGAAGCATTGAACTTCATTTTTGCGGCTCGTCGTACTGTTGCGCGTCACCGCGTTCTTTATGGTTTGGAATTTGGTGTGTCCGTGTGTAGGCAAGACAGCTTGAGCGGAATTCCGTCGGAAAAACCATCCAAGGCTTTTCCGACGAGAATTCCGATCGTGTGTACGAGGTATAATGCCTCGTACACACGGTCGGATATTCCGATGGAAAAAGTCCAATCGGATTATGTTATCGGAAAATCCGATCGTGTGTGGGCTCTAGCTGGCTTTTTTCCTGTTATGCCGCGTACACACGGTCGGAATTCTCGTCGGAAAAAGCTCTGATGGTTTTCCCGTCGGAATTCAGATGGAATTTTGCTCAAACTGTCTTGCCTACACACGGTCACACCAAATTCCGATGGTCTGTAACACAGCGGCATGAAACACGTTCGACAGCACTATAAAAGGGAAGTTTAATGCTTCCGAGCATGCGTCGAATTGTTTCCGAGCATGCGTCGGAATTTTGAGTGTCGGAATTGCATACACACAATCGGAAAATCCGATAGAAAGGTTTTCCGTCGGAAAAATTGAGAACAGGTTCTCAATCCAAAGTCCGTCGGAAATTCCGACAGAAAAAGACCGATGGGCATACACACGGAAAATCTGATGAAAAAAAATTCCGACCGTGTGTACGCCGCATTAGAATTTCCAACGGAAAAAACTTGAGAGCAGGATCTCAAATTTTCCAACAACAAAATCCGATCTGACTTTTTCCGATCGTGTGTAGAGAACTCCGACGGACAAAGTGCCACGCATGCTCAGATCAAATTACGAGACCAAAGCTATTGGCTACTAGCCTCTACGTAGTTCCTTCGTACGCAACAAACGTCACCACGTTCAGAATGATCGGATTTTCCGACCACTTTGTCCGACCGCGTGTATGCAACACCAGTGTCGGACAGAATCCGTCGGAAAAAAACGGACGGATTTTGTGGTTGGATTTTGCGACCGTGTGTACTCTACAATGTCCAAAATCTTAAATCTCAGACATGAAATATGAACAAAGCATATCCCTCTATGGTGTGTACTTGTCTCTATTCAAAGCACTAAGTGTCATTTCTGTCTGCTGCTCCATTCCTCTGCTATCAGCATGAGTCACTTCTGACAGGTTTTCCTGACACCAAGAGAACAAAAAGGTTTAGGAGTGTCTATGGGAAGTTTGACCATTCTTCCAGAAGCGCATTTATGAGGTCAGGCACTGATGTTGGACATGAAGACCTGGCTCGCAGTCTTTGCTCTAATTCATCCCACAGGTGTTCTGTCGGGTTGAGGTCAGGACAGTCTGGGTTTAGTGACACTTTAAATCGGTGTTCCACCCGCAAATGTTTTTTTTTTCTTAAGTCAGCAGCTACAGACACTGTAGCTGCTGACTTTTAATAAGGACACTTACCTGTACAGGGAGCGCGTGATGTCGCCCCCCCCCCGAGGCTAATCCGTCCATTCGATTAGGTGCAGGCGGTGCCGTTCGAATTAAGGGATACCAGCAGGGGAGCCTTGCGACTTCACTGCCTGTTTCCTACTGTGCATGCGCGAGTCGCGCAGCGCATTGAGAAAGGCCGGCTGTCTTCTGGGACACAGAAGACAGCGGGGGGGGGGGCTCGCCGAAGAAGAGGATATGACGTCCTGCGCCGCAGACCGGATGGATCGGAAGTACAGGCTGTACTTCATAAAAAGGTATGTTAGAAGGAAAAAAAAAATTTTTACTATCCAAAAACGAGGGGTGATGAGGTGGTTCGTTTAAGACCACCTCTCAAAAGTGGGTGGAATTCCGCTTTAACTTCTGTGCCCTTTTTGAAGATTTAAGCTGCCTGTGGATGTTGCCAATTCAGCAACAGAACGGAAAGAGTCCCCGCCGGTTTGCGCTACACTGTTAGTGTAGCGCCAGTCTTATGGGAAGGACTGGGCTGAGAGGCAAATTAGTCTAGCGCCCCCATAAAGCCCCACAGTTGCGGAATGCCGGCCGCCCGCATACTGGAAGCAGTGCGGCCGGCATTCCGCAACTGGGGGGGGGGGGGCCTTCTAATTTTGACTGTCCTCTCATCCTGGACCACAAACCTTCCTCACTGTACTATATGTTTTCTGCTGCACCATTTGCATGGTTATATCCTCTGAGTCCTCTCCATAAAATTATCAGAAATTTGTGCTTAAAGTAGAACTATAGGCTTTTTTTTTATGTTTTGGATAGAATACGGGAGGGTTATAGCCCCTGTCAGTTTATTTCTTACCATCCCTGTCCCATTGCAGAGATTTCCCTTCACTTCCTGCCCCATAGCCAATCAGGAAGTGAGAGGAAATCTATGTAAATTAAGGGAATCCATTGCCCCCCCCCCCCCCAGGCCCTCAGAACTAGTGTCCCCACTTGAAAATTTCAGGGTGGGTCTCAAACAGCAAGGGGTGTGGCCTTGACAGGAAGGGGTGGGCCATATTTAAATAAGGGGATGCATGAGTTTAGTCAGGCCTAGGGCCTGCGTCACCGCGTCATTGGATGGGATTGACAGCAGCACGAGCCAATGGCTGCGCTGCTTTCAATCCATCCACTGTAACCAATCAACGGCCAGGCTGAGCGGCGAAGAGGATGTTGGGGGCGAGCACGGGACTTTCGAGGGGTCAGGTAAGTAAAACGGGGGGGGCTGGGGGGGCCGGCATGTTTTTTCACCTTAATGCATAGAATGCATTAAAGTGAAAAAACTTTTACCTTTACAACCCCTTTAAAGTAAAACTATAGGCAACACTTTTTTTTTTTGGGATAGAATAAGGGAGGGTTATAGCCCCTGACAGTTTATTTTTTTACCATCCCTGTCCCATTGCAGAGATTACCCTTCACTTCCTGCCCCATAGCCAATCAGGAAGTGGGAGGAAATCTATTTAAATTAAGGGAATTCATTGCCCCCCCCCCCCCCCCCCCAGGCCCTCAGAACTAGTGTCCCCACTTGAAAATTTCAGAGTGGATATCAAACAGCAAGGGGTGTGGCCTTGACAGGAAGGGGTGGGTCATATTTAAATTAGGGGGTGCACGAGTTTAGTCAGGCCTAGGGCAGCACAAAACCTAAATACACCACTGTCCCCTAACCATCTCCTGATAAGACAGAGCCTTTGGAGGCACTCTGCACATGCTCATAACTACGCAATAAAAGGTAATTATTGGTGCCTTCATTTCCAGAAGAACTTTCAGCAGACCTGTATAACAGGACAAGGACAACTTTGCCCTTTTATAGAGACTTACTAGACACAGCAGGTAAGGCAATGAAAGAAAGGATATCAAAGAAGGAAATGCCGTATAATGCTGTACAACATGTGATGTGAGCGCACAGCTGGTACTGAAGGAAGAAAAGCAGATACAAGAAGAGCAGTTACAGTTAGGTTGCCTGACCTCATTCATCCACAAGCAGCTGCACCCTCGTGGCCTCTGTAGTTATTCTCTAGGGCTGTGTTCATACATATTTGGCCCCTGGAATGCAAGGTTCTTCTCATAAATGACTGCACAAGCATTGATATAATCAAAGTGTAACCTTGTGACATCTGTCGGGACCCGTGCCTCGTCATGTAAACCTTTGGCTGAATGGCATTTAGCTTGCTGTAGTGTTCACAAAGTTTGTGTATCACAAACTAAAAATATATAGCATAGTGCAAAAACCCAACCCACTATAAATTGTGAACTATGAAAGGGAAACAGCAAATAAACACTGAAAAAATGTAAAAAGTCCATGGTACAATCAAATAAGTCAGTAGGCAGCTCCACTAAAGAGACTGGAATTACTCTCTGAACTACAAAGAAAAAGCACAAGGGGGCGCCACTCTGAGCGCAGCATTACCTATAAAAGCAAAAGCATAATTTTGATCTTTTGCTTTATAAAAAAAATGTTTTACTTCCAACCTGGACTGGAAGTGCACGCAGACAGCCGGCCTCACAGTCAGTGAGATGGCAGAAATGGTAAGCCCGGGAAACACCGGTGAGCGTCAGGAAGGCCCTCTCCCCCCCCCCCCCCCCCATCAACCGGCAGTAAAGCTACAGTGGGCGGTCGACAAATGGATTTATTGACATGGCTTTGTTGATCAATAAAGCCATGTGGTAACCTAACCAGCGGTGATAGGCTGATTATGTGGCATTATTGATAAGCCAAGGATAAGCCAAGGATTTGTGTTATCGTTAGCTTTTTACGCTCAAGAGAAATTGAGAGGAGCTTACCTAAAAAACACCAAAAACTACCCTCATGCCCCGTACACACGGTCGGATTTTCCGACGGAAAATGTCCTATCGGACAATGTTGTCGGAAATTCCGACCGTGTGTGGGCTCCATCGGACTTTTTCCGTCTGATTTTCCGACGGACAAAGTTTTATCTCCTGCTCTCAAATTTTCCGACAACAAAGTCCGATCGGACTTTTTCCGATCGTGTGTAGAGAATTCCGACGGACAAAGTGCCACACATGCTCAGATCAAATTACAAGACCAAAGCTATTGGCTACTAGCCTCTACGTAGTTCCGTCGTACGCAACGAACGTCACCACGTTCAGAATGATCGGATTTTCCGACAACTTTGTCCGACCGTGTGTATGCAACACCAGTGTCGGACAAAATCCGTTGGAAAAAATCCGACGGATTTTGTGGTCGGAATTTCCGACCGTGTGTATGGGGCATAATAGACAACTTTCCTTATCGCCATGGCATGAACCTCTCAATACAGCTTACCCATAGAAATAAATGGAGCCACAGTGTGCATGCGCAGTATAAACAGGAGTAGGCCGGGGCAGAGGGTGGGGAATTTAATAAAGGACTTTACTAAAGGCTGCCTTTTCATTTTGCCTTTCTTTATTGTTTTTAACCACTTCAATACAGGGCATTTTCACCCCCTTCCTGCCCAGGCCAATTTGAAGCTTTCAGCGCTGTAACATATTGAATGACAATTGCGCGGTTATGCAACACTGTACCCATATGAAATTTCAATCATTTTTTTTACTTTTTGCTATAATAAATATCCCAAATTTAAACAAAAAAAGTCTACCTCAGTTTAGGCCGATTTGTATTCTTCTACATATTTTTGGTAAAAAAAAAAAAAAAACGCAATAAGCGTATATTGATTGGTTTGCGCAAAAGTTATTGCGCCTACAAAATATGTTATTGCTTTATTGCATTTTTATTAGGGCTGGGGAAATTAAAGATTAATTCCTTGATTAATCTTTCATTTTTTTGATCGATCAAAATTCTTTTGATCGGTACTCACCTCTCTGTCGGCTTCCGGGTCTTCAGGAAGTTTCGTCGGAGATCCGGTGATGTCACGGACATCGACATCACCGGACTCCTCCCCCCTTCCCAAAGTGCCTCCATCTGCTAACGAAGGGAAAGGGGAGGAGTCCGGTGATGTTGAAGTTCTGATTGAAAGTAACGCATATGGGGAGGAGCTACGCATGACGTCACCCGCTGCTGCCCTACGGAACTAACACGATTGTCGGCTTTATGTATTTTTATCATCTTTATGTGAGTAGTTTGTGTTTGAACACAAAAACAAAATCTTATACTTAAGCGGTGAGCACTTAGATCTTTTCTTTCTACCCATGACCTGCGTCCTTGCTGAGATCTAAGGAGACGTGAGAGAAGTTTATGGTCCATGTTAACCCTTTTGATACCCGCTTGCATGACCACCTGTTTGCACAGGGGTCCATGCCATAAGGTGAGAGTGATTAGTTAGACCGGAGGTGGAGGGATTGTCACGCTACTGTGGAAAAAAAAAATTACTTTTTACTTACGTCAGTGCTACAGTTTGAATTTAAAACGTATTTGTGTGAACTGTGAAGTTAAGTCATGGATTGTGGAAACTAACTAGTGTCGGGTGATTGTATATAGTGTATACCACATTTACCACTGACTAATGCAGAGTTGCAATGCAAGGAGATCAGCTAAAAGTAGTTGGATCTGTATGTGTGTTAAAATTAATCGAAATTAGTTGATTAATTGATTTTAAAAAAAAAATCAATTAATCAAACATGAAAATTTTAATCAGTAACAGCCCTAATTTTTATTATTATTTTTTTTTTTTTTTTACTAGTAATGACGGCAAACTGCGATTTTTGTCAGGACTGTCACATCGGACACTTTTGACACTATTTTGTGACCATTGACAATTATACAGCGATAGGTTCTATAAATATGCACCGATTACTGTATAAATGTCACTGGCAGCGAAGGGGTTAACACTAGGGGGCGATCGAGGGTTTAAATGTGTTACCTAGGGAGTGATTCTAACTGTGGGGGTAGGGGACCGATCGGTGTTCCTATATACTAGGAACACGCGATCGGTCTCCTCTCCCCTAATAGAACGTGGATCAGTGTGTTTACACACACAGATCCACGTTCCTGCTCTGCGACCAGCAATCGCGGGTGCCCGGCAGACATCGTGGCTGCCAGGCACACGTATCGGCTCCCAAGTGACGCGTGCGCCCCCTAGACCACCAGGAAGCCGAGGACGTCATATTGCGGCCACCTGGGATGGCAGAGCCACCTTGCAGACGTCATATTACAATACGCAGAATGGAAAGTGGTTAAAAAGGGAAAGTGGGGCTCACAGTTTACAATGAACAATAGTATCAGTAGTAAGGCTGGTTGTACAAAAAGATTATTTAACAATAAAAGAACAAGATTAGCAGTGGTTGATTATCAAGTCACAGAGTAAAGATCGTGCCAAGAAGGTCTACCGTGACCTACGAGATTGTAGATAGCAATCAGGCAAAGAAACCCTACTATATATTGTGTATAGGTCTATGATATATAAAGTATATAAGGAGCCATAACTACATAGCTCTAGAGACATTTAGAGTTTCTACCATAAAAGAGTAGGAGTGGGGGAGGATAGTAAAGTAGGAGGGGAGGGAAGGGTAGAAGGAGTCCTGGGGGGGCCGCCTTGCTCCTAATTAAGGAGTGGTGAGCTAGGGGTGATGGGATTAGGGGAGCAGGAAGTAGTCATCAAAGTGGGAGGGGGGTGTAGAAGTGAGTGACCCACAGTTGCCATAACTTTGTGTATTTTATAACTCTATCCAGTAAGACTGCCTCAGTTTTAGCATGGATCAGGGCTTGGGTGACTATGTTTTTGGCCTCCATCACATTGAGGGAAGGAGACTTCCTAGCCTTGGTAGACTTCTTCTTCAAGGTGAAGTATAACCTCTAGAAGGTGCGAGTGGCAACACCATACATCACCACTGTCTCCTAGGATAGTTGGGGCCTGAAATCCAGCAAAAATGCATTCTAGCCCATTGCTCCCCAAGGGCCCCGACAGGGGGTAGAACAAGTGAACAATATGCTCATTCGTGAGAAATTGACTTACCAACACAGAAGTGTTCCTTGCAAATTTTATTCTATGTGGAAACCATGGCTAGATGTACCAGGTCTGGTGCCACACCAGTTTTTATAGAATATGGGTTTGAGCGATTTATAGGACGGTATTTTATTTCATATCTGTATTAATGGCGGTCATGTGTATTTTCTTTTTTCTTTTTCTTTTTTTGGGATGTTCCAGAGTTCTGGGACACACTGCATAACTTTTATAGATGCATTGAATATGGTTCTAGTTGTTGTATATATATAACTTGACTGCATACATATCATTCCTTTATTGATTGATACCCATTCTGGAAGGACTGATTTATTTAATTTGTTTCTACTGTGTCTATATTACTTTATGTTTGTACCATTTTTTTATGCATTTATTGGTTTCTACAATAAACGTTTTTTCTGATAAATTAAACCAAAACGATATTTTATAAAACAGGTCAAACCCAAAAAGGAAACTTGATTTTATTTGATACGGTATTTAGTAGACATGTGCACTGACAAAAAATGTGTTTGTTTTCATTTCATACATTTTTTTGCTTTTTTCAGAAATTCTGAAATCGGAAAATTCAGATTTTCAAAATGTCCAATTTCCGAATTTTCAAATTTCCGAATTTCAAATTTTTGAATTCCGAATTTTAGAATTTTGAAATTCTGAAATTTGAAAATCCGAAAATCTAAAAAAAAAAGAACGAAAATCAGTAAAATTCGAAATAATAACTAACTAATAATAACTAACTATTAAATTATAGTTATTATTGGAATTTCCTTTTAAATTTGGCTGTTTGTGAACATAACGAATACAAATGTATCTGAAGTTACAAATTATACGAAATAACAAATGCCACATCTAAACAAATGGAATGGAACAAATTAATAATAAATAAATAATAAAAAAGGTTTTATTATTGTTATTTATTATTATTAGATCGTTTAGTTCCATTCGTTTAGATACGGCATTCGTTATTTCAGATAATTCGTAACTTTGGATACATTCGTACCTATAATTTAATAGTTGTTAATTAGTTAGTTATTATTTACGATTTTCATTCTTTTGAATGTTCAGATTTTCATTCTTATTTTTTGATTTTCAAATTTCCAATTTTTTTAATCTTCGAATTTTTGAAATTTTGAATTTCTGAAATTTTGAATTTCTGAAATTTTGAATTTCTGAAATTTTGAATTTCTGAAATTCATAATTTTCGAGTTCCCGAAGTTTCGAAAATTCAGAAATGTGAAAATTCTGAAATTTGAGAATTCGGAAATTCTAAATTTGAGGATTCAGAAATCCAAATTTCAGATATTAGGAAATTCAAAGTTCGAAATTTCCGAAATTCAAAATTTCCGAAATTCGGAAATTAACGAATTTGTCGAAATTCGGAACTAAATGAATTGTACGTGTACTTACTATATTGCTTTGTACTGTAATGCTGATTTGTCTAATAAACTCCTCTGTTAAAAAAAAAATAATGAATTGTACGTGTCTAGTATTTAGCATAATTTGATATAGAGGAGGGAAGAAGATGATTCCACAACAAATATGCCACTTGTAGAACCCAAAAAAAAAAAAAAAGCTGATGCCTTAAAAGTATCTTTTTTTATATAAAGCAGAATGGGAACTCTTTCTACATTTAACGTTTGGCTGACTTTATCTCATATTGCAGGTCAGTTGGTGCAACTTGTATTATTTTTTTTGTGTCCCGAGAGATTCAGCATTAATCTCGTCACTTTCTGCAAGAACAGCTCTTGTCTGTGACTCGATGCCAAAGGATGTGGTACAGTCACCAGGGTTCCCCTGGGCCCGCCACTACATAATATTGTATAAGTCTTCTCTTTTGCGCATCGGAAAAATGTACTTATATATTTTATAGCTCTATGCCTAATTTACATTACTTACTATATGGAACCACAGGGTGCCTCCTATTACCTTTATTAGAGAAGAAACCTCTGTGAGCCTCCTGGATGCATTAAAGTAGACCTCAATTCAATTACTTAAAGCTGAACTCCACAATTTTTCCATGCGATACCCCCATCCTGGAAAGAAAAGTTTAATAACTCATTTAGTCTAGGGATGTGCAAAGCAGAGGAACACTTTACCTTTTTTTTCAGGAGCCAGCAACCTTTCTCCACATTTTCTGTTTCAGTTCCTACAGTTGCTGGAATGAATGCATGTAGGCAGGAAGAAACTGAAAGAAGAGGTTGGAGGAGATCAACACTGAGATTCAACACAAGGACAAAAAAGTTACAAACTGTATTTTATGGGTGGGGGGGGATTTTGGGAGATTTATTAAACCTGGAGCACTCAGAATCTGGTGCAGCTGTGCAAGGTAGCCAATAGACTTCTAACTTCAGATTGTTCAATTAAGTTTTGACTAGACATGTGCAATTCGTTTCGTTTTTTTTAGTTTTTAGTTTTTTTTCGTTATATTCGTTCATTCGTTATCGTACGAATGAACGAACGATTCGCAAAATTTTTTTAACGAATAACGAATCGAACGAATACGAAAACAACGAAAATCTGAAATAACCAAATTAGAAACAACAAAACTACGAAAGAAAATCCGAAAACGAACAACGAAAATCAAAATGAACGAAAAAAATGCGTACATTCGTAACTTTTTTTTTGTTGAATTGGTAATTTTCCGTGTCCCTTACAATGGCGCTGCTTAACGTGCCTCAAATGGATTGAACGAAAAAATTCGTTCATTCGTAACTTTTTTTTTTTTTCGATTCGTAATTTTCCGTGCCTCTTACAATGGCGCTGCTTAACGTGCTTCGAATGGATTGAACGAAAAAATTCGTACATTTGTAACTTTTTTTTCGATTCGTAATTTTCTGTGTCCGTAATAGCATACACATTACATAAAATGATGAATTATGCTCCGATTACGAATCTACGAAAACAATGTTACGAAAGTACGAATAAATTAACAAAAGTACAAATGTAATTAAATCTCCGAATATACGAATGCGTCCGAATTTCGAATAAACGAAAATTAAACGAACAGAAAAACGAATCAACGAAAAAATAACTCTTACGAAAATACGAATCGTTACGAATACGAACACCGACGACTTACGAATTTACGAATCGTTACGAATCAACGAAACGAAAAAAACTAAACTAAAATAAACACATTTTTTTGTTGTGCGCATGTCTAGTTTTGATAATGGAAGCTCAATGCAGAGCTGCACCAGATTTTGTATGCTCCAGTTTTAGTAAATCTCCCCCATTATCTGATTGTAGCAACTACACTGAGCAAAATTATAAAACGCAACACTTTTGTGTTTGCCCCTATTTATCATGAGCTGAACACAAAGATCTATGACTTTTTCTATGTACACAAAAGGCCTATTTCTCTCAAATATTGTTCACAAATTTGTCTAAATCTGTGTTAGTGAGCACTCCTCCTTTGCCGACATAATCAAATCGACCTCACAGGTGTGGCATATCCAGATGCTGATTAGACAGCATGATTATTGTACAGGTGTGCCTCAGGCTGTCCACAATAAAAGGCCACTCTAAAATGTGCAGTTTTACTGTATTGGGGGGGGGGTCCGAAAACCAGTCAGTATCTGGTGTGACCACCATTTGCCGCACATCTCCTTTGCATAGAGTTGATCAGGTTGTTGATTGTGCCTGTGGAATGTTGGTCCATTCCTCTTCAATGGCTGTGCGAAGTTGCTGAATATTGGCAGGAACTGGAACACGCTGTTGTATACGCCGATCCACAGTATCCCAAACATCCTCAATGGGTGACATGTCCGGTGAGTATGCTGGCCATGCAAGAACTGGGATATTTTCAGCTTTCAGGAATTGTGTACAAATCCTTGCACCATGGGGCCGTGCATTATCATGCTGCAACATGAGGAGGTGGCCGTGGATGAATGGCACAATAATGGGCCTCAGGATCTCTTCACGGGATCTCTGTGCATTCAAAATGCCATCAATAAAATGCACCAGTGTTCGTTGTCCATAGCATACGCCTGCCCATACCGTAACCCCACCACCACCATGGGACACTCGATCCATAACGCTGACATCAGCAAACCGCTCACCCACACAACGCCATACACGCTGTCTGCCATCTGCCCTGTACAGTGAAAACTGGGATTCATCACCTCTCCAACGTGCCAGACGCCATTGAATGTGAGCATTTGCCCACTCAAGTCGGTTACGACGACAAACTGCAGTCAGGTCGTGACCCCAATGAGGACGACGAGCATGCTTCCCTGAGACGGTTTCTGACAGTTTGTGCAGAAATTCTTTGGTTATGCAAACCGATTGTTGCAGCAGCTGTCCGGGTGACTGGTCTCAGACGATCTTGGAGGTGAAGATGCTGGATGTGGAGGTCCTGGGCTGGTGTGGTAACACGTGGTCTGCGGTTGTGAGGCCGGTTAGATGTACTGTCAAATTCCCTGAAACGCCTTTGGAGAAGGCTTATGGTAGAGAAATGAACATTCAATTCAAGGGCAACAGAATTGCACACTCCCTCAAAACTTGCGACATCTGTGGCATTGTGCTGTGTGATAAAACTGCACATTTTAGGCTGCTTTCACACTGGAGTGGTGGGGGCGCTGGCGGTAAAGCGGCGCTATATTTAGCGCCGCTTTACCGGCGTTTTAGCGGCGCATTGCGGCCGCTCGCGGGGTGTTTTTACCCCCCGCGAGCGGCCAAAAAAGGGTCAATACCGCCCGCAAACCGCCGCTGTAGCGGCGTTTTGCGGGCGGGTTCGGCGCGCTCCCCCATTGTTTTCAATGGGACCGGGCGCTATAGGAGCGGTAAATATACCGCTCCTATAGCGAGCCAAAGATGCGGCTTGCAGGACATTTTTGAGCGTCCTGCAAGCGCACCGCTTCAGTGTGAAAGCCCTCGGGCTTTCACACTGAAGGAACAGCAACAGCTGTTTCGGGTCGGTTTGCAGGCGCTATTCTTAGCGCAATAGCGCTTGCAAACCGCCCCAGTGTGAAAGGGGCCTTAGAGTGGCCTTTTATTGTGGCCAGCCTAAGGCACACCTGTGCAATGATCATGCTGTCTAATCAGCATCAGGATATGCCACACCTGTGAGGTGGATGGATTGTCTCGGCAAAGGAGAAGTGCTCACTAATACAAATTTAGACAGATTTGTGAACAATATTTGAGAGAAATAGGCCTTTTGTGTACATAAAAAAGTCGTAGATCTTTGCGTTCAGCTCGTGATAAATATGGGCAAACACAAAAGTGTTGCGTTTATATTTTAACACACCAGTTGTGTGTCATTAGCGAATTAATATTCGCTAATGTCTTTCTGTTTATCCTCCTGGCCAATCAGCAAGCGGGTCCGGAGACCTGATTGGCCAGGAGCCCTAAGACCACATTGGCAGGGAATCCGAAGACCCCATTGACTGGGAGAAGCAGCGACCGCCGGGACACTTAGGAGACAGAGGGGCGAGGCCGCAGCTGCGACCTGGATGGGGCAAGTGCTGATCGATCGGCAAGCGAGCGAGCCGGTGACCGGGGAGGGGGGTTGGTGTGGGGTGGTGGGCTGTAGTGACCGAGAGGGAGGGTAGATGTCTCAGGTTTGTTTGCCGTCAAGACCGATGGAGCACCAGCCGCCACTGCTTAGACCTATAGGAGACCTGCACATTGCTACTCAGAGACATAGGAGTCAGAGGATGGATGTCACAACAAGTAGGTGTACAAGGGAATTTACAGAGTGCAAAATCTGGTGCAGCTCTGCATAGAAACCAGAAAATCAGCTTCCAGGTTTTTTTTTTTTTGTCAAAGCTTAATTGAACAAGCTGAAGTTAGTAGCTGATTGGCTACCATGCCCAGGTGTTGCACTCTCCAGTTTTAGTAAATCAACCCCTAGCTGTCTGATGCATTTCTTTAACCACTTCCCAACTGGCGCACAACGATGTACATCAACAGAATGGCACGGACAGGCATAAGGGCGTACAGGTACGTCCCTTTTGAATTTGCCGCCGTGTCATTGCGCGCGAGCCGCTGGGGACCTCCGTGAGTCCGATCGCGGGTCCCGCAGACTCGATCGCCGCGGAGATACCCGCGATCTTCTCACGGGGAGGAAGAACGAGGAGATGCTGATGTAAACAGCATCTCCCCGTTCTGCCTATCAACAAGTGACACTGATCTCTGCTCCCTGTGATTGGAGCAGAGACCAGTGATCAGTAAAACACAGCCACGCCCCCCACAGTTAGCAACACGCCCCTAGGACACACTTAACCCCTACACTGCCACCCCCTGGTTAACCCCTTCACTGCCAGTGTCATTTACACAGGAATCAGTGCATTTGTATAGCACTGTTTGCTGTATAAATGACAATGGTCCCAAAAGTGTGTCAAAAATGTCTGATGTGTCCGCCATAATGTCACAGTCACAATAAAAAAAACGCTGATTGCCGCCATTACTAGTAAAAAAAAAAAATTATTAATAAAAATGCCATAAAACTATCCCCTAGAGAGCCACGTCGCAAGACCGCGCAATTGTCAGTTAAAGCGACGCAGTGCAGAATCGCAAAAAGTGCTCTGGTCTTAAGCCAGCAAAATGGTCCAGTCTGAAAGTGGTTAACTGTAACCATGCATACGCTTTAGAGATTCGGTTTAAATAGAGCTGACTGTCAATAACAGTTTCCAACTTACCAGCCTGTGACTCAGCTCCTGCGTGCACTCCACTGTTTGCTCCAGCAGACGGCGTTCCCGCTGGCTTTTCCCGTATGAGACCCACACACACAACGAAAACAAAATCACTCACCGCACTGGAGAAGGAGTCAGACGAAACAGCGTGAATCCAACACAAACAGAGCATTTCCTACATACACCTGACAACCTGAATCGAGGACGTCTGCTAAACATCACGCAAGCTGAGAAGGCGCCAGCTACTAATTACATCACATGAATGGGATGCCGCGTAAATCTCGCTATCAATCTGAGGCTCCCTAATTACCTTTAATCTGTTTTAGCAGATTCTTTTGAAAACACAGGCTGCGTGTGCGTGGTGTGTCTGTATTCCTGACATCTGTAAATAAGACCTGCTTTAAAAGGACTCCACTACTTACTTGACAGCTTTCAGACAAGCGACCTGGGCTAGAAGGAATGAAAAGCAGGAAGCAAAGGATTTCCGCATAGATCCCAACCCTACCTGTCACCTTCTGCTTGTAATGGGTGAGACTTCCAAAATATGGATGACCAAAAAAAGAACACCTGGCAGGCCCTTTTCCTTGAAACAATTCTTTATCCTGTAGCACCCTGCTAGTGTAGTGTAGGTTAGAAAGTAAAGTTAGTTGGCTCTATTGTAATCAGAGGATCAGGGGTTGATTACTTATGCCACGTACACACGATCGGAATTCTCGTCGGAAAAAACTCTGACGGTTTTTCCGACGGAATTTCGCTCAAGCTGTGTTGCCTACACACGGTCACACCAAATTCCGACGGTCAATAACACAGCGGCATAAAACACGTTCGACAGCACTATAAAAGCTAAGTTTAATGCTTCCGAGCATGCGTCGAATTGTTTCCGAGCATGCGTCGGAATTTTGCGTGTCGGAATTGCATACACGCGATCAGAAAATCCGATAGAAAGGTTTTCCGTCGGAAAAAATTGAGAACAGGTTCTCAATTCAAAGTCCGTCGGAAATTCAGACAGAAAAAGACCGTTGGGCATACACACGGTCGGAAAATCCGATGAAGAGCTCCCATCGGACTGTTTCCATCGGAAATTCCGACCGTGTGTACGCCGCATTAGGGCTGCTCAATGTCTCACAGGCTGCTGCTCTGATTGTTTTCTTCTGTCTTGTAGAGGATTGTAGAAGTATAGTGGGAGGAAGGACAGAGTATGCAGCCAGAATATTTATGGGACTCCAGCCAATCCTTAGGGAGGTGTGCCCAGTAGGTGGTTAGAGAGCCCTTAAATCGTCTGAGGCTTGAGGCAGCAGCTGCAAAGTTCCTGGGTCCAGTCCTGCTGGAGGAGACC
Organism: Lithobates sylvaticus; assembly: GCA_028564925.1. Taxonomy (NCBI): domain Eukaryota; kingdom Metazoa; phylum Chordata; class Amphibia; order Anura; family Ranidae; genus Lithobates; species Lithobates sylvaticus. Next base: position 213,084,113 of record CM053034.1, on the reverse strand, counting down.
TCTTTGTGGGGGGCTCTGCCCCTGGGGCAGAATACTATAAGGAGCCATTGGGAAGACACTGATGTCTCACTTAGGCTTCCCGGTCCCATGCCTGGTGGCTGCCCTGCTGCTTACTGAACACAGGAGCCACATACTTGGCATGGTCGCAATTCAGAGAACATGTTCTATTTTTTCGGTGAATGTAAAATGTTATTTAGTTATATGAGATGAAGATTGTGACGCCCCACCTCCGCACTGTCCAATCAGAGAATATTATTATTATATTCTCAACTTGCCATTCCCCCTTCTAATGGGGTACACCTATATTGTGAGAGCTGCTGAACCAAACTATGGTGCCCAGTGATAATTTAACATACACTATATTGGGACACCTGCCTTAACACGCACATGAACTTTCATGGCATCCCAGTCTTAGTCCATAGGGTTCAATATTGAGTTGGTCCACCCTTTGCAGCTATAACAGCTTCAGCTCTTCTGGTAAGGCTGTCCACAAGTGTGTCTATGGGAATGTTTGACCATTCTTCCAGAAGTCCATTTGTGAGTAGACATGTGCACAATAGAAAAATTTGTTTAGTTTAGTTTCTGTTCGTTTCCGTTGATTCGTAATGATTCATAATTTCGTAAGTCGTCGGTGTTCGTATTCGGACTCGTTCGTATTTTCGTAAGAGTTATTTTTTCGTTGATTCGTTTTTCCATTAGTCTAATTTTCGTTTATTCAAAATTCGTATTTTCGTTATATTTTGTATTCGGACGCATTCGTATTTTCGTAGATTTAGTTACATTCGTACTTTCGTAAGATTGATTTATTCGTACTTTCGTAACATTGTTTTCGTAGATTCGTAATCGGAGCATAATTCATAATTTTATGTAATGTGTATGCTATTACATGTTTAAGAAACAAAGAATTTCTCTCTCACAAGTCAGAGCTTAACTCAAAAATCCACCAAAACAGTGCCTCCGACCCAACCACGTTTATCAACTAACAAAAAAAAGTAACGAATTTACGAATCCATTCGAAGCACGTTAAGCAGCGCCATTGTAAGAGACACGGAAAAATTACGAATCAAACAAAAAAAAAAAAGTTAACAAGGGTACGAATTTTTTCGTTCATTTTGATTTTCGTTATTTTTGAATCTTTGTTGGGTATTTTCGTTGTTTCTGTTTTCGTTTTTCAGATTTTCATTCATTCGTAGTTTCGTTGTTTCTAATTTAATTATTTCGTATTTTCGTTGTTATTCATATTCGTTCGTTTCGATAATTCGTTATTTGTTAGCATTTTTACTAAATCATTCGTACGATAACGAATGAACGAATATAACGAATTTGAACGGAAAACAAATTCGGAACTAAACGAATTGCACATGTCTATTTGTGAGGTCAAGCACTAATTTTAGATGAGAAGGCCTGGCTCACAGTATCCTCTTCAATTCATTCAATAGGTTTTCTATCGGGTTGAGGTCCGGACTCTGTGCAGGCCAATCAAGTTCCTCCACCACAAACTCTCTCATTCATGTCTTTGTGGACCTTGCTTTGTCCACTGGTACGCAGTCATGATGGAACAGGAAGGGGCAATCCCCAAACTGTTCCCACCAACTGAGGTTGTTACCCTTCGGCCTCATTCACACAGGTGTATCTACCCATACATCTTTGAGAAGGGCCATCTTGACCCACACAGGATGCACAGGTGTGTCATGCAGGCTCCATGCATCTCCAAGTTTAGAGAAGACAACTTGCTGAAGATGGTCCTTAGCCTTTGGCTTTAGATCCACTTTAAAAAGCCTTTCTGGAGCACCAAGTGAAGGCCACATCATTGCCATAGCTCTGTCCAAAGATACAGTGAGTTGTTGTTTGCTCAGCCAGTGGCCCACCCAATCCAATAGCCCATTTCTATGGAATGGATGTCACCAATCAAACATCTAATTTTTTGTACAACTTGTTTTAAATAAAACTGCTATACGCATTTCCTATTGCTTTTTATAAGAAAAGGTTTAGGAAATCCACCCCATAATTTCCTGCACTGTGCTTCATGTAGAAGATGTTACTCGTTCTCATATATTTGTAGATGTGTTTGATCAAGGTCAAACCTATTCTTTCTGAATTTTCAATGAAACCCATGTATTCATTAATATGCCAAAGACTGTTTTCTTTTTCAATATCTTTATTAGGTTTTAACTATAAAGGAAAAAAAATAAATGCATAAAAACGCCCACACAGGGGCCATAACATGAATACAAAAGTACACAAGTTCACAATATGTACGAGGTAGGACCGATTTGTATATCAATGAACATAGAAGACATGCTCTCGTTCACCACCTATATGCCAAGGTCTGCTTTAGGAAACAAAAACTTGATTACACAGTCAACCATTTAGAGCGGAGTTGTACTAGGCGGCTGTGCTGACGTAAAAGACTTTATTTTGTTTTTATTTACAGTTGTGCTCATAAGTTTACATACCCTGGAATAATCTATGATTTCTTAGCCATTTTCCAGAGAATATGAATGATAACACAAAAACTTTTCTTTCACTCATGGTTAGTGTTTGGCTGAAGCCATTTATTGTCAATCAACTGTGTTTACTCTTTTAAAATCATAATGAAAACAGAAACTACCCAAATTACCCTGATCAAAAGTTTACATACCCCAGTTCTTAATACCGTGTATTGCCCCCTTTAACATCAATGACAGCTTGAAGTCTTTTGTGGTATTTGTGGATGAGGCTCTTTATCTTCATCTACCCATTATCAACCAGCTCTTTGCGGAGCTGCAGGATGCCTGCAGATACCGCTCTGTCCACTGCGGCTGTGATTGTGGCGGAAAGCAGGGCTGCTACTGCTTGTGCAATTCTGTCATATGAGGCTGGAAACTCCTGGCTCCCTGTCCCACTTGCATCCATACCGTCACTGAGATCATCTCCCTCACAGGGGGTTACCTGTCTGTTGAGGCTGCACAGTGCTCTGAGTGAGAGGAGATGCAGACGCTGCAGCGGCCATTTTAGATCTTCCTGAAGCTCCTGAGGGGGAGGGAGAAGCGTCTTGAGCGGGATCCGGAGCAGGATCGCGGCTGCGAGAGATACCGCTCCATCCACGGCAGCACAGGGGTTCTGTGGAGGCTCTCTGGAGGGGGGGGGGGGAAGCTGCCCTGAGGCTTAATACGCCGGCTTTTTACTTCTGGCTGAACGGAGCCGCCAGTCTCCCTGCCTCCTACATACGGCGTCGGAACCGTAAGTGTGTAGTGTTTTAAGAACGTATGATGTCATGACCAGCTAGCCTCTTTGCAGACTGTCTCCAGAGACAATCCTGTCCATATCGCCCAAGAAGACGACATCGCCCTGGTTGAGTGAGCTCTAATCACCTCTTGAGGATCCTTCCCGGCCGCTCTATATGCCCGGTGAATAGTTTTTACTATCCAGGCTGAAATGGTTCTGGCTGAGGCCTCTTTCCCTTTAAATTTTCATGAGGATGAAAAAGTCTGTCAGAACGTCTGAATGTAGAAGTAAACGTACATATTCGCCAGCACACCATGGATCGAGGAAACTTCGTCCAAAAAAAGTTTTTTAATGAAAAAAATTACATCACAAAAGTATAAGGTGCAACGTTTCGGAGCCGCGCAGGACCCCTTCATCACATGCCTGACGAAGGGGTCCTGCGCGGCTCCAAAACGTTGCACCTTATACTTCTGTGATGTAATTTTTTTCATTAAAAACCTTTTTTTAGACGAAGTTTCCTCGATCCATGGTGTGCTGGCAAATATGTACGTTTGTTTGATGTTTCCAGGACCCGACTGGTAATCGCTACAGCACCCGCCTTTTTTATGAGCCACATATACCAGGAACGAGTGCGATAGGAATATCAATTTGACTGAATGTAGAAGTAGACTGAAGATAGCTTTTTAAGGGCTTTTGAAATGTCCAACTCGGAATCTGATTCCGCTGGGAAGGCTGGAAGCACCCATTCACTGGAGAGATGAAATATCAATGCCACTTTTGGGACAAGATGATCCAATGGTCTCAGCACAACTCCGTCTGGCAAGAACATGTAATAAGGTTCTGCTGCCCCCAATTCTTGGAGTTCCGACACCCTTCCCCCTGAAGCTATGGCGAATAGGAAAGCCGTTTTTAAGGTGATATCCCATAATGAACAGTCTTCTGTTGGAGTACAAGGAGGGTTTGCTCAATGAAAATTGAGGACTACTGCCAGGTCCCATTGAGGGAACACATTTCTCTTAGGAGGGCGTAGTCTAAGTACCGCTCTCATGAAGTGCTCCACCAGCAGGTTTGCTGCCCATTTCTTTTGAGTAAAAGCCGAGATGGCTGAAATTTGCACCCAAATCCAATCCAAATTGCAGGTAAGGCAGGATTTGAGATACATTTGGGTCAAACTGACGTCCAGCTGCAAAGCACATGAACCTATTCCATATTCTGGAGTAGATGGCATTGGTTGACCCCTTTCTGAAACTCTGTAAAGTTCTAACACCTTTTGGAGAACATACTAACTCTTGTAACCCCTGCCTTACAATCTCCAGGCCGCTAAGGCCAGTTGTGATGGTTGCAGATGCAGGGTATCTCCTTCAGACAGGAGATACCGGCAGAGTGAGCGGTGTGCACACGCTGAGATCCATTGCCAGAGAGACCCATGGTCTGTGAGGCCAGTAAGGAAATACTCTGAGGACTGTCAAATTCTGTCAATATCCTCAGAAATTTTAGGATTAAAGAAATTGGAGGGAAGGCATAGGCCAGTTGCCCAAACCAAGGATGGGTAAAGGCACTAATGGATGAGGGTAGCGTGAGAGGAACCAGCTCACCTTGCAGATGGTTGATGAGGCAAAAATATCAATCTTGTGGACACCCCCACTCGTGGATGATCTGTTTGAAGACTTCGGGGTGAAGGGACTATTCGTTGGGGTCCATGAATTGTCTGGATAGGCGATCTGCAGACTGACAGTTCTGACAGCCTGGAAGATATATGGCCCTCAAATCTGGGAGATATTGTTGTGCCAATGTCATAATTGGCTCCACCTCTCTCAAGAGGGATTGGCTGTGCATCCTGCCTTGTCGCTGTATGTAGGACACTGCTGCCGTGTTGTCCAGATGGAGCAGGACTGGGCGACCCTGTATGTGAGGCAACAAGGTGGCCAACGCCATGAATGCTGCTTGAAGTTCCAGAATATTGTAAAGTAAGCCCTGAGTGGGAAATTCCCCTCTGCTGTAGATCTTGAGTTGTTCGCAGGTGGCGCCCCACCCTGCTGCGCTGACATCTGTGGTAACAATGATCCATTGCTGCGGCCCTAATGGACTACGCCGTTTAGACTTTGTTTTTCGTCAACCACCAGAGACTCTGGCGCCTCCGGCTGGTGATCCTGATTGGCTGGGCTAGACAAACTCTTCCACTGCATCAGAAAGCCTTGTTGGAAAACTCTGAGTTTCCAGTGAGCCCAGGGGATCATCGGAATACATGAAGCCATCGTCCCAAGAGGGCTCATGCACTGGGATGCTGACATCACTGGTGCAGCCAGTGCCTGTTGGAACTTCTCCCTGATTTTGGGGAGTTTCTGAGGTGGCAAACTGTGGCCGTCTGAGTATTGAATTGGGCCCCTAGGTAGACCATATTCTGTGTAGGCTCCAGCTGGCTCTGGTAATGCCTGTCCCTCAACGCAAATCTGAGAAATTGCTGGTATGACTGAAGAATCGGGACATGCTGGTAGGTATATTGCAAGTCCACTGAAATCCTCCAGTCTCCTGGTTGAATGCCCTGGATTATGGTATGGAGAGACTCCATCTTGAGTCTATCCAGATAAATTGTCTGAGCCTCTTGAGGTAGTTCTTGAGGCTGCCGTTTGAATAGCCGATAATGGCTTTACGCCACTGTGGACTGAATCCACCATTTTTTGGCAGTGGTGTTGCCGGAACTGGGTCACTTTGAGTCACCTGGCTCCAACTGCCTCCTGGGCGGGCCTGGCGTTAAAAGGGCTTCTGGGTATCTTGGGGAGCCGTAGGGGGTCTTAGCTCTCTGAAATCTTATGACGGTTGACCATGTACCCCTCCAACGCCTTCTTGGATGGATGAAAGCCTCCGAAATCCCAGTACCTGTTTGGCGCTCCTCTGGATGTTTGCCCCCTCTGGCGTCTGGACCTTCGATCCCTTCCATCCCTCTTTCCCCCCTCCCGTCTGGGGGGGTTACTTTGGGCCTGGGCTTGGATGCAGTCGAGACCACCTTCAACAACACGTGAAGAGGTCCTGGACCAGAGGCATAATAGAGAGCAAGGAGAGGACAGCGGGAGAACACTGCTAAGAGACTCCAGCGAAGACCGCTGGTCGCAGCCAAGAGAGCTGGTGAGTGAGGCACAGTCGGGAGGACTGGGAGCTTGCAGTCTGAGATGGGTGCAGAACCAGAAGAGTGTGGTAAAAGCGGCAGTGGAGAGAGGCAGCTGCAGCCAGGAGGGCTGGCAGGGCCTGAAGATGGCTTACTGGGCTCAGTAGCCGCGTGTAGGACAGCTAGCACCAGAGACTTTCTACAGTATTTTGCTACACTATAGGGGCCCGCGGTCCCTGCCTGCAAAGGGTAATTGCTAAAGGCCTGGCTGAGCCAGTGTCAGGCCTAACCACTTTGTGCTAGCTGTGCCTGAAGATTAGAGAGGAAGCAATGTGCTGGAGGAGAAAGGAGTGAAGATTAAAGAGAAAGTGATGTGCAGGAGAAATGGAGAGTATATACACTGAACTGTATATAGTTGTCCCAAACAAGTGCTACCAATTCTACTGGGCATCCCATATTTCCTTTACCCCATCTTTACCCCATCTAAGTTCAATCCCCTCAATAAAACAAAAAAAAACAAAGCATATTGACTGTTCTATGTCTCTGAGTGTTTGAGAGGTGAATGCGGGGCTGGGCAGGGTGACAGACAATCCAAAATTTCAGCAGCCCCTATGGGGGTACCACTACACCTATTTTTTTGTTCCTTTCTCTCTCCATCCCTCTTTTTCCCTTTATTTCTTTCTCCCCCCCCCCCCCATCCCCCTTTCGCTTTTTTTTTCTTTCTTTCTCTCCCCCCTCCCCCTTTTTTTTCTGTCTCCTTACCTTTCTCTCCCTCCATCTTTTTTTCTTTCTTTCTCGCTCCCTCTATCCCTCTTTTTTGCTTTCTTACCTCCTCCATCCCTCTCTCTTTTTCTCTCTCTCTCTCTCCATCCCTCTCTTTTTTGCTTTCTCCCTCCCTCCCTCCCGCTTTCTCTCTTCCTCCATCCCTCTTTCTTTCTCTCCCCCTCTATCCCTCTTTCTTTCCTTTCTCCGCCCCTCTCTCCCCCTCCGTCCCTCTTTCTTTCTCCCACCCTCTCTCTCCCTCCATCCCTTTCTTTTTTTGCTTTCTCCCTCCCTCCCGCTTTCTCTCTTCCTCCATCCCTCTCTCTTTCTTTCTCTCCTCCTCCATCCCTCTTTATTTCTCCCACCCTCTCTCCCCCTCCATCCCTCTTTCTCTCTTCCACCCTCGCTCTCCCTCCATCCCTCTCTTTTTTCGCTTTCTCCCTCCCGCTTTCTCTCTTTCTCCATTCATCTCTCTTTCTCTACTCCTCCATCCCTCTTTTTCTTTCTTTCTCCCACCCTCTCTCTCTCTCCCTCCATCCCTCTCTTTTTTTCCCCCCTATATATTACTACATTCTCCACTAGGTAAGGCACCTCAGACGCTATTTAACCCCACCCCTTTAAGCCCTGCCCAATATTTAGCGTAATTTAAACCACGCCCATTGTTTTTCTCTCCTGCTAGGTCACGCCCACAAACGAATGCCCCACCCCTATTTAAAATAATGCTCTGTCTACATTAAAAAAGTGTCCCTAAAAATTTTTGGAGGATGTTGCCAACTATACAGTACCTTGAACTTCAATACACCCAATAGGCTCCTTGTGCTGCTTCTCTCTCCCCCTTCTAGGCTCTAGTACTGCAAAAGGCTGATAAGCCAAATAAAGGTACTTGCACTTCATGCATTTAAAAAAAAATACATTTAATGATGCAATAATGATTACAGAGCTGCGTGAATGTGGTTCTTATACAGCTGCCTTGGATTTCAGCTTTACAACGACATCCAGTTCTTCCCTCTGAAATAGAAATCCATCATGAAGCAGTCAGGTTTTGCTCCTCTGTGACTTTGTCTTCCGTCTTTTGATGCCCCCTGTCTTTCAAGAAGTCCAACTCCACTGCGGAAAGTTTCGGGGTCAGTGCCACGCAGTCGTAATCAAAGCTTTGGTCCAGAGCGAACGGTTGGATCTCATCATCTAGATGCTGAGGAGGAAGAAGCAAGGGTAAAAAAAAAAAAGGTAGCCGAATTCCAGTATTATATCACACACAGGGTGAGGAGGCAAAGAACAGTTTTGTAAACCTTTGTAGTCCAGAGCAACTTCATTTATGGTTCCTGGACTCCTCAACGTGGTTGGTGGTCTCAGCACAATTAGTGATCAACGTACGGCATGATGGATTTTGCTTTTAAAAAGTAGATAAGGCAGACGGAGGTGTGAAATGGCAACTACTGCTGCAAGAGGAGTGAGACTCCTGAGACATAAAATAAGCTCATTAAGGTGGAAGTAAAGCCAAGATAGAATGGGGAGAAGTTCAAACCCCCGTTTGGTTTTTATTGCTCTCGATGTCTATTCTAGGTCTTGGTGACTATTGTTACCAGTACAAAAAATAACATTTTTAAAGTGGTCACAGAGAAAGTTGATACGGGGAAATCTTCCAATGGGAACACTAGTTCTGGAGATAGCTGCGATTCCCCTTTGTATGATGCATTCCTTCCTGCGTCCTGTTGTGGCTTTTATAGCACTTATACATTTATAGAACTGTTCTAGTCCAGAGCATTTCCATGCTGTATGGCCCCATGTCAGTGTAGTAAGGTTAAGCCATAGGTGAGTTAGGTGTGACAGACAACCATCAATCCAAAGGTCAGTAGTATGCAGGGCAGTGTGCAGAGGTCAGTAGTATGCAGGGCAGTGTACATAGGCCAGTAGTATGTAGGGCAGTGTGCAGAGGTCAGTAGTATGCAGGGAAGTGCAGGGAAGTGTGCAGGGTAGTGTGCAGAGGTCAGTAGTATGCAGGGCAGTGTGCAGAGGTCAGTAGCATGCAGGGCAGTGTGCAGAGGTCAGTAGCATGCAGGGCAGTGTGCAGAGGTCAGTAGTATGTAAGGCAGTGTGCAGAGGTCAGTAGTATGCAGGGTAGTGTGCAGAGGTCAGTAGCATGTAGGGCAATGTGCAGAGGTCAGTAGCATGCAGGGAAGTGTGCAGAGGTCAGTAGCATGCAGGGCAGTGTGCAGAGGTCAGTAGTATGCAGGGCAATGTGCAGAGGTCAGTAGTATGCAGGGCAGTGTGCAGAGGTCAGTAGTATGCAGGGCAGTGTGCAGTGGTATGTAGGGCAGTGTGCAGAGGTCAGTAGTATATATGACAGTGGGCAGAGGTCAATAGTATGTATGGCAGTGGACACTGGACATATGCCAGTAGTATATATGACAGTGGTCAGAGGCCAGTAGTAGGAAGGGCAGTATGCAGAGGTCAGTAGTATGTATGACAGTGTACAGAGGTCAATAGTATGTACGCCAGTGTGCAAGAGATCAGTAGTATGTGAGGCAGAGTGCAGAGGTCAGTAGTATGTATGCCAGTGGGCAGAGGCCAGTAGTATGTATGGCAGTGTACAGAGGTCAATAGTATGTACGCCAGTGTGCAGAGATCAGTAGTATGTGAGGCAGAGGTCATTAGTATGTATGGCAGTGTACAGAGGTCAGTAGTATGTACGGCAGTGGGCAGAGATCAGTAGTATGTGAGGCAGAGGTCAGTAGTATGTACGGCAGTGGACAGAGGTCAGTAGTATGTACGGCAGTGGGCAGAGGTCGGTAGTATGTACAGCAGTGGGCAGAGGTCGGTAGTATGTACAGCAGTGGGCAGAGGTTAGTAGTATGTACAGCAGTGGGCAGAGGTCGGTAGTATGTACGGCAGTGGGCAGAGGTCGGTAGTATGTACAGCAGTGGGCAGAGGTCGGTAGTATGTACAGCAGTGGGCAGAGGTCAGTAGTATGTACGGCAGTGGGCAGAGGTCGGTAGTATGTACGGCAGTGGGCAGAGGCCAGTAGTATGTATGGCAGTGTGCAGAGATCATTAGTATGTTTGGCAGTGGACAGAGGTCAGCAGTATGTTCGGCAGTGGGCAGAGGTCAGTAGTATGTATGGCAGTGGGCAGAGGTCAGTAGTATGTATGGCAGTGTTTGTTTGCTGTGCCAACTTGGAGTACAGTGCGAAGTGATGATGTCATATAGGGTATAACAGCAAACAGAAGAGGCACACAACTGTTCTGAATGCATAATTGTCTTACAGAGCCGTCACCTTTTTAAAAGGAAAAAAGGGTCAACAGATCCATCATAGCTTGCCTATCCACATCTTTGGCTTTAATTCCTGGTCTGGCCAAACACTGTCCTGGCTCCTAACACCACTGGTAGCTGCTGCTTAGGTCTCCCGGGTGGACTGGCCTTGGGTTTCTTTTACCAGTACAGATGTATGGCTTGTGACTTTTTACTGCATTTTATTAAAGTTTATTAAAGTTTTTAGGCTGCACTTAGATGGACGCCCTCTTGCATTTGTTTGGTTATTTAAAAGCTCCTACATTAAAAACTCAAAAAGTGCTCATTGTCTGTTATTGTGTGCATAATTCTATACGGCAACGTCATTTTTATTGTTCTTCTTCAAAATGTTGGTTTTCGGTAGGCTGATTTATCACAATAAAATAATAACGGTGCAAAAAAAAAAAAAAAAAAAAAAGACCAGTTGCCATTGTTACAGAACAGCAAAAACTTTTCTGTAAATGACAAACTGCTACCTGGCCCAGTTACTACTTGCTCCTCTCGTCTTATTTTGCATCTTTGCTATTAGGTTATGTGTCAATGGGTAAGGGCACCTTCTTCTGACCCGCACTTCACTTTTAAGCTGCATTAACCACTTGCCGGCTGGGCTCTTTTACCCCCTTCGTGCCGAGGCCAATTTTCAGCTTTCAGCGCTGTCACATTTTGAATGACAATCGCGCGGTCATGCTACACTGTACTCTAATGAAATTTTTATCTTTTTTTCATCACAAATAGAGCTTTCTTTTGGTAATATTTAAAGCGGGAATTCCGCGAATTTTTTTTTTTTTAAAGTCAGCAGCTACAAATACTGCAGCTGCTGACTTTTAAAATATGGACACTTACATGTCCAGCTCGCCCGCGATGTCGGCACCCGAAGTCGAACTATCGATCGGCTCTCGGGTGCTGCCGCCGCCATCTTCGTTGTGGGAATCAGGAAGTGAAGCCTTGCGGCTTCACTTCCTGGTTCCCTAATGCGCATGCGCGAGTCGCGCTGCGCAATACTATGCCCAGAAGTGGGTGCAGATACCTGTATTATACATAATAATATAAGTATAATACAGGTATCTGCACCCACCTCCACCCTGAAAGGTGCCAATTGTGGCACTGGAGGGGCGGAGGGTTCCGATGAGCGGAAGTTCCACTTTAGGGTGGAGCTCCGCTTTAATCACCGCTGGGTTTTTTATTTTTTGCTAAGCAAACAAAAAAAATACAGAAAATTTTGAAAAAAAAAAAAAAAAAATATGTATTTTGTAGTTTGTTATAAAATTTTGCAAACAAGTAATTTACCTCCTTCTGATGTGCGCTGATAAGGCTGCACTGATGAGCTGCATTGATGGGCACTGTTGAGTCAGTACTGATAAGGCGGCACTGATGAGGCTGCACTGAAAGGTACTGATAGGCGGCACTGATAAGCAGTGGCGGCTGGTGGGCCAGTCTGGTACTTACTGGCAGTCGGTCTGGCACTTACCCCATCTAAGCAGCGTGCAGCAGGCATCGGGCAGCAGCTCCTGTGTCCCTTTCCTCCATCACAACGGCTGTGCGTCTCCTCCCCTCCTCCTAGGCGTTCAATACAATTGACTATTCTTTCAGCCAATCAGGTGACGGGTCGCAGACCCGCTTCCTGATTGGCCTAGAGGGGGGATCAGTGTAATGCCCCGTACACACGGTCAGAAAATCCGACCACAAAATCCATTGGATTTTTTCCGACGGATTTTGTCCGACACTGGTGTTGCATACACACGGTCGGACAAAGTTGTCGGAAAATCCGATCATTCTGAACATGGTGACGTTTGTTGCCTACGACGGGACTGCGTAGAGGCTAGTAGCCAATAGCTTTGGTCTTGTAATGTGATCTGAGCATGCGTGGCACTTTGTCCGTCGGAATTCGCTACACATGATCGGAAAAAGTCCGATAGGACATTGTTGTCGGAAAATTTGAGAGCAGGAGATAAAACTTTGTCCGTCGGAAAATCCGATGGAAAAAGTCCGATGGAGCCCACACACGGTCGGAATTTCCGACAACATTGTCCGATAGGACATTTTCCGTCGGAAAATCCGACCGTGTGTATGGGGAATTAGAATATTTATTTGCTATTCTAAACACACCTGGGTGGGCAGTGAGCGCATTCTCTGCGCCCACAAATCCTCCCTATTCTGAAGCCTTTTAGAGCCTTTGCCGCTGACTGTACTCACTGTGAAGGCTTTACAATAAATACGCGTGATGATTTGGAGTTGCCAGCTGCTTCTACTTCCTGATGACTACGTTAATCTAAAATAGTTGTTTAAATAGTGTACCAAATAAAAGCCTTCTCAGTACTTAAAATAGATTCCTGGGATATAACTATTTCTAAAACTGCACCCCCTTCCTAATGCCGCGTACATACGATCGGACATTCCGACAACAAAATCCATGGGATTTTTTCCGACAGATGTTGGCTCAAACTTGTCTTGCATACACACGGTCACACAAATGTTGTCGGAAATTCCGAACGTCAAGAAAGCGGTGACATACAACGAGCGGAGAAAATTGAAGTTCAATAGCCAGTGCGGCTCTTCTGCTCGATTCCGAGCATGCGTAGAACTTTGTGCTTCGGAATTGTCTACACACGAACGGATTTTGTTGTCGGAAAATTTGAGATCCAGATCTCAAATTTTGTGTGTCGGAAATTCCGATGGAAAATGTTCGATGGACCCTACACACGGTCAGAATTTCTGACAAAAAGCTCCCATCGAACATTTTCTGTCAGAAAATCCGACTGTGTGTACGCGGCATAACACCTACTTTATACTAACTACCCTGTGGAGGAAAGATGCATATGCTTACCTATTCCGAGGTTGGTCAGGTCTAGTCACGTGATCTCCCCTGTGTCAGCCAGCGCCGGCTACAGGGGAGAGGAGAGAGAGCTCTAACAGATGGAATGTCTGAGCAGTGATGTCACCCATAGGCTTCCTAGGGGCCATCCTTTGTTGGTGCTCCCTCCTCTCCCCTGAAGTGGCTGCTAGCTGACAAATGGAATCGATCACGTGACCGGACTGAATAGGCTCGAAGACAGGTACGTATCTTTCTTCCACAGGGTAGTTAGTATAGGTGTTGGGGGGGGTTGGACAGTTTTAGGATTAGTTAGTGGTATCCCGGAACGCTACTTAAAAAAACAAAAATGATTTAGGTATTAGTTATATAGTAAATTATCAAAATAACTGATGCACGCTGGTGCTGCTTAATTAGGCCTGGCCATCTTTGAGTGTTACATTTTTGCTGCCCTTTTGATATCCCATCAAATTGACACCAATGTTTGCTCCTGATATGAAAAACAATACACACCGCACGAAGTCCAAATATTATAAATATTTAGTTGAACTCATCGGCGGAGATAGGGTATCCTCAATTTTCAGCAACAACATAAAAAATGAACCCCGAATGCAGCTCAGCCCCCAGTGGGAAATATCTTGCTTACTGAAGCATGACCAGAGCACAGAATACACAACACTGCATGGATAGTCAAACTCAGGAGTGTTTATATTTTATAACCATGTTTCTTCCTTTGACTTGCCAATATTTTTAGAGTAGGTAAAATTTCAAGCTTGGTGGTGTGTTTTGATCTGGGTTGGGAGTGACTCAGAGTAGAGCTGGGTGACTCACAGGTAGCATCACCAAGACCTCCCACTTCTTTCCAGAATGTTCTAGTGTTTTCTGTAAAGGAAGGAGAAGAGGGAAGGTGGTGCTGTTTAGGGTGTCCTAAGGAGCCCTGACCAATCCCCAATCTGAATTGGCGGGTGGCAGGCCTCCTTAAATACTGTACCTAGGGTCAGCCCAGCTGGGGAGGAGTTGTATTGGGTGGAAGCTGGAGATGGAGAGCTAGGCTGTTGTGGCCTTTGAGGAAGCTCCCCAGTCTGGGGGGGTGACTTTGGGTCTGGGCTCGGGTGTGGATGGGGCCCTTTGAGAACACGCAGAGGTGTCCTGGCCAGGAGACACAGGAGAAGCAAGGAGAGGACAGCGGAAGAGAAGCACTGCTGGGCAAGTCTCCAGGGAGGAACCACAAGTCACAGCCAGGGGGGCTGGTGAGTGTAACACACGGTCAGGAGAACTGGGGAGGCACGCTTGAGAGGACTGGGAGATTGCAGTCTGAGATGGGTGCAGGACCAGTGGAGTGGACTGTGGTTTTATGGGCAGTGGAGAGAAAGGCAGCTGCAGCCAGGAGGGCTGGCAGGGCCTGAAGATGTGGTACTGGGCTCAGTAGCCACATGGACAGTTAGCACCAAGAACTACCATATTTTCTAATACACTATAGGGGCCCACAGTCCCTGCCTGCAAAGGGCATTTTCTAGGGCCTGGCTGAGCCAGTGTCAGGCCTACAAATCAGTGCTAGCTGGTCCGTGAAGTGTAAGCAAATTATGTGCTGGAGGTGTTCAGGAGAGATAGTCTGCAAGCAAGTGATGTGCTGGAGGAAGAGAGGAGATTGTATATACAGTACCGTGAGTGTATATAGTTTCAGTCCCAACATTGACTTTCAATCATCTGGGCATCTCATGATTTCCCTATACCTATCCAAGTTAATTCCCCTCAATAAAAATACAAAAACAAGTGCAAGGACTGTTTCATGTCTCTAAATGCTTGAAATTGTGTGCCTGGCTGGGCAGGGTGACAGACGGACCACAACACTCAGCAGCCCTTATGAGGGCATCAATACACTAAGTAACTGAAGTTTTAGAGATGTGATTAGGGAATGAATGGTGTCCGTATATACAGCCCATCCACTGTAAGACAAAGAGAACTGTCACCACCCTTTCCAGTGGCTTGCCTTCTCACAGTGATATCCTTGGAACAAATTATGCTTGTGCTCCACAGTAATATACAGGTGCATCTAAAAAAATTAGACGATCATCAAAAAGTAAATTTCAGTAATTCAATTCAAAAAGTGAAACTCACATATTAAATAGATTTATTACACACACACACACACACACACACACACACACACACAGAGCGATACAATTCAAGCATTTCTTTCTTTTAATTTTGATGATTATGGCTTACAACTAGTGAAAACCCAAAATTCAGTATCTTGGAAAATATGAATATTACATAACACCAATACAAAAAGGATTTTTAATACAGAAATGGTGGCTTAGTGAAATGTATGTCCATGTACAGTATAGTATGCACACAATACTTGGTCGGGGCTCCTTTTGCATGAATTACTGCATCAATGTGGCGTGGCGTGGAGGCGATCAGCCTGTGGCTCTGCTGAGGAGTTAGGGAAGCCCAGCTTGGTTTGATAGCGGACTTCCGCTCATCTGCATTGTTGGGTCTGGTGTCTCTCATTTTCCTCTTGACAATACCCCACAGATTCTCTATGGGGTTTAGGTCAGGCGAGTTTGCTAGCCAATCAAGCACAGTGATACCTGTGATGGGAGTCACTTTGGGCAGGGGGGCTTGTGGAACCCAGCTTACCTTGGAGAGCCCCTTCTAAGTGCAAGTTACTCTGTGTCTATTAGGGGCACAGGGTGACCGAGAACCCTGGTCTGATCTGCACTAGTCAGACTCACTGTACAACCACACTGGAATATATATATATATATATATATATATATATATATATATATATATATATATATATATATATATATTGTATATTGTCTCATACACTGTTGTAGACTCTTTACTAGATTGTTTGAGGTGTGGCTGTATAACATTGTTCTATTGTTTGTGTCTGCCTTGGGAGAAACCTATTATGGGATGTATATGTTGCTCTGGATTATCTGTGAGAGAGGAGGGGGGTATTTCTAAAGCAGTCCCTACCAAAGACACTGGTGGAGGTAAAGTCTACCCCGCCCTGTGTCATTATGCAAAGAAGGGGGAATTGTCCCCTAAGTGTATATCTGTGTGCCTTTGTTCAAACAGTTCATGTTCCAGCTTTGCAGCCAAACGAATCCTGCCTAGTTCTTGGTTGTAATACGCGGCAGCAATATCTATATTCAGACTGGAGGAAGCGGTATATGATGAAAGCTCTCAAGCAGAGTGTGGGAAGCAGTTCCGTGACAATACCATAATCATTAAATAAGTCCACCCTAACACTAAAATCTCTACATATACAGACATCCACAATCTAACACTAACCTAACACTGTAAAGAAGAAATTGCTATACATACCTTTTTTGAAGCCGATCCAACCCGATCCCACGCTGAGCTGTCAGCGTTGGCTTCGCTGTAGAGGCGGGTGCAGAAGCCCCATAGTAAGTCTATGGGTGACGTCATTTCCCATTAATTTCACAGCCATTAACGGCTGTGTCCTATGCAGTGCTTCTGCTGCTGCAGACCGGATCGGCGTTAAAAAAGTTATGTATACTGATTTCTTCTTTATAGGGCTAGCTAAGTAAGGCTTATATTGTGGATGTCTGTAGATGTAGCGATTTTAGTGTTAGGGTAGACTTCCCCTTTAAACCAGTTTTTGGAACTTTTGGCAGTGTGGGCAGGTGCCAAGTCCTGCTGGAAATTAAATCAGCATCTCTATAAAGTTGGTCAGCAGAGGGAAGCATGAAGTACTTTAGAATTTCCTAGTAGAGGGCTGCGCTGACTTTAGTAGAGGGTGACATGGCTCCCAAAATCATCACCGACTGTGGAAACTTCACAACGGGCCTTTTGTGCCTCTCCACTCTTCCTCCAGACTCTGGGAACTTGATTTCCATATGTAATGCAAAATTTACTTTCATCCGAAAAGAGGACTTTGGACCACTGAGCAACAAGGTCCAGTGCTTTTTCTCCTTTGCCCAGGTAAGACGCTTCTGACATTGTCTCTGGTTCAGGAGTGGCTTGACAGTTGTAGCCCGTGTCCTGGATACCTTTGTGTGTGGTGGCTCTTGAAGCACTGACACCAGCTGTAGTCCACTCCTTGTAAATCTCCCCCAAATTCTTGAATGACCTTTACTTCACAATCTTCTCAAAGCTGTGGTTATCCCAGTTGCTTGTGCACCTTTTTCTACCACACTTTTTCCTTCCACTCAACTTTGCATTAATATGCTTGGATACAGCACTCTGTGAACAGCCAACTTCTTTAGCAATGACATTTTGTGATTTACCCTCCTTGTGGGGGGGGGGGGGGGGTGTCAATGATTGTCTTCTGGACAGCTGTCAAGTCAGCAGTCTTCCCTGTGATTGTGTAACCTACCGAACCAGACAGAGACCATTTAACGGCTCAGGAAATCTTTACAGGTGTTTTGAGTTAATTCGCGGATTAGAGTGCGACACCATGAGTCTACAATATTGAACTTTTTCACAATCTTCTAATTTTCTGAAATACTGAATTTTGAGTTTTCACTAGCGGTAAGCCATAATCATCAAAATTAAAAAAAAAAATGCTTGAAATATATCACTCTGTGTGTAACACATCTATATAATATATGAGCTCCACTTTTTGAATTTAATTACTGAAATAAATTAACTTTTTGATGATATTCTAATTATTTGAGATGCACCTGTAGGTTTCCAAATGTTTAAGCAAAAGCCAATAACGCCCTCTGAGTTCCTTCAGATCTACCAGTTATTAGCTTTAAAGAGGTTCATCCTCTGATTATGACTCAACGAGCTCCATGGAAGAATGGTAAAATTATATAAAAATAAAAAAAAAAGTAGAACTATAGGCAAAAATTTTTCTTTTTTTTTTTCATTTTGGGATAAAAGTAAGGATCATAACCTCTGTCATTTTTTTTTTTTTTGCCATCTGTGCCCCATTGGGGAAATCTACCTTCACTTCCTGTCCCATAGCCAAAACAGGAAGTGAGGGGAAATCCCTGCAAATTAAGGGAATGTCTTAGTAAGTAAAGGAAACTTTATAGCAGGGACACCGACATCAGTAGAAATCTGCCAGAAGTTCTAGCCTTCCTTTACTAAAAGAAACTAGGATTTTCCTCAAACATCATGATGGAACTAATACATTTTCCTCATACCTCATCAGGTGTAGTCTGCTGCTGGAAGGATGTCTGAATGTCCAAACACGTACTTCTCACGATGGGCTTATCATTAAGTGACGTTTCTGTGTCTGCTTCCCCTGGATATAATACTAGAAGAGATAAAACTTCAGTGAAAAGGTATATACTCTGTCATTGTGTATATTTACATTGCAATTACAGATTCTGTATGCACAAGATTTTTTTTTTCCTAAATAAAATAATAATAATGTGTTAAAATCACAATTTTTTTTTTTGCTAGAAAATAATTTAGAACACCCAAACATTATATATTTTTCGAAAGCAGGGGCCCTGAAGAATAAAATAGCGACTGTGGAAATTTTATATGTCACGCAATATTTGTGCAGCTGTTTATCATACACTTTTCAAGAAAAAAAAAAAAAATACACAAAAATAAATTTTAGTGCACGCAAGCACAATACAATACCCAATTTGGTAAAATATAAAAGATGAGGTTGCTTTGAGTAAATAGAAATCAAACATGTCTAGACTAAAAATTGCATGCACCCCAAAAAACAGCAACAAACGATGGTACCTAAAATTAGTCATAGGTGACGCTTTAAAAGCCTTTACAGCAGGGGTCTCAAACTCAAATTGCCAGAGGGCCACAGGACAAGTTTTCATATCCCATGGGGGCCGCATGCAAACTTTCAAAAGTTCAAAAAACAGTAAACTATACCAGCAATAATATACTATACTATAAGGCCCCTTTCACACTGGAGCGTTTTTTCAGCGCCTAAAAAAATCCGGCCCCATTCACTCCAGTGTGAAAGCCGAATACCGCGGCAAAAACGACGGTAAAGCAGCGCTAAATATAGCGCTGCTTTACCGCCGACGCCGCTCCCGCCCCAGTGTGAAAGGGGCCTAACCAGCACTGGTGTCAGCAAACGCATTATTAACCCTCAGCACTGATGTCAGCAAACCCATTATTAACCCTCAGCACTGATGTCAGCAAGCGCATTATCCCCCAGCACTAATGTCAGCAAACGCATTATTAACCCCCAGCACTGATGTCAGCAAACCCATTATTAACCCCCAGCACTGATGTCAGCAAACCCATTATTAACCCCCAGCACTGATGTCAGCAAACCCATTATTAACCCCCAGCACTGATGTCAGCAAACGCATTATTAACCCCCAGCACTGATGTCAGCAAATGCATTATTAACCCCCAGCATTACCCCCACACTGCTGAAATAGCTCCACACTCCATAATTACCCCCCACACTCCATAAATTACCCCCCACACTCCATAAAATACCCCCCAACACTCTATAAAATACCCCCCAACACTACACACCTTTACCCCAGTCACCCCACTAAGGACTTTGCCTCAGTGTGATGGCTCACTCACCTCTCCTGGTAGTCAGGATCATCTGCCTCCCGAGTCCTCTCCTCCCGGCTTCCACACCGGCCTAGTCACAGGGAACCCAGAGAACACAATCTCCCGCCCTGAGGTCAGTGCCTAGGTGGGCAGGGCGGGGCGATGGGCAGATCCTTCCTCCGCTTTGTTCTCTCTCTGGGCTGCAACAGCGTGCAGCGGAGAGGACAGAGGAGATGGAGAGGTAAAGCTCTCCGGCGCTTCCCCCTCTGTGGTGCAGTGTAAAAAGACGTCCTGGATCGGCCCTGCCTGCGGGCCATTTTTAACTGGGCCGCAAATGGCCCGCGGGCCGGTACTTTGAGACCCCTGCTTTACAGGTTATCAGTATAGAGTTCACCTTAAATGATGGCCCAAGAATTACTATGTATTCTGCTACATATTTTTGGGAAAAAATAAATCACAATAAGCGTATATTGATTGGTTTGTGCAAAAGTTATTGCGTCTACAAACTATGGGATATTTTTATGGCATTTTTATTTTTTTACTAGGAACGACGGCACAAAGCAAGGTCCATAAAGACATGGATGAGCGAATTTGGGGTGGAGGAACTTGACTGACCACAGCTAGATAGAACACCTTTGGGATGAATAAGGCAGGCCATCTCGTCCAACATCAGTGCCTGAGCCCACAAATGCAATTCTGGAAGAATGGTCAAACATTCCCATAGACACACTCCTAAACCTTGTGGACGGCCTTCCCAGAAGAGTTGAAGCTGTTATAGCTGCAAAGGGTGGGCCAACCCAATGTTGAACCCTACGGACTAAGACTGGGGTGACATTAAAGTTGTGTGTGTAAAGCAGGGGTCTCAAACTCGCGGCCCTCTCCAGCTGTTGTGAAACTACAAGTCCCATGAGGCATTGCAAGGCTGATAGTTGACTTGTAGTTCCGCAACAGCTGGTGGACCACCAGTTTGAGACCCCTGGTGTAAAGGCTGGTGTCCCAATACTTTTGACAATATCGTTTATGTCTCCTACTCCTCCATTCCAGCCCTGTGGCTTCCATAAAACTCTTCGGTATTCAACGTTTCCGGGAGTGTTGAATGACTGTGTCACCCCACCAGTTGATGTGGTTCCATCCACCAACTTGTACTTCACTACTGGACACAGCAGTGTAGCGTGGCTCTAGTCTGCCCCCACAGTTGGTTCTTCTAATGCCGCGTACACACGACCTGACTTTCCGGCAGACTAGGTCCGACGAGATCAGTCCGTCAGACAATCCGATCGTGTGTGGGCTAGTCCGACCGTTTTTTTATTAAAAAAAAATCAGACGGACCTAGAAATAGAGGTACAGTGTATAAGGGCGCTCTGAGCATCAAGACCAAGCAGACAGTATCTGTATTAAAAACGGGAGTCTGAGGATGAGGGATCTTCCACACTTAGGGCTGCACTCACAGAGAGAAACAATCTCTAGTAGGAAACAAAAAACAAACAGAAAGAAAGGCACCTCTAAGTGTAGAATTAAGGACTATTTAATATCCCCAAAAGGATTAACCACTTCAGCCCCGGACCAATTGGCAGCCAAAGGACCAGGCCCCTTTTTGCGATTCGGCACTGCGTCGCTTTAACTGACAATTGCGCGGTCGTGCGACGTGGCTCCAAAACAAAATTGGCGTCCTTTTTTTCCCACAAATAGAGCTTTCTTTTGGTGGTATTTGATCACCCCTGCGGTTTTTATTTTTTGCGCTATAAACAAAAATAGAGCGACAATTTTGAAAAAAATGCAATATTTTTTGCTTTTTGCTATAATAAATATCCCCAAAAAATATATAAAAAAACATTTTTTTTCCTCAGTTTAGGCCGATACGTATTCTTCTACATAAAAAAAAAAAAAAAAAATCGCAATTAGCGATTATTGATTGGTTTGCGCAAAAGTTATAGCGTTTACAAAATAGGGGATAGTTTTATAGCATTTTTATTAATATTTTTTTTTTTTACTAGTAATGGCGGCGATCAGCAATTTTTATTGTGACTGCGACATTATGGCGGACACATCGGACATTTTTGACACATTTTTGGGACCATTGTCATTTATACAGCAATCAATGCTATTTAAATGCACTGATTCCTGAATAAATGACAGTTGTAGTGAAAGAGTTAACCACTAGGGGGAGGGGAGGGGTTATGGGCTCTGACGTGTGTGTTTTTTTTTACATTAGGGGGCGGGGCTGACGTCTGACGTCATAGGAAGGTAATAGGAAGGTCCCTGGCGTGTACAGGATCTCAGGGCTGTGTATGTCATGCAGCGGAGGGTCCCAAGGACGTCAGCAGAGGAATAACAGAAAGTCCTGGGATAGCTGACGAGCCGGTCTACAGTCACTATCCAAGTCGGCGAACAACAGAGATCCCGGAAGTGACTTCAGCGGTAAGGGACAGCAACCAGCATGGACCGCAAGCAGGACGTAGTCATGATGACCCTCCGCTGCATGACATACACAGCCCTGAGAACCTGTACACACCAGGGACCTTCCTATTGCCGGACCACCTGCACCAATATTGATGACATGCTTTGTAAACTCTTCAGATCTTGTAAGTGTTTTTAATCCTTTTGGGGATATTAAATAGTCCTTAATTCTACACTTACAGGCGCCTTTCTTTTTTTTGGGACCTAGAAATAGAACATGTTTCAAATCTGACGGACTCAAGTCTGACGGACTAAAAAAAAAATAAAAAAAAAATAAAAAAATCGGGAAAACCGTTCGTCTGTGTGCTTGTCCGACGGACCAAATACGACGCGAGGGCAGCTATTGGCTACTGGCTATTGAACTTCCTTGTTTAGTCCCGTTTACGTCATCACGTTCAAAACGAACGGACTTTCGACCGGACTTAGTTCGGAAAGTCCGTAGGACCTCCGCCGAAAGTCTGTCGGGAAGACCGTCGGACCTAGTCTGCTGGAAAGTCCGTTCGTGTGTACATTGCATTAGTCTCGTAATCCTTGGAAAGGGCTTTCTATATTGTTCCATACAGTACATGGTAGCTCCCCTGTGAATTGGCTCCCTTTCCACATTAATATACCGTCAGAGGAACACACTTACCGTATTCATCGGCGTATAACACGCACTTTTTCCCCCTTAAAATCGGGGGAAAGTCGTGGGTGCTTGTTATACGCTGAACCCCCCCCAAAAAAGTGAAAAAAAAAATCAAGCGGCGCCGACAAATAGCGAGCGCCGCCGAAAAAGACCGGAGCGCCGCCGAAAAAGACCGAAGCTCCACCGAAAAAGACCAAGCCGGCTCCCTCGCTCCCGAAACAGCAGGGAGGCGGGACTGCGAGTGGAGCCGAACAGTCGGCTCGGTCTTTTTCGGCGGCACTTCGGTCTTTTTCGGCGGCGCTCGTGCGGTCTGTCTCGGCGGCGGGAAATTTAAACGTGGGCAAGGCTGCACATGACGCTGGCAAGCTGCAAATGACACTGGGCAAGCTACAAATGACACTGGGCAAGGCTGCAAATGGCGCTGGGCAAGCTGCAAATGACGCTTAAATGTAAGTTTTTTTCCCCTAAACTTCCTTCTAGACATGTGCAATTCGTTTAGTTTTTTTTTGTTTTTCTTTTATTTCGTTATTTTAGTTCGTTCGTTTTCGTACGAATGAACGAATCGTTCGAATCGTACGAATCCGATTAACGAATCATTCGAATCGAACGAATCCGAAAAACAACGAAAATCCGAAAAAAAAAAAAAATTAGAAACAACGAATGTACTAATGAAGAAAATCCGAAAAACGAAAACGAACGAAAAAATTCGTACTTTCGTAACTTTTTTTTTTTGTTGAATTGGTAAATTTTCCGTGTCCCTTACAATGGTGCTGCTAAACGTGCTTCGAATGGATTGAACAAAAAAATTCGTACATTCGTAACTTTTTTTTTCGATTCGTAACTTTTATTTTTATTTTTTTCGATTTGTAATTTTCCGTGTCTCTATTGAACAAAAAAATTCGTACATTCGTAACTTTTTTTTCGATTCGTAACTTTTCTTTTCGATTCGTAAATTATTAAAATGTAATAATAGCATACACATTACATAAAATTATGAATTATGCTCCGATTACGAATGTTACGAATGTACGAATAAATACGAATGCGTCTGAAAATTTAACTAACGAAAAAACGAATCAACGAAAAAATAACTCTTACGAATGTACGAATCGTTACGAATATGAACACCGACGACTTACGAATGTACGAATCGTTACGAATCAACAGAAAAAAACGAAAACGAAAAAAAAAAAAAAAAAAAAATTTTTTTGTTGTGCACATGTCTACTTCCCTTCCAAAACTTTTTTTCCTTAAAATGCCCTCCTAAACTTGGGGTGCGTGTTATACGCCGGTGCGTGTTATGCGCCGATAAATACGGTATATATGAAGCCCCTCAACACTGGTAGATCCAGCCACTGCACAAGAGACTTACAACTATCAGGAAGCCGGTCTAGAACTAGTCGACTTTAAAAATCTATTTATCAGGAAAAAAAAAAAAAAAGGCACATGACAATTTCCTGCAAAGAGCTAAAACAAGAGACAGTGGGCAGTGCATACTAATAAAGAATTTCACCAGGAACGTATTGGAAAAATGAAGAAATCAGAAATGCTGCACATCAAATTCTGTCCGGCAGCTGCCTGGGAAAGTGGCAGGGCTATTTTTGAAGTCGAATCAGAGAAAATAAACATGTTTGCGATTAGCGCCAGTCACGGCCACAAGAGCGGAGCAATCAGTCTGTGTTTACCGGGAAGATGTGTCAGACAGGGAACATCGCAGCTCTAAATTTAGCCGGTGTGACAATAAATGAAAGTGTGTAATCTGCAGCCTTCACTCTGACTGGTAATGTTTAATCAAGCATCTTCTTCACATGCAAAATGTCCCCGACAGCACAAATCAGGAGGAGGGATGTGCCACGGGGAAGACAGACCAAGGTATGGATGCATCAACCCTGAAGATTATTTGTATTGGAAACGTCCATCATCAAACCCCAGTAGACTACAACTGGTCTGCAACATAGAACCTGTTTTAAGCTTACCTTAGATGTTACAATCCGATTGTACAATCCCCTTTAGATCTACCAACAAGTATATAGTGCAAGTGCCTGCCTTATTGAATACCAGCTGGATACATTGGACATTTTATATAGGTTCTCTCATTGCATAGTTTTGTTAGATCTAAAGTTGATTGTACACAGATTGCATGGTTACATTGTAATGTGCAGCCCTTTACTGAATACTGATGACCTTCCAAAATTATCAAGTTCATAAAGCACCAAATGCTATAATCCCATGGTATAATCCAATGTTTCTCAACCAAGGTGCCACAGCACAATGGAGTGTGAGTGGAGGTTTTTTGATAGCGGGACTGTGTGATGGCGGGGGGGGGGGGGCTCTGATTTGGGGGGGTGGGATGTAATGGGGGGGGGGGGGGACTCCTGTAGGGGGCCTCTGATTTACAGGGGGAACTCTGACATGAAGGTATGAAGGTGCGAACATGAAATAATATAAATAGGGAGACCTCTGATGTGATGGGAGGGCCTCTGATGTGATGGGGGACCTCTGATGTGATGGAGGAACCTCTATTGTGATGGGGGAACCTCTATTGTGATGGGAGGACCTCTATTGTGATGGGAGGACCTCTGATGTGATGGGAGGACCTCTGATGTGATGGGGGACCTCTGATGTGATGGGGGACCTCTATTGTGATGGGGGAACCTCTGATGTGATGGGAGGACCTCTGATGTGATGGGAGGACCTCTGATGTGATGGAGGAACCTCTATTGTGATGGAGGAACCTCTATTGTGATGGGAGGACCTCTCATGTGATGGGAGGACCTCTCATGTGATGGGAGGAACCTCTGATGTGATGGGAGGAACCTCTGATGTGATGGGAGGAACCTCTGATGTGATGGGAGGAACCTCTGATGTGATGGGAGCACCTCTGAGGTATTGGTAGGAACCTCTGATATGATGGGAGGAACCTCTGATGTGAAGGGAGGAACCTTCAATGTGATGAGGGGACCTCTGATGTAAAGAGTGCTTCTGATGTGAAGGGAGGAACCTTCGATGTGATGGGGGACCTCTGATGTATTGGGAGGAACCTCTGATGTGAAGGGAGGAACCTTCGATGTGATGGGGGGACCTCTGATGTAAAGAGTGCTTCTGATGTGAAGTTAAATTCCTCAAGGCAGTTGTGTGCATTTTCCCAGGCTCAGTTTTCCCATTGATAAGTAACATTTATGGTTTTTACATTTTAAACTGGTGTCCCTTGAGATTTTGCATCCTTTTAAAGGGCTGATAAAAGGTAGAGGAACACTGCTATATTCTCAAGAGTTTACCAAGAGAAATTAATGGCCACTATGAGGTGGGTCAGCACTTCCCAAGCTTGACACTTTACAAGCTGAATGCAGGAGGGAAAGGGGATGTGTCAGCCTCCCTTTCCCCTGCATTACTTTTGCTGCCGCTTGTCTTGGGTAAGTGCACTTATGAAGCCGCCATTTCCTTCCTAGCTACGTTGTTGGACAGCTGCGGGGCAAGGCTCCAAGGCATCAAGGCAAGGCTCCATCCTCATAGCTAGGCTTAGGAGGCATCTAGCAACCTTGGTCCCATGAGGGTCAAAACAGTAAAAAAAATAAAAAAAAATTCATGATAAATCTTTTTTAACCTTTGCAGTGCGGGGGGGGGGGGGGGGGGGGGGGGCACTGCAAGGGTATTTTTTTTGTTACCAAAAAAAGCCCAGTTGAGTTTAAAAGACACACTTCCACCAAGTTCAAACAAACAATGCATAGTAAAAGAAAAGATCCTAAATACAGGATGTCTCATCATAACTTCTTCAACTCCTTTGAAAGAGACCTCCCTTAACCAGAGAGGCAAGTCAGGTTATATGTGCCAAATAAACAATCGTCCAGCTGCCAACTAAATTAATTGGCGTTCATTCATTATGCAATCTAATTACTAGGAACCAAATATGTGCAGTTCCTCGTGGCTCTCCCTTATCTCCACGTGCTGTGAGCTCCTCTAGTCTTTGTGAATATTTGATCCCGACTCATGCTGAGATCTCTGCTAGACCGACCTGAATTTTTCCTGTTCATCTCTACCAATCCGTACAATTCCATCCTCATAACCTCTGCGGGGCAGCAGCTTGGGGCGAGTGGGCGGCGGGGGGGGGGTTTACATCAGATGTATCTGCCCCGTGAAGTTGGCCGATGGTGCTTCTGCCGCACAAGGCCGCGATGATCCTAATTAAGCTGCTAATTACATTCTCAGTGGAGGTGATTAATGAGCGATAGGAATGCAGTGCCTGTTGCCAATGAGATGGAGATAATTGAGCAAGTATTGACATGTCATGCTAGACACAATCTGCAAATTATTTTTCACGTTCCCGACGATGAGCTTAGAAGTCTCGGTGACCATGCTTGGGAGATGCAGGACAGGAGCAAAGCGAGGTGTGGGCCGTATCTGGTATGGCACCATAAGGGCACATACAGACGGCATTTTCTTTTTATCCATGATGCAGCATTAAGGTTCTGTTCGCACTAGTGCAACTTGTCCGGTCTGATTTCAATGGCACCCATTCCTATCAATGCGGTTTAAAGTTGGAAAAGGTTCCTGTACTACTTTGATGCAACTTTCTTGCAACTTGAGTGCCAGAGAGTATAAAGTCGCATCAAAGTCTCACTCTAAATCACACGACTCTGGAGTCACACTAGTGGGAATGCAGCCTAACGGTACCCTTTACTGGAAATACCTGAACTCAATACGTGGAGGAGGTTCTAAAAAAGTATAAAAAATCTTCCCTAACTCCCCCCAAGCATGCAAGACTCCTGACCGGGGAAAGGACTCTCTGGTACACCTAGCCAAAAGGCCTGGTGGACCCCTCTCCTCGTGATCAGCTGAAGATGACCACCAAGTACTAGTTTAGGGATTCTCCTAAGAAGAGACTGCCAAGGCAAGGGAAGAAGGAACCTCATGGTCACACATTCTCCCTCTAGACTTCAGGGTAAGCCCAAAGACCCACACCCTACCATTCTTGTGGAGTAAAAAAAAAAAAAAAAAAAAAAAAAAAAACATAAAAATAAGTGCGGTAACAAACATGTGCAGCAAATAAATATGCAGTTCCAATGGCTAATACAATGGCCAAGCCTTGTAAGAAAAATTGCCCCGGTCTCAGATAAAAGGCCTAGCCATTTATCTGAAATAAAAAAGCATTTGGTGTCCTGGCCAAAGGATACTCAGTGGGGTCTCAAACCTATAATGTTACTAGGGATCCCCCCAGGTTGGCATTCCCAGGGAGTGCCCGTCCCTCAGCCAGACAAACGTATCACCACTCAAATCTAGGGACACTGGGACCCTCAGGATCCTCCACACTAGGAAAATACTCCGGACCCCCACTTTACCCAGTGGACACTTAATTTGGGTTCTCTCTCACGGGGAAGATCTCACCCCCATCATACCAGCAGGGATACTATACAGCCAGCCATTCCAGCCAGAAGGAAGGTGGAGCATCCTACTGGACATTGATAGTACACTTGATCCTAATGGTATTTGTTATGGCACCTGCACTATGTATGTGCTTAAACTCCCAACTGCCACTTTACAAAACTGCGCCCCCTGTTGCACTGTAGTGACTAAAATATAAACATTTCATTTTGATGTTGCTCTAGTAATTCACATTTAGATAGTTCCGCTCTTCTTTAGTAAACACTTCTTCTACGATCAAGCTTCTTTAGTTTGATCTTAGCCAAAAGGCTGAGAAGCTTTGGGCCATTTAGTGTAGGTGTGATCAGCAGGTGCACACCAAATTTTGGCCATACTTAGCATCTCTTATTTCAGGGGTGCTCAACCCCACAAGTACACATGTGGCCCACGGAGTCCTCTGATGGGGCCGTGACCTCAAAACAAGGGAAGCACATGCCCAGGGTCGGCAACCCATTGATCGCAATCTGGGCTTGCTGATCTGCCACCCCATAGCATCAAAATCCAGCAAGCCAGCACCACCAGCAAAGAGCGGAGGGAGCAGGAGCCGCATCAGCCGATGCTTCCTCTATAGTGCCCGGCTCCTGTCCCAGGCGGAGTGATACCAAGTGCATTCCGCCTCTAATCCCTTCATGCAGCCTGGAGAGCAATGCCAGCAGCAGCAAAAGGAAAAGCTCAGTGTATCAAGCAACACATACACTGGGCATAATAGCTTTTGCATTGGGCATATTATCATCTATAAAAAGGTTTTACAACTATTAGGCTGCTTCACGCGGATCCAGAGGTGCAGCGCAGTGCACCAGCGGCTTTCCTGAGGGTTAGCTGCACCGAGCCATATACTTCTATTATATCCTGCTGGTTTGGCGTGCTTTCTGAAAGTGCACCACACCCTCAAGATGTAATAGAAGTCTATGGCAAAGTGCAGCTAAACTGCAAGTAAGCTGCTGGTGCACTGCACTGCGCTGCACTGCACCCGCGGTATGGATAAACCGCAGCGAATCAGTGTGCCTTATAGGGGGCTCAGGACAGCAAGGGCTCATTTAAATTTGAGGTTTGGGGGGCGCGGAAAAACCCAATAGTTCATTGTGGCCCGCCACCGGTTACCAAATCACTTAAGTGGCCCTCGCATTTAAAAATGTTTAGCCCCCCCCCTGTCTTAATTGTTCTTATGGAAAGATATTCCTGTTTAAAGCGTATCTTCACAAATCCCACTATATGTTTGTTATTGGTTCCCATTCACACTGCATGCCTAAATTAAAAAATAAATAAAAAA
The DNA here is from genome assembly GCA_028564925.1 of Lithobates sylvaticus. NCBI lineage: Eukaryota > Metazoa > Chordata > Amphibia > Anura > Ranidae > Lithobates > Lithobates sylvaticus. The sequence goes on along the minus strand of CM053034.1, from coordinate 213,054,694 downwards.
ACTAGGGCTGTTACTGATTAAAATTTTCGTGTTGGATTATTTTTTTTTTTTTATCGATTAATCGACTAATTTCGATTAATTATAACGCACATACAGATCCAACTACTTTTAGTTGATCTCCTTGCATTGCAACTCTGCATTAGTCAGTGGTAAATGTGGTATACACTATATACAATCACCCGTCACTAGTTAGTTTCCACAATCCCTGACTTAACTTCACAGTTCACACAAATACGTTTTAAATTCAAACTGTAGCACTGACGTAAGTAATTTTTTTCCCACAGTAGCGTGACAATCCCTCCACCTCCGGTCTAACTAATCACTCTCATCTTATGGCATGGACCCCTGTGCAAACAGGTGGTCATGCAAGCGGGTATCAAAAGGGTTAACACGGACCATAAACTTCTCTCACGTCTCCTTAGATCTCAGCAAGGACGCCAGGTCATGGGTAGAAAGAAAAGATCTAAGTGCTCACCGCTTAAGTATAAGATTACATTTTTGTGTTCAAACACAAACTACTCACATAAAGATGATAAAAACACAGCATGTAAAGCCGACAATCATGTTAGTTCCGTAGGGCAGCAGCGGGTGACGTCCTGCGTAGCTCCTCCCCCATACGCGTTACGTTCAATCAGAACTTCAACGTCACTGGACTCCTCCCCCCTTCCCTTCATTAGCAGACAGAGGCACTTGGGGATGGGGGGAGGAGTCCGGTGACGTCGATGTCCGTGACATCACCGGATCTCCGACGGAACTCCCTGAAGGCCCGGAAGCCGGCGGAGAGGCGAGTACAGATCAAGATAAGTTTGATCGATCAAAAGAATTAAAGATTAAATCGAGGAATTAACCTTTAATTTTCACAGCCCTAAAAAAACATAACTCGCTGCTTAACCACTTGCCGACCACTCACTGTACATCGTGCCCTGTTACTAAGTGCTACCGTATGTCCACTTGCATTGGTACTAGCAAGTGCGCAGGCGCTGTTCATCTTCGGAGACTTTCGGAGTCTCCTTGTCCTCCATACTGCGCAAGCGCTGCGCCTGCGCAGTACAGGGCGGACACTATCCGATGGGGGGGGGGGGGGACGGGGGACAGTTTTTGGCATAACACCGTAACTCACTGATCGGCGAGGAGGAAGGAAGACAGAACTGCCCTGTCAGTGGGGATTTGCTGTATTTTGTTTCTCTGCAAAGCACATCCCTTAGTGAAAGCACCTCACAGTACACACACAAACAAACAATCAGGTGCACATTTAACCCCTTCCCAGCCAGTGTCATTAGTACAGTGATGGTGCATATTTTTAGCACTGATCACTGTATTAGTGTCACTGGTTCCCACAAAGTGTCAAACTGTCCGCCGCATTATCGCAGTCCCGCTATAATTTGCTGATCGCCGCCATTACTATTATAAAAATAAAAAAAATCCAGTATATATCCCATAGTTTGTAGACACTATAACTTTTGCGCAAACCAATCAATATACGCTTATTAGGATTTTTTTTACCAAATATATGTAGTAAAATACATATTGGCCAAAATGTATGAAGAAATTGGATTTTTTTTTTTTATTGGATACGTTTGTGAGCAGAAAAAACATTTTTTTTTTTTCAAAATTGCCAGTCTTTTTTCGGTTTATAGCACTTAAAATTTAAAAAAAAAAAAAAATAGGAGGTGATCAAATACCACCAAAAGAAAGCTATATTTGTGGGGAAAAAAAGTACATAAATTTAATTTCTGTACAGTGTCGCACGACCGCGCAACTTTCAGTTAAAGTAACACAGTGCCGTATTGCAAAAAAATGGCTTTGTCATGGAGGGTAAACCTTCCAGAAGTGGTTAATTACAAAACATAACATTATTGATTCAGTTTTTCTTTTTTTTTTTTTTTTTTTTTTTAACAGACACTCTTCATTTTAAATGTATATAATTTAAACAGAAAAAAAAAAAAATATAAAAGAATCAAAAAATATTTCTAAGATTAGGATTGTGTTTTTTTCCCTAGGTATAGAAGAAGACGTTTAAAGATGCAGCACAATATAACAATAAAAACATACAGAAATGTGGCCTTGTCTCCTCATCATCAGAGAGAGCGTCAATGTCAGATGTATTGAGGAAATTATCAACCTGGGAAATAAAGAAAAAAAAAAAACAATGGCTTGTAAACATATATTATTCGAAGTAAACTAAAGTTAAATAAATAATCTTTAAACAACCTTAAAGTGACACTAAACAATATCCTTAGTCTCTGAAAAAAATACATAGACATCCACTACTCGATGGCCCTGTAATCTACTTCTCATGAAATAGTTTCTTACTGTGTTTTTCTGAATCCGTGTAACTTTCTCAGAGGGCTCCTGAACCTCTCATTTTACGCCCTTGCTCTCAATCTTTTGCTGGCGGGAATTCGGCCAGCAAAAGTCCGATGGAGCATACACACAGTCGCATTTTCCGACCAAACGTTCTCATCAGTCTTTTGAGTTGAGTCACCTATTGTTTCTGTCTGTTGGCTAATTTGGCTAACTCTTGGAGGTTCCTACATGATGCGACTAGTCTTGTGTCAACTCTACCTCGTTATCTAACCATTGTGTGATGTTGTGGGTAATATTTGGTTTTATTGTTCATGTTGTGACTGACCTACTTTTGAAGTGCATACAAACCTGTATTTCTGTTCAATAAACAGTCATTCCTTTGGTTCTACCCCAACATCTTGTCTGTGTTGGATGCTTTTCCACTTACAGTAGCTGCACATGTCTCACCCTAGGCTTATACGCGAGTCAATAAGTTTTCCCATTTTTTTGTGGTAAAATTAGGTGCCTCTGCTTATATTCGGGTCGGTTTATACTCGTGTATATACGGTATATCTTTCCTTTTATAGGATGACCACTGTCTTCCAACTTTGCTACTGTGTTGTCACCCAGTCACATGCTCCCCTAGTAAAGACAATAAATTGCTTTGTCAACACACATGCTCCACCACTGTTGTCACTGATCTAGAGCAGTGTTTCTCAACTCCAGTCCTCAAGGCGCCCCAACAGGTCATGTTTATAGGATTTCCCTCAGATGAAATGGCTGTGGTAATTACTAAGGCAGTGAAACTGATCATATCACCTGTGCAAAATAATGGAAAGCCTGAAAACATGACCTGTTGGGGCGCCTTGAGGACTGGAGTTGAGAAACACTGATCTAGAGCATATATACAGTGGAACCTCCGATTGCGATTAATGCGGTTAACGAGCGTTTCGCAATACAAGCTATTTTATTTTAAAAATCCTAACTCGCTTTGCGATCTTTGTCTCGCAAGACGAACAGGATTCAAGCCGCTGGGGGGTGCAGTACCGCATTTGGCCAGAGGTGCGGGGGCGCCGGTGACACTGCATTCACGAGTGTCTCTGAGCATCTCCAAGCGCCTCTGGCACCCCCGCACCTCTGGCCACATGCGGTACTGCATAGACAAGCAGTGGCTGTGGAACGGATTATCTGAGTTTCTGTTATTTCCTATGGGGAAACTCGCTTTGATATACGAGTCCTTTGGATTACAAGTATTCTTCTGGAACGAATTATGCTTGTAATCCAAGGTATTACTGTATATGCAGCTAACGTTGAGTCAGGTGCATGTAAACAGGAAGTGGCAAAAAGAGGCTGGATGATATCAGCAGAACTGAGAAATATAATGCAAAAAAAGATTAAACTGATTTATATTTTTAAATGGCAGATATTTATGATGCACAGTACTTTAGAAAAATAAATGACATCCAGTTAGGGCTTAGATGTACATTAAAGTAACTCTAAACCCTAACTGGATGAGTAAATCGAAAGATTTACTATGCTAAAGTAAAAAAAAATCAAAACGGAAAATACAATGTATGGTTTTTACCCTTTTCCGTCATTTGTTGCATCTCCTGCAGCCTCTTTGCAGCCACTTCCGGTCCTGTTTACATGCACTCCAGCAATGGCTGCATGGCGTTTCTCAAAATGTGTTTCCTGATGGTGACCACAGCAAACAATGACTTTGGAATATGTGTTGACCTAAAGTCTCCATCGGATGCTGGGGTGACAACGCAGGAACACAATTGAGAGGCAAGGACAAAAGTGTTGTCACCCCATACCAGGAAGTGCCTGAACATGATGATACTTTAGTCGATATATCAAATAGATGAGCGATTTACCTGGACTCTTCCAGAGTGTGTAAGGCTGTGACAACATCCTACATTTTCTCCTTCATCGATAATCAGCTGTAAAAAAAAGGTATAAAAAAAGGATCATTCCAGTTAATTTCTTAATCAAAAACTACATTTTGGGCTTATGCTGTCAGAATACTCTCAATGTATTAATTGTTCAGGCTCATCAATGAAAGATTTCAAGCAAAACTCCATCATTTACAACTCCAATGCCAAAAAAGTTGGGATGCTGTGTAAAATCAACATTAAAAAAAAAGAATGCAATGATTTGCAAATCTCATAAATACATATTTTATTCATAATAGAAAATATATCAAAACTGAGAAAATGCACCCACGCTGTCACCCATCAGGGATCAGACCGAGTCAGCGATCTGGGCGGGAGATCGGGTTGTGTGTCCTGAGCTCGGGGTGCCCGTAGGCAGAGGATCCCCGCCAGCAGACTACTGCAGAGGAGAGGTGAGTGAGCCATGTACACTAAGTGAGCCGACAGGGGGGTGCGAATGCAGTGCGGGATGGAGCGACGGGGGGTGGGGGGCCATAGGCCGGTCCATCTGCCCCCCCCCCCCGATCGATAGAACGGTGGCGGCTGGTGCTCTATCTCCTCCGCCATAGTTGCCAAAAAAATGTCTAAATTTTAATTCGTCTGACCATGGATCAGCTTTCCACTTTTCAACAGACCATTTTAAATGAGCTTTGGCCCATGGCTCTGCGTCATGTTCAGATATGGCTTCTTCTTTGCATGATAGAGCTTTACCTTGCTAATTTGAGAAATCAGATTAGATTGAATTTGATGGAACGAGTATGAAAAGACAACGAGGACATGTGAACCATACCTGCTCCAGTTCCTCCTCTTTTTGCATATCGACACTGATGTCACACGTTTTCCTAGCTGGGGCGTTTTCAAAAACGGAACAATGATTTTGTGGGTCATCAGTCTGGATCTGACAATCTTGTTTCTCTGTCAAAGCAAAATCACAAGAAAAGATCTGAGATCACTGAAGTGAAATTGGCCTGGACTAACGTATACCTATATCAGGGGTCTCCAAATTTTCTAAACAGTTTACTGTCCTTCAGACTTTAGGGGGGCCAAACGTTGGTGTCAGTTGGTGGAATAATGCCGGATCGGTGCCAGTGGGAGAAATAGAACCCAATTGTTGGTGCCAGTGAGAGGAATAGGGTCTCATCATTGGTGTCAGTGGTTGGAATAGTGTCTTGTATCAGTGAGAGGAACACTGCCCCAAGGGCCAGATAAAGGCAAGAAAAGGGTAGCAACTGCCCCCCCTCCCCCGGCCGCAGTTTGGAGACCACGGATCCCTCTCCTCATGATCAGCCAAGGTCGACCAATGAGTACTAGGTGGGATGCTTTCCCAAAGAGAGAACTCCCCAATGTAGTCTAATGGGAAAATATCGAGAATGACTGTAATGACATTAAAATCTGACTCCAGGCTACTTTAAAAAAAATTGGGCTGCTAGAGGTTACAGCACACATTATGGCTCACTTATTATTTGCTAGAGATTATAGCACATAACTTCTGCTTGTTGATTGGTTGCTAGAGATTTCTGTACATCAATACTGCTCACTGAGGTTACTGGACATCCCTACCACTCACCATTTGTTTGCGAGAGGTTAGTGCACATCATTACTGCTCACTGATTGGTTTCTAAAGGTTACAGCACATCATCTCCTCACTGCCTGCACACCATGGACTGGGGATGTGAGGGGACCCATCAATAGACAGAAAAATCCAATCTAATGGGGATTAACATTGACCACTAATGTAATGGGAATTTACACTGACCACTAATGTAATAGGAGCATTCACAGGAACCACTAATGTAAGGAGGGATTTACACTGACCACCAATGTAAGGGGGAATCACGCTGGCCACTAGTGTGAATGAAAGGAATGTACACCAGGCCCCAATGTAATGAGAAGATTTATACTGACCACCAATTCAACTGAGACATTTAGCCTGCTTTCACATTTGTGTGTTTCGGGAACGCATGCTAAATCACTTTCCTGACACAGAAACATGCTGCCCTTTAGCAGATACACAGCAGGGCCATTAATTGTTAATTAAACCCTCACACATCTGCTGAGATGTGCGTATTCACATGCACCAAAATTCAGGGTGCTGTGGCACCATGTTATTTTGAAAAAGGGTTCCACCTCCAATTTGCTTACCTTTGCAGAACAGGCTGATGTTAGGCTTAAAGACCACAGTTGTAGGCAGGACTTTCAAGCATGCCCCTTTACCTCCCCAGTGGGCAGCATTCAGCAGAAGTGATGGTGGATATGACCTCAGGGGGGCATGATATACATATGAATGCCACCTCTATTTACATATCAATGCAGCCGATCCACGGCTATTTACATATTATTGATGCGGTTATTTACATATTAATGCAGGTAATTTACATGTAAAACACAGGGTCTGCAGTTGAGTCATCTGTACAAGGCAATAGGCGGAGCTGAGAAGCATTAGTAGAAATCTCACACTGAGATATCGGGACACAGCAGGGGAGTAAAACTTCAAAGGACAAGGGAATTTGAACTGGGATAGTTAGCAAGTAAGAGACAGCTGCTTTGTGCCCCACAACAATGATGGGGCCCAGGGCAGATGCCCCTTTTGCCCTGCCTTAAAGACGGCCCTGCACCCACAGTAACAGCTTTCCACCACTAGATGTTCTCAGTCTTAGTCATTCAGCAAAGACCAATGCCGCGTACACACGATCGGATTTTCCGGCAGACTTGGTCCGGCGGACCATAGTCCAGCGGACATTCCGATCGTGTGTGGGCTCCGGTGGACATTTCTTCCCAAAAGTCCATCGGACCTAGATTTAAAACATGTTTTAAATCTTCCCGCTGAACCAGAAGCCTGGGCCAACGCTAGTAAAAGAGCTGGAAGAAGATAGCAGAGGAGCCTGGCAGAACAACCAGAGAGCGGGAGAAGAGGCCCGAAAGCGCTGAGAGACCCCCGAAGTCGGAAGAAGACCCCCGGAGCTGCCTAATAAACTACTTTAAAAACCTGTCTAGTGTGTTTTTTTTCCCTAGGTGAATGGGTAGGGGTACCATGTACCCCATACTCATTCACATAGGGTGGGGGGCGGGATCTGGGGGCCCCGTTATTAAAGGGGGCTTCCGGATTCCGATAAGCCCCCCGCCCGCAGACCCCGATAACCAACGGCCAGGGTTGTCGGGAAGAGGCCCTTGTCCTCATCAACATGGGGACAAGGTGCTTTGGGGTGGGGGGGCGTAGTCCGGCGAAAGTCCGGCAGATTATCCATCGGACTTAGTCCGCCGGAAAGTCCGTTCGTGTGTGCTTGTGTGTGGGCAAGTCCGCTCGTTCGGAAAGTCCAGCGGATTGTCCGCCGGAAAGTCTGATCATGTGTACGCAGCATAAGGACATCTTTTGAGTTCAGAGTGTCATGGACCCACCCCAAGAGGGCATCACCCCAACACCCTACATTCGCATTTAATGATGTGATTGCACTGTTAGAATAAGATCTACAAAAGGAAGGTGACCTTGCACAGGACAGGACTGAAGATCTTTGGATGAAGCAAGTAAATAAAAAAATAAGCATAAAAAAGGGGAGTGAGGTATAGTAAGGGTGATTGAAAGGATGAGCCAAATGTTGGTCTTTAACATATTAACACTTTTGTGAAATTTTAGTGATTGGGTTTACATATACATATAACATTTTGCAAACCTCAGCTTTGCCCATCAACAATATATTACCTCCAACAGCTGAACATGCTGCATATGCTCATTCAGAGACATCTTACGCCAGTTGGCAATGGACTGACCCTCCAATAACTTCACGCGGCCACAACCCATAACTGACAGTTTTTTTTTTTCCTCAATGCTTTCATGCTACATCCACGGAGTGCTTGATCAAACAACCGCTAGAATTAACCACAGAGGGGATGACACCAGGTAGGACACAAAGGCAGTGATAAATGTTTCACGCTCCTGTGAGATCTCCCCAACCCCCACCCCCGGGGCCCCCTGTGCTCTAGCGCTGCTTGTTCCCTTCTGCCAAGATCCTCATAAAACTTTCATCCTTGCTTCAGCTCTTTTCGTGAAGACAAAAGAGACATCTGGTCAGCGCTAGCCCTTCACAGTCGGATATGAATCAGGTATGAAAATATTATTCCTCTGAAGATTGAATGGGAGACAAAAAAAGAAAAAATCCTGCGGTCTATAAATTTAGCTCTTTACATCAAACAATAAAAGGGAATCTTTAATTCAAATGAGGTGTATGGCGTCCCTGGAATAGAGACAATTCTGAAGCTTATTGCCTCAATCCCAATGCCTCACGCCAACATCAATCGCTAATCGCCGGCTGAGCCGGTGAGGGCTCTCTTCTATCTCTTTATGTCGGCTGATGCTTTTATTTTCCTAGGTGCCCTCTTCACCTACTTTTCACGTGGAGCCTTATTCTCCTATAAGTGCACAAAGGCAGATAGAATACCCTTTTGGTAATCGCCCCATGAGGCTTTACAGAAGGGGATAGAAAGAGGAACCCAAGAGAGATAGGCTCCTTCCGAGCTCATCCGTGAAACAAAAGGTTTGTTAAGGATCTTACAACAGTCATTTTTCTTCTACCGTGAAAGGAATCTTGTTCTTTAGTTTTAGAATATCTGTATAACTCTTTATACCCAACATGGGGTCCCGTTACTAAAAAAAAAAAAAAAAAAAAAAACTCTTCTCTCCTACAGCAGAACGTTTGGGGAAAAATTAATTTTCTAAGCCCACTGTGAATAAGACAAAACAACAGTTTCTGCAGCCTATCGGAAGGCAATTTGTTTGCTGGGCTGGCAGGAAAAGTGGAAGATTAACACTCTTAGGTTTACAGAACAGCGAAAAAGTTTTATTGAGGCATAAAGCATGGTAAGTGCACCAAAATGGTGGTTCAACCAGTTGCAAAGGGTGACATGCATATGTATTGACTTGTGTGACCAGAAAGAGAAAGAGCACCCAAAGAGTCACCAACCTATGCTTATAAAAAGGTAAACATCTTGAGTATGTAGGATGGGCTTACCGAACACAGGATTATTAAACTTTGGATTTGAGCACCACTAGAAGGCTTTAGGCCTCCACTAAGCTGGCATTGACCTACACTCCCATAAGGAGCAACTACTCAAAATAGTCCTCATGGCCATCTTACACATCCAACCTCTAAGGTTGGACTTGATGGACTGGTGTCTTTTTTCAACCTCGCCTACTATGTAACTATGTAAGCCGTGGGGGGTTAGGTACAGACAGCATACCCCAGTAACAATGGCTGTTGGGCTGTTCCTTCTCATTCCCACATATATTTGCCCCTTCCTGGCTGAGCCACCCCTCTTGGTATAGGCTCACACAAAGTGAAGAAGAAAAGACAAGTCCAAGTCTTTCCTTTTTACTGCTTTTCACTAAAGCATAACTGGAAATATTTCAATAGTCTGATAAACTTTCGATAATATCCTTCACCAAACCACAGTGTCCAACTTTTGTCCATTTTCAGGATACTCTTGACTGAGTCTTTGCTCTCTCCAACGTTAGCCCACCTGGAAAGATCATATGGAGCTGCTACATCTGGCAGAAAAAGGCCTCAAGCATTCCCATGGGGGTCATAACAGATACAATGCACTCCCTTGCCATCAAGGCACACTAATTCCTCCAACCTTCCCTCCTCTATCTTTGGTAGCTCTTTATATATCTTGTTCTAAAAGGGAAACCCTAGCGGATCAACAGGAATTCATGGGTACATTGGCTGTCCAAAAGTGCACTTTGCGTATGTCATATAGTCCCCTCCCGAATAGGAAGGGCGCTTACCTGACCCCCCCAGGGTGCAAGGCTCCTGACGGGTGTAAAGTATAGTTCAGTCGACCCAGCCAAAAGGCCCTGTGGACCCCTCTCCTCATGATTAGCTAAAGTCAACCAACGTGATCTAGGTGGGGAGCTCTGCTGAAGAGAGACCTCTCAATGCAGGGGAGGAAGGAACCTAATGGAAAAATTATTGAGAATGACTTTTTGAAATTAAATAAAAATTCAACTTCAGGCAACCTTTTAATTAAAAAAAAAAAAAAAAAAAAAAAAAGGTTTATCTGGAGTTATATCAATGAAAAAGCAACTGGCTGAAATATTCCTCTCCAGCTCAGTTACCCACAGTAACAGCTTTATACACTCACCAGCCACTTTAGTAGGTACACCTGTTCAATTGCTTGGTAACACAAATTGCTTATCAGGCAAGCATTACATAGCAGTAACTCAATGTATTTAGCCATCTAGATGTAGTAAAGATGACATACTGAAGTTCAAACCGAGCATCAGAATGGGGAAGAAAAGGGAATTTAAAGCAGAGTTCCATCCAAAAAAAGAAGGTGACCCCCTGCCATGCCCCATTTGGCATGTCATTTTTTTGGGGGGGAGCGGATACCCTCTTTTCAGAGGGTTCCAGCTCCCACTTCCATCTGACACACCCTCAGCGCCAGAAGGAAGATCACCTCTCCCTCTAGGCAATCATCTGGGACACGTCACAGGTCCCAGATGATTGCACGGCCAGTCACGGTGTGGCTCGCACATGCACAGGGGGTGCCTGGCTGTGAAGCCACAGCCGGGCGCCCACAGTTACAATCCGTGAGCCGGTGAGCGGAGGGGGAGACGAGCGGGGCTTCGATTCCCCTGCAACGCTGGACCCTGGGACAGGTAAGTGTCCGGTTATTAAAAGTCAGCAGCTGACTTTAAGTGACTTTGGAAGTCTGCAGAGTGCATGAGCATCATGGGAAATGTAGTTCCAAAACATCTGGGGTGCCAAGGTTCGCCATCACTGCCCTAGTGTATCTTCTGTGCCTAGAACATGCACATTACAATATGTACAGTTTTGTGCCCAATGAAAACCACATTCCCAGAATTTAATTTGTTCAAGAAAAAAATTTGATGACTATTAGAAAAAAAAAAAAAAAAAAAAAATTTCCATAAAAAAATTTTCCATAAACTAAATTCTGCTAAATTCTGCTAGTATATTGCTTTATGCAGTTGCGTTTAACCTCGTTTTTCCAGAAGCAAAAAAATGCAATGTTATCCTATGTGTAAACGCGGCTAAACGCAGTTACCTGCGTTTAGCCGCGTTTTTATGCAGTTGCGTTTAAACTCGTTTTAAAAAAATACTAGAAAAATTGCTTTAAAATGTCGTAATTAGTTTAGATAGTTCATAGAGCATATATACTCACTAATGCATACATGTTTGTGAAATGCATACATGTTTGTGAAATATCCAACGGACATTCGCTGTGTCATCAACGGATGGGTCCAATATCGACAAGCTCTGATTCTGGACCTCTCATGCAAATTTGCGACAACGTTGCTGCCTCATCAAGAGCAACATCAGGAGCATTTCCTGACATGTATTCAATATGGGATCCATTTCCAAAAAAAAACACAGAAAGAGAGGCAAATGCAAGTGTACAACTGCTCTCTCTGCTGCTGCTGCTCACAAAATGGCAGAAATAGTTAATAATACATGCTTTCTGAGCTTGGGGAGGGTCTATATGATGTTATCTTTACAAATGCTTATAGACGCAAACGCGTCTAAACGCGCCATGAAAACACAGCAAAATGTGCGTTTTTAAACGCAGGTTTCTGCTTTTTAAAACACGCGTTCAGCAGAGTTTGCATCTGCGTCTCGTGTGCATGGGGCCTAATGACCAAAATGTCTATATACATTTTTTCTTGAACATTCTACATTTTTGTCTTCATTTCCTGAACCACGGCTAATCTTCGTAGTCGGCCATTCCGTTTTTTTCATGTATTATTCTGCAGTTTCAAAGATGTTTTCGTACTTTTGAACAACACAGCCTTTCCAGTACTTTTATGCATGCTTGACAAAACAATAACATGCGGAGCTAGAAGGAGCAGATGTTATCTAGTGGGCTGTAAACCAAAAAGTAAAAAACAGCTTTAAATATTCTCAGGAGACTCCGCATGATCAGACAATGAAACCACAACTTTCTACCTGCTGTTCTCCATTCCATGCATTCCAAGAACTGGCCTTAAAGTCGTATTAAACCCCTTTTTTCGTTTTTTTTTTTTAGTTTAACACATTGAGAAGAATATAATAAACATCCCCCCAGTAAAGTATTTAGTCAAATTCTTACCCCATCAATTGCAGGTTACAACGTTCAATGCGGCTGTCTCCTGGTTGTAAAGGCAGGACATGTTTTACTTTAATATAAATGTTAAAATACCGTATTTATCGGCGTATAACACACACCTTCAATTTACGAGGGAAGTTTCAGGACATTTTTTTTTTCAAAATAAAACCCTTTGAAGCAAAATAATGGTCAGTGCCCATAAATGCAGCCTGATATGCGCCCATCTGCAGCCTCAATTCCGCCCGATCTGTGCCCATCTGCAGCCTCAATGCAGCCTGATCTGCGCCCATCTGCAGCCTCAATGCAGCCTGATCTGCAACCATCTGCAGCCTCAATGCAGCCTGATCTGTGCCCATCTGCAGCCTGATCTGTGCCCATCTGCAGCCTCAATGCAGACTGATCTGTGCCCATCTGCAGCCTCAATGCAGACTGATCTGCGCCCATCTGCAGCCTCAATGCAGACTGATCTGCGCCCATCTGCAGCCTCAATGCAGCCTGATCTGCACCCATCTGCAGACTCAATGCAGCCTGATCTGTGCCCATCTGCAGCCTGATCTGTGCCCATCTGCAGACTCAATGCAGCCTGATCTGTGCCCATCTGCAGCCTCAATGCAGCCTGATATCTGCCCATCTGCAGCCTCAGCACTGAATGCCCATCTGCAGCCTGATCTGTGCCCATCTGCAGCCTCAACGCAGCCTGATATGTGCCCATCTGCAGCCTCAATGCAGCCTGATCTGTGCCCCATCTGCAGCCTCAATGCAGCCTGATCTGCACCCATCTGCAGACTCAATGCAGCCTGATATGCACCCATCTGCAGCCTCAATGCAGCCTGATATGTGCCCATCTGCAGCCTGATCTGTGCCCATCTGCAGCCTCAACGCAGCCTGATCTGCGCCCATCTGCAGCCTCAATGCAGCCTGATCTGCGCCCATCTGCAGCCTCAATGCAGCCTAATCTGTGCCCATCTGCAGCCTCAATGCAGCCTGATCTGCGCCCATCTGCAGCCTCAATGCAGCCTGATATGTGCCCATCTGCAGCCTGATCTGTGCCCATCTGCAGCCTCAACGCAGCCTGATATGTGCCCATCTGCAGCCTCAATGCAGCCTGATATGTGCCCATCTGCAGCCTCAACGCAGCCTAATCTGTGCCCATCTGCAGCCTCAACGCAGCCTGATATGTGCCCATCTGCAGCCTCAACGCAGCCTGATATGTGCCCATCTGCAGCCTGATATGTGCCCATCTGCAGCCTGATATGTGCCCATCTGCAGCCTGATATGTGCCCATCTGCAGCCATCTCCCATCAACGCAGCCTGATGCCCATCTGCAGCCTCACCATTTTTCATGCAGGAAATCACTGAGCCGTCATCTCCTGTTTACTCGGCTCTCAGTCGGCAGTCACATACACAGTCCCGCCTCCGCCATCGGCATTGGACCAGCTCCTGTGATTGACAGAACACTGGTCCAATGCCGGTGGCGGAGGCGGGACTGTGTGTGCGACGTCGGAGCCGAGTCAGAGACGATTATACAGGAGATGACGGCTCGGTGTATTCCGGCAACGCTCGTCCCCCTCAGAGGTACACTAATGGTGTATAACATGCACCCCTCATTAGCCCCCTATTTTCAGGGGGGAAAGGTGCATGTTATACACCGATAAATACGGTATTCCTTGCAATAAATAATATGTTGCCCCAACATTTCATATTCCTGCTACACTACATTATCAAAAGTATTGGGGCGCCTGCCTTTACACGCACATGATCTTTAATGGCATCCCAGTCTTAGTCCGTAGAGTTCAATATTGAGTTGGCCCATCCTTTGCAGTTATAACATCTTCAACTCTTCTGGGAAGGCCGTCCACAAGGTTTAGGAGTGTGTCTATGGAATGTTTGACCATTCTTCCAGAAGAGCATTTGTGAGGTCAGGCACTGAGAAGGCCTGGCTTGCAGTCTCGGATCTAATTCATCCCAAAGGTGTTCTATCTGGGTGAGGTCAGGACTCTGTGCAGGCCAGTCAAGTTCCTCCACCCCAAACTCGCTCATCCATGTCTTTATGGACCTTGCTTTGTGCACTGGTGTGCAGTCATGTTGGAACAGGAAGGGGCCATCCCCAAACTGTTCCCACAAAGTTGGGAGCATGAAATTGTCCAAAATGTCTTGGTATGCTGACACCTTAAGAGTTCCCTTCACTGGAACTAAGGGGCCAAGCCCAACCCCTGAAAAACAACCCAACACCATAATCCCCCCTCCACCAAATGATTTGGACCAGTGCACAAAGCAAGATCCATAAAGACAGCGAGTTTGGGGTGGACCTCACAAATGTGCTTCTGGAAGAATGGTCAAACATTCCCATAGACACACTCCTAAACCTTGTGGACGGCCTTCCCAGAAGAGTTGAAGCTGTTATAGCTGCAAAGGGTGGGCCAAGTCAATATTGGACCCTACAGACTAAGACTGGGATGCCATTAAAGTTCATGTGTGTATAAAGGCAGGCGTCACAGTACTTTTGATAATATAGTGTACCTTTGCAATGTGGGCAGATCTGATAACATTTATCAAGATATCTCACCAGTGGAGATATAAAAAGCCCAGATGCAACCATATCCACATAAAAACCGGGATGTCAGTAATCTATCCAAAGGTTCTAATGAAAACTTAGGCCATTGGCTCATACAGACATTTGGGATTGGCCTACTATTTACTGCTGATTGTGATTGGCTGCATGTTACATATAGGCCTATGCTATCTTAGTCTTTTTTTTCTTTATTTCTCTCTCCCCACTCTAACCACATCAAAAAATAAAAAAAAAAATGGCAGCAACTTAACATTAATAAATGATCTTGAATATCACTTTGATGTGAATGACTCTCACCTTGGGGAAGATAGGTGAATGTTGTTAGGAAGTCTTCATAGGTCTGCTCTGGGATGCCGACAAACCTATTAAGAACAGTACAGGCCATCTCCTCTTCTGTCACCGCAGAGCATTCGTCACAAGAACTCGGCATAGCCTTAACTCCAGGTCTAAACAAAAAATAAATAAAAAATGGTTCATTTCTAGAACAAATCATATCTCTGCAAACATCAATATTTGCAAACGGAAGCATAAAACCAAAGCTCTTGTCAATACCATTCTGTTAGGATTGAGATCAATGAAGCGTAGGACCTGGGCCTTTGCAACAAGAGATACAATGTAGCAATTCTATAAAGGGAATTAGCAAATAAATAAAACCATATTTGCCAATTCCCTCTAGCGTTCTCGAGAATTGTTACATTGTATCGCTTATATGCATTTACTATGCTCCTCAGCTCCATCTAGTGGCTATAATGAGGTATTTTACTAATACCCTTATTTGTTCAGAAAAGAAAATATCCTAAAAACATTCCTTTCGTGCCCAATTCGCACACAATGAATGTACATGCAGACTCAATCCTCGCGGGATTACATAGGCTTTCCCCCCTTCAGACCATCATGAATGCTGCTGCCAGGCACATCCACCTTACCAACCGCTCACGGTCTGCTACCCCTCTGTGCCAATCCCTCCACTGGCTTCCGCTCACCCAACTAATTCAATTCAAAATACAAAAAAATAACTTACAAAGCCTTCCACAACTCGGCCCCCAGCTACATCACTAACCTGGTCTCAAAATACCAACCTACCCGTTCTCTTCATTCCTCCCAAGACCTCCTGCTTCTTATGCCGCGTGCACACGGTCGGAATTCTCGTCGGAAAAAGCTCTGATGGTTTTCCCATCGGAATTCCAACGGAATTTCGCTCAAACTGTCTTGCCTACACACGGTCACACCAAATTTCGACGGTCAATAACACAGCGGCTTAAAACACGTTCGATGGCACTATAAAAGGGAAGTTTAATGCTTCTGAGCATGCGTCAAATTGTTTCTGAGCATGCGTCTGAATTTTGCGTGTCGGAATTGCATACACACGATCAGAAAATCCGATAGAAAGGTTTTCCGTCTGAAAAAAACTAATTTATTTGAAGTTACGAATTATCCAAAATAACGAATGCGCATTTAAACAAAAGGAATGGAACAAATGAATAATAAATATTAATAATAATAATAAAAAGGGTTTATTATTATTATATCATTATGTTCCATTCGTTTAGATGCGGCATTCGTTATTTCAGATAATTCGTAACTTTGGATAAATTCGTATTCGTTATGTTCACTAGGGATGGGCCCGGTGCTCGATGCGAACCCATGTTCGCATCGAGCACCGGGCGTTCGCTCGATCGGCGAGCCCAGAACTATTTGGGCCGTTCGCATCACATTTGTGTGATGCGAGCGGCCCCGCAATGCATTGTGGCCGGCGCAGTGCATTGCTGGCTGATGATTGGCCAAGCATGCACTGTGACCCCGCATGCTTGGCCAATCACAGCGCCGGAAACTCGAAGAGCCATAATTGGCTACAGGCAGGACGCCTGTAGCCAATTACAGCTCAGGGGCTTTAGTACACGCCCCCTCTTATAAAAGGCCGCCACGCCGTCTGCGCCGGTCACATGCTGTTCCGGCGTAGATAGAGCAGGATCGTTCTGTGTCACTCTGCTGGATTTAGTTAGTTAGAGAGATTTACTTAGAGAGATTGAGTTAGATAGATTCATTTACAAAGATTGATTTAGAAAGAGGGGCTTGTAGTGTGTTCGTGGCAGGCAGGCACTGGCAGCAAACAGAGCTCCTATATTTTGTTCCCAGAAGCACCTATAGGACTTGTAGTGTGTTCGTGGCAGGCAGGCAGAGCTCCTATATTTTGTTCCCAGAAGCACCTATAGGACTTGTAGTGTGTTCGTGGCAGGCAGGCAGAGCTCCTATATTTTGTTCCCAGAAGCACCTATAGGACTTGTAGTGTGTTAGTCCCATCACACAGAGCTATATTTTCTTCCCAGAAGCACCTATAGGACTTGAAGTGTGTTAGTCCCATCACACAGAGATCCTATATTTTTGTTCCCAGAAGCACCTATAGGACTTGAAGTGTGTTAGTCCCATCACACAGAGATCATATATTTTGTTCCCAGAAGCACCTATAGGACTTGAAGTGTGTTAGTCCCATCACACAGACCTATATTTTCTTCCCAGAAGCACCTATAGGACTTGAAGTGTGTTAGTCCCATCACACAGACCTACATTTTCTTCCCAGAAGCACCTATAGGACTTGAAGTGTGTTAGTCCCATCACACAGAGATCATATATTTTGTTCCCAGAGGCACCTATAGGACTTGAAGTGTGTTAGTCCCATCACACAGACCTATATTTTCTTCCCAGAAGCACCTATAGGACTTGAAGTGTGTTAGTCCCATCACACAGAGATCATATATTTTGTTCCCAGAAGCACCTATAGGACTTGAAGTGTGTTAGTCCCATCACACAGACCTACATTTTCTTCCCAGAAGCACCTATAGGACTTGAAGTGTGTTAGTCCCATCATACAGAGATCCTATATTTTCTTCCCAGAAGCACCTATAGGACTTGAAGTGTGTTAGTCCCATCACACAGAGATCCTCTATTTTCTTTGCAGAAGCACCCATAGGACTTCTAGTGTGTTAGTGGCATCACACAGAGCTCCTATATTTTCTTCTCAGCAGCACCCACAGGACTTCTAGTGTGTTAGTGGCATCACACAGAGCTCCTCTATTTTCTTTGCAGAAGCACCCATAGGACTTCTAGTGTGTTAGTGGCATCACACAGAGCTCCTATATTTTCTTCTCAGCAGCACCCACAGGACTTCTAGTGTGTTAGTTGCATCACACAGAGCTCCTCTATTTTCTTTGCAGAAGCACCCATAGGACTTCTAGTGTGTTAGTGGCATCACACAGAGCTCCTATATTTTCTTCTCAGCAGCACCCACAGGACTTCTAGTGTGTTAGTGGCATCACACAGAGCTCCTCTATTTTCTTTGCAGAAGCACCCATAGGACTTCTAGTGTGTTAGTGGCATCACACAGAGCTCCTATATTGTCTTCTCAGCAGCACCCACAGGACTTCTAGTGTGTTAGTGGCATCACACAGAGCTCCTCTATTTTCTTTGCAGAAGCACCCATAGGACTTCTAGTGTGTTAGTGGCATCACACAGAGCTCCTATATTTTCTTCTCAGCAGCACCCACAGGACTTCTAGTGTGTTAGTGGCATCACACAGAGCTCCTCTATTTTCTTTGCAGAAGCACCCATAGGACTTCTAGTGTGTTAGTGGCATCACACAGAGCTCCTGTATTTTCTTCTCAGCAGCACCCACAGGACTTCTAGTGTGTTAGTGGCATCACACAGAGCTCCTCTATTTTCTTTGCAGAAGCACCCATAGGACTTCTAGTGTGTTAGTGGCATCACACAGAGCTCCTATATTTTCTTCTCAGCAGCACCCACAGGACTACCGACTACAATGGCTGGAAGACCGCCAAGGGGAGGCAGAGCGTGCAGAGCCAAGAACACAGGGCAGGCAGGCTCTGTTTCTAGTGGACGTGGCCGTGGCCGTGGCCGTGGACGTGGTCGTGCATCGTCATCAGCACGTGGCCATGGGACACGCGCGTCTTTGTTTTCGGCAGCTGGACATGTGGAGCCGCATCATGCTGAAGGCTTGGTAGAATGGATGACCAAGCCCTCCTCATCCTCCTCATCCTCTCTCACCCAGGCTCAGGGTACTGGCAGAGCAGCTGCCAACGCGTACTCAATGGCATCATCAGCCACCCCTTCCCTAGACCCACCATGTCCTCCTGAGGAGTCCCCCGAACTCTTTGAGCACAGTGTTGGGTACATGCTCCAGGAGGATGCCCAACGATTCGAAGGCTCGGATGATGATACCCAGCTTGAGGAATCTGGCAGTACTGTTCCACCAGCTGCAGCTTACTGCCAGGTTTGCTCTAGTGGTGAAGAGGGAGGGGATGATGAGGTCACTGACTCCACGTGGGTGCCTGAAGGGAGAGAGGATGAGGAGGAGGACGAGGAGGAGGAGGATGCGGCGTCACATGTCCAACGAGGCAGGATGCCCCCTGGAGGCCAGGTAGAGGCCAGCACAGCAACTGTACAACACCGCAGAGCTCCGCCTGTGCAGGGCGCTGCCTCTGCACGTTATCAGAAAAGTTCTTTGGTGTGGGCCTTTTTTGAGACGAGTGCATCAGATCGCACCACTGCTATTTGCAATATTTGTCTCAAGCGAATCTCGCGTGGCCAAAACATCAGCCGCTTGGGCACCACAAGCATGACCAGACATCTGTCGACCTGCCATGCAGCTCGTTGGCAGGCACACATAAAAGACCCACACCAAAGAACTAAGCGGACCTCTCCTTGCTCCTCATCAGCTGGGATCTCCATCCCCACTACACCTTCAGTCCTCTCTGAAAGCTGCTCTGAGAGGACTGAAGGTGTAGAATTAGGTGTGTCACAACCAAGTACTTGCAGTACACCGACGTCCGATTGCAGCAGGCAAATTTCACTGCCCCAGCTGCTGGACCGTAGAAAGAAGTACACTCCCAGCCATCCACATGCCCAGCGGTTGAATGCTAGCTTGGCTAAATTGCTAGCACTTCAACTGCTGCCTTTTCAGTTGGTAGACTCGGCCCCCTTCCGTGAGTTTGTTCAATGTGCGGTTCCTCAGTGGCAGGTTCCCAAACGCCACTTTTTCTCACGGAAGGCGATTCCGTCTCTCTACCGGCATGTGGAAGGCAATGTCCATGCCTCGCTGGACAGGGCGGTCAGCGGTAAGGTGCATATTACCGCTGACTCATGGTCCAGCAGGCATGGACAGGGACGGTACCTTTCTTTCACGGCCCATTGGGTCACTCTATTGGCAGCTGGGAGGGATGCAGGACAAGGTGCAGTAGTGTTGGAGGTTGTTCCGCCACCACGCCTCCAAAACGCTACTACTGCTACTGGTTGTGACACACCTCTCTCCTCCACCCCCTCCTCTTCTTCTTCCTCTAGTGCTCTGTCCTTGGAACCAGCGGTGCTCCGTAGGCGTACAAGGGGCTACGCAAGTACGCAGGCAAAAAGATGCCATGCCGTGCTTGCGCTGGTGTGTTTGGGGGACAGGAGCCACACTGGGCCAGAGGTTCTGGCAGCTCTGCAGGGGCAGGCCGAGAGGTGGTTGACGCCACGTCAGCTTAAGCCAGGAATGGTCGTTTCTGACAATGGCACCAACCTCCTCTCCGCCCTGCGACAGGGGCAGCTCACCCATGTGCCCTGCATGGCTCACGTCCTCAACCTGGTGGTGCAGCGGTTCTTGGGCAGGTTCCCAGGCTTACAGGATGTCCTGAGGCAGGCCAGGAAAGTCTGTGTGCATTTCCGCCGATCTTATAATGCCAGTGCTCGGCTGACTGAGCTGCAAAAGGAGCTGAACCTGCCCAAGAACCGCCTAATATGTGACATGCCCACCAGGTGGAACTCAACGTTGGCCATGCTGCAGCGACTGCACACGCAGCAGAGGGCCATCAATGAGTACCTTTGCGACTACGGCACCAGGACAGGGTCAGGGGAGCTTGTTTTTTTTTTCCCCACGTCAGTGGAGCATGATCAGGGATGCATGCACTGTCCTCTCACCATTTGAGGAGGCCACGAGGATGGTGAGCAGTGACAGTGCATGCATCAGTGACACTGTCCCTCTTGTTCACCTGTTGGAGCATACGCTGCGTGGGATAATGGACAGGGCACTTGAGGCAGAACAGAGGCAGGAAGAGGAGGACTTCCTTGCCTCTCAAGGCCCCCTTTATCCGGACAGTGTTCCTTCTGTCCCACCCATCACACAGGAAGAGGATGAGGAGGAGGAGGAGGAGGAGGAGGAGGAGGAGGAGGATTGTGTGAGCATGGAGGTGGAGCCTGGCACTCAGCATCAGCAGCAGCAGTCTTTTAGGGATGATGTACAGTCCCAACAAACCAGTGGACTTGTACGTGGCTGGGAGGAGGTGGCTGGCGATCATGTCGTCCTCAGTGACCCAGAAGACTCCGGACCGAATGCCTCAGCTAACCTACGCTGCATGGCCTCCCTGATCCTGCAAAGCCTGCGGAAGGATCCTCGTGTTCTTCGGATCAAGGAGAGGGACCATTACTGGCTGGCCACTCTCCTTGATCCGCGGTACAAGGGTAAGGTTGCGGACCTTATCTTGCCGTCGCAGAGGGAGCAGAGGATGAGACATCTCAGGGAGGCCTTGCAGAAAGGTCTGTGCAACGCGTTCCCAGAAACTGGGAGGTTACAAACTCCTGGTCCTGGGCGACGAGTTGCTGAGGCTTCGGTCAGTAGCAGAAGGAGCGGTGGGGAAGGTGGACGTCTGACCGATGCGTTCAGACAATTTTTTAGTCCGCAGCCCCAAGGTATGATCGGTTCCAGCAACCATCGCCAGCGTCTGATATACATGGTGCAGGAATACCTTGGGGCAAGGTCAGACTTGGACACCTTTCCCACCAAAAATCCTCTGGCTTACTGGGTCCTGAGGATGGATCACTGGCCAGAGCTTGCACAGTATGCAATTGAGCTACTGGCCTGTCCTGCCTCCAGCGTTCTTTCCGAACGCACATTCAGTGCTGCTGGAGGATTTGTCACCGATCATAGGGTGCGCCTGTCCACCGCCTCGGTTGATCGACTGACCTTCATCAAAATGAATCAGTCTTGGATCACCACCAGCTACCAGGCACCTGAGGCGGATATAACCGAATAATTTTTAATGTCACATCCCTTCAAGACTGCCTATGCTGAGTGACTGTCCTCTTATGTTCACTGACTATCCTCTTCCTCCTCCTCAATGATCCATGCCACCACACCAGTGCCTAAGGCACAATTTTTCAGCCCCTGTTTAACAGGGGCGTGTACATACAATTTTTATAAAAAAAATGCTTCGCAACACGTGTGACTGCTGTGCTCCAAGTACAGTATCTGTGAGGGGTTGCAGTGTTGTGGCACCAGCACCAGTGCCTAAGGCACAATTTTTCAGCCCCTGTTTAACAGGGGCGTGTAAATACAATTTTTATAAAAAAAATGCTTCGCAACACGTGTGACTGCTGTGCTCCAAGTACAGTATCTGTGAGGGGTTGCAGTGTTGTGGCACCAGCACCAGTGCCTAAGGCACAATTTTTCAGCCCCTGTTTAACAGGGGCGGTAATTACAAATCTTGATCTAATAGTTCACAGCAGGCCCATTCCTGCGCCCACCAAGAGTAACTATGAGGGCCTACAGTCTTGTGGCAACACCGTCCACCACCACCGCCAAAGCCCAATTTTTCTGCCCTGTTCATCAGGTGCTTGCAATTACAAATCTTGATCTAATAACTCACAGCAGGGCCCATTCCTGCGCCCACCAAGAGTAACTATGAGGGCCTACAGTCTTGTGGCAACACCGTCCACCACCACCGCCAAAGGCCCAATTTTTCTGCCCTGTTCATCAGGTGCTTGCAATTACAAATCTTGATCTAATAACTCACAGCAGGGCCCATTCCTGCGCCCACCAAGAGTAACTGTGAGAGCTTACAGTCTTGTGGCAACACCGTCCACCACCACCGCCAAAGGCCCAAATTATCTGCCCTGTTCATCAGGTGCTTGCAATTACAAATCTTGATCTAATAACTCACAGCAGGGCCCATTCCTGCGCCCACCAAGAGTAACTGTGAGAGCTTACAGTCTTGTGGCAACACCGTCCACCACCACCACCCCCAATTTTTCTGCCCTGTTCAACAGGTGCATGCAATTACAAATCTTGATCTATTAACTCACAGCAGGGCCCATTCCTGTGCCCACCAGTCTTGTGGCTACACCAACATCTAATAGGGCAAATTTCTGCAGAGTATATACGCCAGGCCCCTACCACCACCACCCCCAATTTTTCTGCCCTGTTCAACAGGTGCATGCAATTACAAATCTTGATCTATTAACTCACAGCAGGGCCCATTCCTGTGCCCACCAGTCTTGTGGCTACACCAACATCTAATAGGGCAAATTTCTGCAGAGTATATACGCCAGGCCCCTACTTTCAAACATCCAACTTACAAACGACTCCTACTTGCAAATGGAAAGAGAAAACAGGAAGTGAGAGGAAATCTACCCCTAGGAAGGGAAATTCTATCCTGTTAGATTTAATTTGGGAAAAAGGTATCTCCTCTCTACTGATACTTTATCACCAATCCTTGTTTCAATTAAAACCCCACTTTTTCCAAAAACATTTGTCATTGGGACGGAAAGTGAGGTGACATGTTCTGAACAGATGTGCAAAGACAGCAAATGTTACAGGGGTGATAACCCCTCCCTATGTTCTCCAAAAAGCTTAAAAATAGATTTTTTGGGGATGGAGCTACACTTCATAATGTACCTGTTTAGATTCTACTTAAGAACAAACCTAAAGCCGCAAGTGGTTTTAAAAGGCTTCTTTTTTTCCTTTACAAATGTCATTTTGTGCAAGGACAGTTCTAAACACGGGAAACACATGCCACTTCACAGGCATATTTTAGACACCCCCCAGGGACCATATTTAAAGGAAAATTTCACTTTTTTTTTTTCACTTTATGCATCATTAAAATGACTGCTCCCGAAAAAACGTTAGTTTTTAAAAGTTCTTTTTGCATTGATATATGTCCCCTGGGGCAGGACCCGGGTCCCAAACCTGTTTTATGACATTAACATGCATATTGGCCGTTGTAATTAGCACTTTTGATTTCGAAGGTTCGCGTCCATTATAACGTATAGGGTTCGAAAATTTGCGCGAACTTTCGGTCCGTTCGAAGGTTCTGGTGCGAACCGAACCCGGGGGTGTTCGGCTCATCCCTAATGTTCACTAACAGCCAAATTTGAAAGGAAATTCCAATACCTATAATTTTATATTTATTATTAGTTAGTTATTATTTCCGATTTTCAGGTTTTCAAATTTTTCCGATTTTCATTCTTTTGAATTTCATTCTTATTTTTGAATTTTCAAATTTATGAAATTAAGAATTTTCCAATTTCCGAAATTTCTAATTACCGGATTTTCGAAAATTCGGAAATTTCTAATTACCGGATTTTCGAAAATTTGTAAAATTCGGAAATTAGAAAATTCAGGAATTTGAAAAATTCTGAGGTTTCGGAATTAAGAAAATTTGTCAAAATTTGTTAAAAAACGAATTCGGAACTAAACTAAACTAAACTAAACGAAACTGATGGCTTAAAGGTTTATCATGACAAAATAAAAGCTGATCATTGTAAGCACCGCTGTCAGTGGTAAATGCTTTGTCTCAAACACTGTATCCGATACATCTGCAGGACAGTGTGTTATTGTGAAAAGCAATAGACTTGCTGGCTGGATCACCAGGTGAAAAAAATAAATATTTGTTTTTTTCCTTCTCTAAGAATTGGTAAGCGGCAATATAAAAAAAATAAAATAAAAAGCCTAAAAAAAAAAAAAAATATTTGTTTTTTTCTTATCGTACACACGATCGGAATTCGTGTCGGAAAAAGCTCTGATGGTTTTCCCGTCGGAATTCCAACGGAATTTCGCTCAAACTGTCTTGCCTACACACGGTCACACCAAATTCCGACGGTCAATAACACCGCGACATACAACACGTTTGAGGGCACTATAAAACGGAAGTTTAATGCTTCTGAGCATGCGTTGAATTGTTTCCGAGCATGTGTCCGAATTTTGCGTGTCGGAATTGCATACACACGATCGAAAAATCTGATAGAAAGGTTTTCCGTCTGAAAAATTAAGAACAGGCTCTCAATCCAAAGTCCGTCGGAAATGCAGACAGAAAAAGACCGATGGGCATACACACGGTCGGAAAATCCGATGAAAAGCTCCCATCGGAAATTCCGGCCGTGTGTACGCGGCACAAGAATTGGTAAGTGGCAATATTAAAAAAAAAGGCTAAAATAAAAATAAAAAAATATAAAATTTTAATTTTTTCATCTAAGAATTGGTAAGCGGCAATATTAAAAAAAAAAGCCCAAAAAAAAAAAAAAAAAATATAATATATATATATATATATATATATATTATATATATATATATATATATATATATATAATATATATATATATATATATATATATATATATATATTTTTTTTTTTTATCTAAGAATTGGTAAGCGGCTATATATATATATATATATATATATATATATAAATAAGCCTAAAAAAATTATTTGTGTTTTTTTCTAAGAATCTAAGAATTGGTAATCAGCAAAAAAAAAAAAAAAAAAAAAAAAAGCCTAAAAAATTTTTTAAAAAAAAATAAAAATATATATATATATTTGTTTTTTTCTTATCTAACAATTGATAAGCAGTAAAATAATAAATGTTTGCTTTTGGGTTTAATATACCTTTAGGTGAAAGTTGCTCTTTAGCACTAACAAAGCCTTCTACCCTTTTTCCAATAAACAACAGGAAGTGTTTTCCTTCTGCCCCGGCATCCTCCATCGATCGCAGCCTTATTTCCCCCCCACGGGCTTCAGCATGCAGACCGCACTAACCGCAGATTTTTGGTGGTTATTATGTAAATTTTGGTGTTTTAAGGAAGGAAATGTGTGTTTTTATTTCTTTTGTTTTTCAGGTTTCGGTTCATAGCGGTTAACACAACACGTCTGTGCAGACACACAGGGCTCACTTTGATGTTATTTGACTACTATAACAAAAACAGTGCCGAACATTCAAAATAAGCCTCGTCACCGCTTACAAAGTTCCCTATTTTCAGTAATACATATTTTTTTTAAATAAATAAATAAATAAAAATCACAGACACTCTCCGTGACTGTAATTTTCTTTTCTTAATATCCACATACTGTAATAGAGACCTCACGTCTTTGTCATTTTTAATTCCCATACAATCATTTATCTATGATTGGGGCTCATTCACTCTAGTGGTTGAGGGGCAGTAAAACCTAGCGGTTTAGACACATTTTTTGTACCGTAGTTTGGCACCAATTCACAAGTGTGCGCAATTTTAAAGCATGACATGTTAGGAATTTATTTACTAGGCGTAACATTATCTTTTATATGTTACACCAAAAAAAATTGGTTATATAGTGTATTTCTTTAAAAAAAAAAAAAAAATGCGTTTGCAAAAACCGCTGCACAAACACTGCCATTAAAAAGAAAAAAATATGTATAATGTTTGTGGGTTCCAAGTCATTTTCTACCAAAAAAAAAAAAAAACAGATTTTTTTTTTTTAATCGACTTGCCGACCAGCCGCCGTCATTGTACTGCGGCAGGTCGGCTCGTTCCTGCGAAACGCCGTCATTGTACTGCGGCAGGTCGGCTCGTTCCCGCGTATCGCAGTCATTGTACTGCGGCAGGTCGGCTCGTTCCTGCGAATCGCCGTCATTGTACTGCGGCAGGTCGGCTCGTTCCCGCGAATCGCCGTCATTGTACTGCGGCAGGTCGGCTCGTTCCCGCAAATCGCAGTCATTGTATTGCGGCAGGTCGGCTCGTTCCCGCGAATCGCCGTCATTGTACTGCGGCAGGTCGGCTCGTTCCCGCGAATCGCAGTCATTGTACTGCGGCAGGTCGGCTCGTTCCCACGAATCGCCGTCATTGTACTGTGGCAGGTCGGCTTGTTCCCGCGAATCGCCGTCATTGTACTGCGGCAGGTCGGCTCTTCCCGCGAATCGCCGTCATTGTATTGCGGCAAGTCGGCTCGTTCCCTCGAATCGCCGTCATTGTACAGCGGCAGCTCGGCTCGTTCCCAGGAATCGGCATCATTGTATGGTGGCAGGTCGACTCGTTCCTGCGAATCGCCGTCATTGTACTGTGGCAGGTCGGCTCGTTCCCAGGAATCGGCGTCATTGTACTGCGGCAGGTCGGCTCGTTCCCACGAATCGCCGTCATTGTATTGCGGCAGGTCGGCTTGTTTCGAGCACTGATCACTGTAATCATGTCACTGGTTCCCAAAAAAGCATCAGTTAGGAGTCCGATGTGTCC
This sequence comes from Lithobates sylvaticus, assembly GCA_028564925.1. Classification (NCBI taxonomy): domain Eukaryota; kingdom Metazoa; phylum Chordata; class Amphibia; order Anura; family Ranidae; genus Lithobates; species Lithobates sylvaticus. The sequence continues at coordinate 213,027,502 of CM053034.1, read as the reverse complement.
GCCGCAATGTTGCAGGCCCGCTAAAAAAAAACAAAAAAAAAAAACTAAAAATCGCAGATAACCGCCATTACTAGTAAAAAAAATAAAATAAGAATAACAAAAATGCCATACATCTATTCCCCATTTTGTAAACGCTATAACTTTTTTGCGCAAACCAATCAATATACGCTTATTGTGATTTTTTTTTTTTTTTTTACCAAAAATACGTAGAAGAATATATAATTGGCTAAACTGATGAGTTATTTATTTTTAAGTGTCGCTTTTTCTTTTGTTTATAGCACAAAAAAAAAAAAAAAAACGCAGAGGTGATCAAATAGCACCAGAAGACATGGGCGGCGTCCAAAAATTTTGTTTAATTTAGTTTCGTATTAAAAAAAATTCGTGCCTGAAATTCAATTCGGATTCATATGAAATACGAATTTTCGCTAGATTCGTAAACTTTCCGTTAAAATAACGAAAGTTCGTTATGATGAATTTATCATTATGAGGGGTTCCCACCATCCCTGTGCTGTGCTGACTTCCTCTGAGTGATTGGTGAATTGGTGAACCAAAACACCAGTCACGTTTCTGTTAATTTGGATCCGAAATTCCGAAATTCGTTAACGAAATTTCGTATTTCGTATAAAATTCGTAAGCATAGAAATTCCCATAGGGTTCCCACCATCCCTGTAATGACTTCCCAGGTCTGAGTGTACACCCGTTGTGCCCACTATAAGGGGTTCCCACCATCCCTGTGCTGAGTTCCCAGGTCTGAGTGTACACCCGCTGTGCCCACTATAAGGGATTCCCACCATCTCTGTGCTGAGTTCCCAGGTCTGAGTGTACACCCGTTGTGCCCACTATAAGGGGTTCCCACCCTCCCTGTGCCAAATTCCCGGGTCTGTACACCCGCTGTGCCCATTATGAGGGGTTCCCACCATCTCTGTGCTGAGTTCCCAGGTCTGTACACATACTGTGCCCATTATGAGGGGTTCCTACCATCCCTGTGCTGAGTTTCTGGGTCTGTACACCCGCTGTGCCCATTATGAGGGGTTCTCACCATCCCTGTGCTGAGTTCCTGGGTCTGTACACCCGCTGTGCCCATTATGAGGGGTTCTCACCATCCCTGTGCTGAGTTCCAGGGTCTGAGTGTACACCCGCTGTGCCCATTATGGGGGTTCTCACCATCCCTGTGCCAAGTTCCTGGGTCTGAGTGTACACCCGCTGTGCCCATTATGGGGGTTCTCACCATCCCTGTGCTGAGTTCCGGGGTCTGTACACCCGCTGTGCCCATTATGAGGGGTTCTCACCATCCCTGTGCTGAGTTCCTGGGTCTGTACAACCGCTGTGCCCATTATGAGGGGTTCCCACCATCCCTTTGCCAAGTTCCCGGGTCTGAGTGTACACCCGCTGTGCCCATTATGGGGGTTCTCACCATCCCTGTGCCGAGTTCCCGGGTCTGTACACATACTGTGCCCATTATGAGGGGTTCCCACAATCCCTGTACCAAGTTCCCGCATCTGAGTGTACACCCGCTGTGCCCATTATGGGGGTTCCCACCATCCCTGTGCTGAGTTCCCAGGTCTGTACAGCCGCTGTGCCCATTATGGGGGTTCCCACCATCCCTGTGCTGAGTTCCCGGTCTGTACACCCGCTGTGCCCATTATGAGGGGTTCCCACCATCCCTGTGCTGTGCTGACTTCCTGGGGTTTTAACTTTTAGGTTCGTTAACTTTTCGTAACAATTACGAATGTTCGTTATGAATTTGGATCCGAAATTCGTATTTCGTACAGAATTCGTATGCATAAAAATTTGTATTTCGGATTCGTACGAAACTAAAAATCGCACATGTCGACCAGAAGAAAGCTCCATTTGTGGGGGGGAAAAAAAAAGGACGTCAATTTTGTTTGGGTACATCGTCGCACGACCGCGCAATTGTCAGTTAAAGCGACGCAGTGCTGTTTTGCAAAAAATTTCCTGGTCATTAAGGGGGCAAATCCTTCTGGTCCTTAAGGCCCCTTTCACACTGGGGCGTTTTTCAAGCGGTACAGCGCTAAAAATAGTGCCTGTTCATCGCCTGAAAAAATCCGGCCCCATTCACTCCAGTGTGAAAGCCGGCGGGCTTTCACACTGGAGCGTGCGCTAGCAGGACGGCAAAAAAAGTCCTGCTAGCAGCATCTTTGGAGCGGGATAGGAGCAGTGTGTTCACCGCTCCTATATCGCTCCTTCCCATTGATTTGAATGGGAAACCGCGGTAAAACCGCGGCAATACCGCCGCAAAGCGCCGCAAAGCGGCGCTCTGCGGGGTCTTTAACCATTTTTTCGGCCGCTCGCGGGGGGCTAAAACCGCACCGCGAGCAGCCGAATACCGCGGTTAAAACTGTGGTAAAGCAGCGCTAAATATAGCGCTGCTTTACCGTCTCCGCGGCTTCCCGCCCCAGTGTGAAAGGGGCCTAAGTGGTTAAAGACACCCCAAAAGCAGGTTGCAAAACACATTGCGTGCTGCCTGCACCTCCGTGCGGATCTGGTGCGATTTGAGCCATTTAAAAATGAATGCGGTGCGATTCCTCTGCGAATCTCATGCGGCTCTGCAATGTAACCCAGGGCTTCAGGGAGATTTAGATGCATGTCTAGATCAGCCCTAAAGGAGTGATTTTGATGAATCATTCAGGTTTTCATGCCGTCTCTGACTGCAACTGAACCGCCTGCACAACGGGCTCCTTCCTCTTCCCCCTCGACTCTTTTGTGGTGAAGGTTCCCAGCTGCGATATTCTCTGAGGCTGTGCTGGGAAGGGTTAAGTAAGTCGCAGAGCGAGGCAAAAAAACGGTCACAGACGGTTACCCACATTGCACTGGGGTCGGGGCACATCTGCACAGAGCGATCGAACAAACTTCACTACTATAGAGGGACCTCAGTGCTGCCAGACACAGGACCTGCAGGAGGGCACAGCAGGGCAGGTAAGTGGGCTCTGATTCTAGAACTAGACCCATTTCTATGTATATATACTAAGACAGAATTTTACCCCCCCCCCCCCCCCCCCCCCCCCCCCCCCCCCATTATAACACAGTACAGTCCCCATATTAGAGCGGACATGTGCACAGATGTTCCGATTACCTATTCCAGTGCTTCCAAAAGTAAAAATGCTCATTATTTTAAAGCCGTATTAAACCCAAAACTTTATATATTGCAGATTACCAATCATTGGATGTGGTGGCTGCATTCGTTTTCTTTTTTTTAGTCCCCCCCCCCTTTGTTTTGGTGGCTGCATTCGTTTTCTTTTTTTTATTTGTGTTCCCCGAGGTTAGTAGGAGTAGTAGGGAGAAAGTGGGAGAAAGGGAGAGAGGGTAAGATAGGAGTGAAGGAGATAGGAGAGTAGGAGGGAGAAAAGAGAAGGGATGAGTGAAGATAGAAGGATGAGAAAAGGACAAGGAGGAGTAATGAGGAAGTGGGGAGGAAAGAGGAGGAGTAGGAGGTAAAGGGAGGAAGGGGGTTGAGGAGAAGTGGAGGGAGATAGTATAGGAAGGAGGAGGATAGGAAGTAGGGAGGTTTGTGAGAGGTAGGGGGGGGGTCGGGTCAGGAAGAAAGGGAAGTAGGGAGTAAGAGTTTAGGGAGGAGGTACCAGCAGAAAGTAGAGTAGGGTAGAGGGGAGGGGGGGGGAAGAAGGGTGAGTAATGGAGTGATGGGAGGGGAGAAGTAAGGGGAGAGAGAGGAGGCATGGGGAAAGGAGATATAGAGAGGTTCAGAGGAGAAAGATGATTAGGAGGAATAGGAAATAAGGAGTGTGAGGGGATCAGGAGGACCCCCCTTTGTTTTCGCCTGGTGATCTGGCCAGTAACACCCCTCCTGTATTAGAAGATACAACTTTAGAGGAATGCGCACAGGGGTCACAGCATTTTTAGTGTGTGTGGGGGGAGGGGGGGTTTTAAATGTATTAGCAGATTTAGATACACTAACAAATTAAAGTCAATCTCCAGCTCACACTTTATAATCAGTTACAGCAAACTGTTTTTTTGTTATTTTTTTGCCTTTTGGGAAGAAGGTTTTACATCAGGGGGTAGGCAGGAGGGGGAGGCTGCCCTGGGCACTGTGGCATCATGTGAGGTGGGAGGGGGCCATGAGGAGATTGGAGAGAAGGGGATTTGTGTTGGAAGGGGGCATTTTGCGGGGGGGGGGGGGGGGGGGGTGGCAGGCGGTAATAATTGTTCTAGGAGGGGAAATTTGAGGGAGTGTGCTAGGAGTGGAGATTTAGGGGAGATCTGTGTTGGGACGGGGATGGAGGAAGTGGATTTGTGGTAGGAGGGGAGATTGGGGGGGGGGTTGTGTTACAAGAGGTGATCTGGTGTGGGGGAATTGGGGGATGGGGGGGGGCGGTATTTGGAGTAGGGGGAGAGGATGTGTATTTCGAGGGGAAATTTTAGTGGTAGAGGATTTATGCTAGGAGGGGTGATTTATTTCTTTTTGGGGGGGGGGGGGGAGCATTTGTGCTGGGGGAGGGGGATTTGGGGTATAGGGACAAATATTTGTTTTGGAATGTGGAATTTCAGCAGGAGGGCAGATTTGTACTGGGAAGAGGGGGGATTTTTGCTTTGGGGGGCAGATTAGTTGCCATTTGGGGGGGGCACATTTCGGTATGTTTGCCCTGGGCTCTAGATGACCCCGTCCCAGCTCTGGGGCTGCCCAACCTTTTGAGGAGGGAGGGCCACTTTAGCGACTTGGTAATGAGCGGAGGGTGTATAGGGACACAAGTCTGTTTACATCTGCCGCTCTATAGGAGGTGAATGGAGGGTCCGATTGGGTTCGCCCAAACAACAGCCAGGTGAACCTGATCGGACCGATCATGTGAAAGGGACCTAAGGCTGCTTTCACACTGATGTAATGCGGTCCTGCAGGTATCACTGGCTGCTGCTGTCCTCCACGGCTGGTACTGCTGGTGGATACTGCTAGTTGGTTCTGCTGGCGGATACTGCTAGTTGGTTCTGCTGGCGGATACTGCTAGTTGATTCTGCTGGCTGGTACTGCTGGTGGGTACTGCTGGTGGTCCTCCAGGGCTGGTACTGCTGGCGGATACTGCTGGTTGGTTCTGCTGGCTGGTTCCCGACCCACCTTCCCCAGAGCAGAGGGAGTCCCAGGACAGCCATGCCTCTCATGCACACCACTGGATCGAGAGGGGGCTCGGGTGAGTATTGGAAGGTCTGTGGGGGGGAGCAGCACACAGAAGGTGTTTTACCTTCATGCATAGAATGTATGCGCGCCCTAAACCCAGAAACAGGCAGTGATGTACCAGAACGTTGTCTTGCCTGTATGGGCGGCCTGTCCGTAGTACATTGCGGGCAGGCGGTCCAGACCTAGTCAACTTATTATTAACACCCGCTGCAGATCCCTGCAGTGCCTTTTGAATGCAGTGCGGTAAATGGGCAAGGAACGCGTGGTCCTTAACCCCTTCCCGCCCGTGCTATAGCCGAATGACAGCTACAGCGTGGGCTTACTTTGCCGGGAGGTTGTCTTCCCGTGATCACACTGACTGCGCACCCCCTGTGGCACGCTCTGTGATCGCTGATCTGAGTCAGCTGATCACAGATCGGGGTAAAGGGCCAATCACAGCAGCCCTTTACCACGTGATAAACTGTGTCCAATGACAGCTGATCATGGAAGTAAACTCGGTTATCGGCTTTTCTCTCCTCATGCTGACAGCGTGAGGAGAGAAGAAAGCCGATAACCGGCTTCTGTTATTGGGACATGGGCACTAATAATCAGAGCACTGATTATTAGTGCAGTCCCAACAGTGCTGCCAATCAGTGCTGCCAATAAGTGCCTCCTATCAGTAGGCTTGTGCAATTAGTTTCGTAACGAATTAAAATTCGGCCAAATTTTGCATCATTCCAAATAAAAAAAAATAACGAATTTCAACGAATACGAAAGAAATTATAGCGGATATAACGAATGAATTCAACATGATTCGATAATTCATTAACGATCTAATGAAACAAAAGGTCAACTCAAAGTAAATCTTACAGTCCAATCAGCTGATTCATTTTGTGCTGGAGGTTGGATTACTGGCAAAGTGCATTCCTGAGAACAGAGTGAGAAGGGTGTTGTAATGAATTGAGCCGAGGAGAAGAGATATTGTCATTGTGTGTGTTAATAGCAGTGGCGTCACTAGGGTTGGTGTCACCCGGTGCGAAAAAAAATGGTGTCACCCCCCCCCCCCCCCCCAACTATAGTCCCCCCTCAGTACAGACCCCCTCCACTAACTACAGACCCCCCCCCCCTCCCGCAGTATATATCCCCACCCTCAGTACAGACCCCCACACTAAGTACAGACCCCCACACTAAGTACAGACCACCCTCCATCAATATAAACCTCCTCCCTCAGTACAGACACCCCTTCAGTGCAGACCCCTCCATCAGTACAGACACCCCCCTTAGTGCAGTCACCCCCCAGCAGTACAGATACCCCTCCCAGTGCAGACCCCCCCCAGCATTACAGACACCCCCCTCAGTGCAGACCCCACCAGCAGTACAGATACCCCTCTCAGTGCAGACCCCCCCCCAGCATTACAGAAACCCCCCTCAGTGCAGACCCCCCCTCAGTGCAGACATTCCCCTCAGTGCAGACTTCCCAGTGCAGACCCCCCCCCCCCCCCCCCCCCCCCCCCAGCAGTACAGACACCCCTCCCTTAGTGTAGACCCCCCTCAGTACAGACACCCCCCAGGACAGGCCCCCCAGCAGTACAGATATCCCCCCTCAGTGCAGACCCCCCCCCCAGTGCAGATCCCCCCAGGGCAGGCCCCCCCAGCAGTACAGATATCCCCCCCAGTGCAGATCCCCCCCCCCCCAGCAGTACAGATATCCCCCCTCAGTGCAGACCCCCAGTGCAGACACCCCCCAGTGCAGACACCCCAAAAGACAGACAGTACAGACCCCCCAGTGCAGATATCCCCCCTCAGTGCAGACCCCCCAAAGTACAGACACCCCCCCAGTGCAGACCCATCCCTCAATACAGACACCCCCATCACAGACCTCAGATACAGACAGCGGTGGGTGTCCCTCGAGCTCCTCCTCCTTTGTGGATGTAAACAAAGGAGGGGGAGGCGGCTTCGTTCCGCTCTGCTCCGCTGAGGGACACCGCGGCGACGGTGAGACACGGCGACACGGCGGCTGGCGGTGTTAGCGGTGCCGCTACCCACGGGTGTCACCCCTTTGGCGGGTGTCACCCGGGTGCGGCGCGCACCCCCCGCACCTGGCTAACAACGCCACTGGTGTGGGACACTGTCTGTCTACACCTGTCCTGTGGTCTGTGGACACCCCCCCCCCCCTTATCAGACCAGCTTAGGGCGGCTCCGCTCAGCTACCTGGTGTCGGCTTGAGACCACGGTGGGTGGGTGTGTCATTCAGCTACTGTGCCTATATCTAATATAATATATCTGTGTCCAGCACCCCCCCCCCCCCCCCCCCCCCCCCCCCCAACATCATCAGACCAGCTCAGGGGGGGTGGGTGTGTCATTCAGCTACTGTGCCTATATCTAAAATAATATATCTGTGTCCAGCACCCCCCCCCCCCCCCATCATCATCAGACCAGCTCAGGGTGGGTGGGTGTGTCATTCAGCTACTGTGCCTATATCTAAAATAATATATCTGTGTCCAGCACCCCCCCCCCCCCCCCCCCCATCATCATCAGACCAGCTCAGGGTGGGGGGTGGGGTGGCTCAGTCAGCTAATATAATATACTGAGTGTTGTTTTGTCTGATAAGGGGGGGGGGGGGGGGGTTTGAGGTGCTGCTGGACACAGTTATATTATATTAGATATAATAGGCACAGTAGCTGAGTGAGCTGGTCTGGTGGGGGGCGGCTGGACCAGCTATATTACACACATATACATATATATATATACATATATATATATATATATATATATATATATATATATATATATATATATATATAATTATACTATAATATATAATTCATAAATAATCCATTATCCACCATAAATATTATTCATAGCTGTAGCAGATCACCTTGCACCCCCGCCCCCCCCCCCCCCCCCCCCCCCCCCCCCCCCCCCCCCCCCTATCATACTTGCATAGCCATAATCCATATATATCCATTATTATCCACCATATATATTCATAGCTGTAGCTGATCACCTTGCACCCCCCCCCCCCCTATCATACTTGCATAGCCATAATCCATATATATACACATTATTATTCACCATAAAATATTATTCATAGCTGTAGCAGATCACCTTGCACCCGCCCCCCCCCCCCCCCCCCGCCCCCCCCCATCATACTTGCATAGCCATAATCCATATATATACACACATTATTATCCACCATAAAATATTATTCATAGCTGTAGCAGATCACCTTGCACCCCCGCCCCCCCCCCCCCCCCCCCCCCCCATCATACTTGCATAGCCATAATCCATATATATCCATTATTATCCACCATAAATATTCATAGCTGTAGCAGATCACCTTGCACCCCCGCCCCCCCCCCCCCCCCCCCTCCCCCCTAATCATACTTGCATAGCCATAATCCATATATATACACATTATTATTCACCATAAAATATTATTCATAGCTGTAGCAGATCACCTTGCACCCCCGCCCCCCCCTATCATACTTGCATAGCCATAATCCATATATATACACACATTATTATCCACCATAAAATATTATTCATAGCTGTAGCAGATCACCTTGCACCCCCGCCCCCCCCCCCCCCCCCCCCCTATCATACTTGCATAGCCATAATCCATATATATCCATTATTATCCACCATAAATATTCATAGCTGTAGCAGATCACCTTGCACCCCCCCCCCGCCCCCCCCCATCATACTTGCATAGCCATAATCCATATATATCCATTATTATCCACCATAAATATTCATAGCTGTAGCAGATCACCTTGCACCCCCCCCCGCCCCCCCCCCCCCCCCCTTACCCGCACCCCCCCCCAAACCCGCCCCCGCCCCCCCCCCCATCATACTTGCATAGCCATAAAATTAAAAGGTCAGCCAGAGTGGCGGCGCCAGACACTGAGAGTCCTCCCTCCTCCTCCCACCAGCTCTTTGGTGGCGTGTCTGTGTGGGTAGTGGGTACCATGGCGACCCCCCCCCCCCCCCCCCGCCGGCGGCCCCCCCCCACACACAACTCAGCTGCCTGTCTCAGCAACCTGGCTGGGCTGGCTTGGATCCCCCGCCCCCCCCCCCCCCTACCTGATTACAATAAGGGCGCCGGGCGTCTGGAGAGGAGGCTCAGGAGGGCAGCTTAACTTCCAGCTGCCGTACCGCCCGGGCGGAGCAGAGACACAGTGTTGTGACGTCACGTCATCAGCCTGTGTCTGCACTCCACACTCCACACTGAGATGACGATGTGACAGGGCCGGCTGAGGCTGGCTGGAAGGAGGACACCAGACCACCAGGCGCTGCTCGCTGCTGCTAATGTTGTTTCAGCCCAGGGCCAGCGGGCTGCGGGGGTGAAGTGAAGGGGGGCACACTGCACTTAAAAAATAAATAAATAAATCCAAAAAAAACGGCAGCTAAAAAAAAAAAAAATCACAAAAAAAAAAAAAAAAAACAGGGAGGGTGTCACCCCTCTAGCGGGTGTCACCCGGGTGCGGACCGCACCCCCCGCACCCCCCTAGCAACGCCTCTGGTTAATAGATTCAATAAACAAACGACTTTCCAAACTACGAATCATTATCACGAATATATATATACATACATAAATATCAAATTTCAACGAACGAAATTATAGCGCATATAACGAATGAATTCGACATGATTCGGGATTCAGTTTAACGAATATCAACACTCTACAGAAATAATGAATTATCCGAAAACGTATTAACGTTACATAACAAATATAACAGAACAAAATTATGTATTTTACGAATGACAACGAACCGAAACTAAATTAAATTTTACGTTGGGCACAAGTCTACCTATCAGTACTGCCTCATCAGTGCCACCTATCAGTACTGCCTCATCAGTGCCACCTACCAGTGCCACCTATCAGTGCAGCCTCATCAGTGCCTCCTATCAGTACTGCCTCATCAGTGCCACCTATCAGTGCAGCCTCATCAGTGCCTCCTATCAGTACTGCCTCATCAGTGCCACCTATCAGTACTGCCTCATCAGTGCCTCCTATCAGTACTGCCTCATCAGTGCCACCTATCAGTACTGCCTCATCAGTGCCACCTATCAGTGCAGCCTCATCAGTGCCTCCTATCAGTACTGCCTCATCAGTGCCACCTATCAGTACTGCCTCATCAGTGCCACCTATCAGTACTGCCTCATCAGTGCCACCTATCAGTACTGCCTCATCAGTGCCACCTACCAGTGCCACCTATCAGTGCCTCCTATCAGTACCCTTCAGTGCCACCTAGCAGTGCCGCCCATCAGAGCCACCTATCAGTACTGCCTCATCAGTGCCCATCAGTGAAGGAAAAAAAATTACCTGTTTGCAATATTTTATAGTAAACTTTGATTTTTTTTTTTTTTTTTTAATATATATAAAATTTTATCTTTTTTAATTTGTTTAGCAAAAAATAACATTATTATTATTTCAGGTACTTGTATAGCGCCGTCAATTTACGCAGCGCTTTACATATATATTGTACATTTACATCAGTCCCTACCCTCAAGGAGCTTACAATCTAAGGTCCCTAACACACATTCATACATACTATGCTCAATTTACAGCAGACAGGATCCAAATAACCTACCAACACGTCTTTGGAGTGTGGGCGGAAACCGGAGTACCTGGAGGAAACCCACACAGGCACAGGGAGAACATGCAAAGTCCAGGCAGGTGGTGTCGTGGTTGGGATTCGAGCCAGAAAACCTTTTTAATGCTAGGCGAAAGTGCTACCCACTACACCACTGTGCTGCCCATAATAAACCCCAGTGGTGATTAAATACTATTAAAATAAAATTCTAAAAAAAAATTCTAAAAATGTTATTTGGGTACAGTGTAGCATGACCGCGCAATTGTCATTCAAAGTGTGACAGCGCTGAAAGCTGAAAATTGGTCTGGGCAGAAAGGGGGGTGAAAGTGCCCGGTAGGCAAGTGGTTAAAGACCAAAAAGTTGGAATTCCCAGCAGAGGTCCTTGTAAATATCCCGGCACATGGTCCATTGCTTATTCACCGGAATAGTTTCCTCTCCATTAATACACTTGTTATCCTCTCCTCCATGCTTCTGTACAGCGCTCTGTTTTCAGCTTAGCTACACAACGGGCGACCAGAGGTAGCATTACCTTGGGGAGACGAAACGCCAACGCAGCTCAATTTTTCCGTCTATTTAGGAACCTGAAAAAAAAACGACGAACCTAACCCAACATAACCAACCGCCTGACCTTTCTCCACCGTCTTCCACTATCTCCGAGTATTTATTTCAGTAGCACAGTAAATTGGGCCCGATAAATTATTCATGGCATAACATTTCACATAAAACGCAGCGCTCCGCCGCTGTTTACAGTACGCCGCTCACCGCTCGGCTATTTAAAGCCATGCACCGACATGGAGCAAACATGCAATTAGTGGGGGAAAAGTATTAAATTAGGAGATATAATGTGCGCCCGGTACGTACGGCGCGGAAGTTATTTTGGGGATTTAATGAATGGCTGATGCCGCCGATAATGGAGCCGCGGAGTCTGGTATGGAGGAAGCAGCCTGTTAATATTTAAAAGGTATTCCAGTCCAAAATGGGAAAGCTGTTTTGGAGCGATTAGAAGGGCCGACGTCTACCTGTAAAAAATATTTTACTTGTCGCAACGGTCAGACGTTTGTTATAAAGGAGCCACTTTAATCTTAAAGTGGTTGTAAACCCTTACAAACCACTTTGACCTACAGGTAAGCCTAGATTAAGGCTTACCTGTAGGTCCAATAAATATCTCCTAAACCTACATGGTTTAGGAGATATTTAGAAAAGAAAAGGCATCGCTGTCTACGGCGCATGCGCCGTAGACAGCGGCGCGCAGGCGCTCTGCACATGCCGGGTTCACGGCGATATGCCGCTTTCCTGCGCATGCGTGGGAGTGACGTCATCGCCGCTTCATCGAATGACAGCGCTGGAGCTGCCAGACCCGGAAGTCACTCAGGCGCTGGATGGCGGCGCAGAAGATCGTGGATGAGGACCGCTTCGGGGGCTTCGTTTTCAGGTAAGTCATTCATAATGAGCTAGTATGCTATGCATACTAGCTCATTATGCCTTTGCCTTGCAGGGTGTCTTTTTTTTTTTAAGAGGCTTTACTTCCTCTTTAGCCTCCTGGCCCTTTAAGAGGTTTATGATGCCGGGAGGTGGGGCGGGGCTTAAGATCACGTGACCGCCGTGATTGGTGCAGACGATAAAATTTTTGTTGTTCGTGAACTCAACGTCTGATTTTCATTTAATTAGTACGATCATTTTTGTATGGAGAGCAGGGGCATTGCTAGGTCTACAAAAGATCTGGGGCTAGAGCCCATAGCAGCGTAGTAAAGAAAGTCATATGCTTGGGTGGGCATACACATGTATATAAAGTAATAAACGTGTGTGTGTGTATATATATATCCAGAGAGCCCTCCACTTACATCAGGGTCCCCAGAGAGCCCCCCCCCCTACATAAGGGTCCCCAGAGAGCCCCCCTTACATCAGGGTTCCCAGAGAGCCCCCCCCCCCTTACATCAGGGTTCCCAGAGAGCCCCCCCCCCCCTTACATCAGGGTCCCCAGAGAGCCCCCCCCCTTACATCAGGGTCCCCAGAGAGCCCCCCCCCTTACATCAGGGTCCCCAGAAAGACTCCCCCTTGCATCAGGATCCCCAGAGAGCCCCCCACTTACGTCAGGGTTTCCAGAGAGCCCCCCTTACATTAGGAAACCCAGAGAGCCTCCCCCTTGCATCAGGAGTCCCAGAGAGCCCCCCTTACATTAGGAAACCCAGAGAGCCTCCCCCTTGCATGAGGGAGCCCCCCACTTACATCAGGGTCCCCAGAGAGCCTCCCTTCCCCTTGGGGACCCCTGCAGAGACTCTGGGCCCCAGATTCAGGGATATAGCCCCAAAAGCCACCCCCTAGCGACGCAACTGATGGTGAGTAACCTCTTCACTTTTGACATGAGAGTAGCATGCAACAAAAGACAGACGAACGGTCGTCCGAAAGTAAGAATAAGAAAACCAATGCAGCCATCACATCTACGAATTGGTAAGCTGCAATAACATAACTATTTGCTTTTGAGTTTTAGGCCGGGTTCACACATGCTGCGGCTCACAGTAGGGGGTCCGAGTCGTCCCTGTTCACCGATTCAGGCACGAATCGGGTCCGAATTTTTTGCCCGAATTCGCACCTGAATCGGAAACCAAAGATGCACAGGACCCTTTCCAAATGCGCCCCGGAGCTCTGTGAACCGGCTCCTTTGAGAGCCGGGCAAGCCCACATCCAATTCGCATAAGTCTGAACCCAGCCTTATGCCGCGTACACACGAGCGGAATTTCCGTCTGAAAAATCTTGGATGGTTTTTCCAACAGAATTCCGCTCAAGCTTGGCTTGCATACACACGGTCACACAAAAGTTTGCTGAAATTTCGACCGACAAGAACGTGGTGACGTACAACACTACGACGAGCCAAGAAAATGAAGTTCGATGTTTCCGAGCATGCGTTGAATTTTTCCGAGCATGCGTGTTTTTTTGAGCGTCCGAATTGCATACAGACGATCGCATTTTCGGTTAAATTTTCCCCAAAAAATTGAGAACCTGCTCTCAATCTTTTGCTGGCTGGCCAACAAAAGAACGATGGAGCATATACACGGTCGCATTTTCCGACAAAAAGCTCTTATCTGAGTTTTGCTGGCGGCATTTCCGATCGTGTGTACGGGGCATTAGTCTCGGCTCACACTGGTGCGACTTGTCAGGAAGTCACACTCCATTGAGTGCAATGGAACCTTTCTAATTGGAGCGACTTAAGGCTCCTGCTAAGGATGAGCTCCGGCGTGTTGGCACACCCCACGTGTAGAGCCGCCAGGAAGTCGGCACTGCGCTGCTCTAATCACAGGCAGTGAGACATTTTTAATCTCTGTAAACGCTCATCGGGACAATGTCTCACTGCCTGTTATTAGCGCAGTGCCGACTTCCTGGCGGGCTCTGCACGTGGGGTGTGTGAACTCCTGCACTACTTGGGGGCGACTTCAGAACGACTTGCATTGACTTCTATTAACCACTTATGGACCGCCCGCCGTCATTATACGGCGTCACTTTGAAGTGGAGTATCTATGTTATGGCAGCAGCTAGCTGCCATAACCCGGTATCCACTTCTTCAGCGGGCGGTCCGCTTTCAGATAAAAGTGGTCTCAGCGGGTGATTCGCCGCAAGATACCTTTTATCGGTGGCAAGAGAGGGCCCCCTCCCTCCGCCGCTTACCGAAGCCGCCGGCAGCGGCGGAGGCGATCGGGTCCTCCCCCCTGCTTGGTATGAAGCTGGGGTATGAGTGAGGGGGAAGATGGCCTCCACCTGTCTCCGAACCATTGCAGGGCAGAAGGGACGTCAAAACATCACTTCCATCCATAGCTCTTAAAAAGGGACAGTTTTTTTATTTTTCAAAAGCCTTTTATTTATTTTTATTCCATTTTAGTGTAAATATGAGAGTTGAGGTCTTTTTGACCCCCAGATCTCATATTTAAACCGGCATTTTTTTTTTAGAGTCAGCAGCTACAAATACTGCAACTGCTGACTTTTAAAATATGGACACTCACCTGTCCAGGGTGCCTGCAATGTCGGCACCCGCAGCCGATCTCTCCCTCGGCTCTCAGGTGCTGCCGCCGCCATCTTTGGTAAGGAACCAGGAAGTGAAGCCTTGCGGCTTCACTTCCTGGTTCCCTACTGCACATGTGCGACTCACACTGGTCCCTGCTGTTTTCTTGGACCCGTGTGTCCCACAGAAGACAACGAGGGGGGGCGGGAAGTGGCGTAGATACCCGCGGTTGGCTCGGGTAACTATGCCCGGAGCAAAATACCTGTATTAGACAGGTATCTGCTCCCTTCTCCCCCCTGAAAGGTGCCAAATGTGACGCCGGAAGGGGGGGGGGGGGGGGGGGGGACCGGAAAAGCGGAAGTTCCATTTTTGTGCGGAACTCGGCTTTAAGAGGTACTGCCATTTTTCTATTACAAGGGATGTTTACAACCCTTGTAATAGGAATAAAAGTGACACCATTTTTTTTTTAAAGAACAGTTTAAAAATGAAAAAGTAAAATAAAAAAGAAAACATTTTTTTTTACCGTGCCCCGTCCCGCCGAGCTTGCGTGCAGAAGCGAACGCATACGTGAGTAGCGTCTGCCTATGAAAATGGTGTTCAAACCACACATGTGAGGTATCACCGCGATCGTTAGAGCAAGAGCAATAATTCTAGCCCTGGACCTCCTCTGTAACTCAAAACATGCAACCTGTTGAATTTTTTAAACATCGCCTATGAAGAATTTTGAGGATAAAAGTTTGTCGCCATTCCACGAGCGGGCGCAATTTTGAAGCGTGACATGTTGGGTATCAATTTACAGAAAGCATTGCAACGACCACCATTTTATTCTCTAGGGTGTTAGGAAAAAAAATGTATATATATATATATATATATATATATATATATATATATATAATGTTTGGGGGTTCTAAGTAGTTTTCTAGCAAAAACAAAAATTATTATAAAAATAAAAAAGAAGAAAAATAGGGCGGTCCTTAAGTGGTTAAAGAAGTCGTATGGAAACCACGATGAAGTCGCGCTGTGCTGCGTGACCTTGAACCCGTGTGAACCGAACCTAACTGTAGGTTTAGTAGAACTGAAAATTAAATATCTTTGTGCATTTTAATGACTGTTTATAAATATTAACTTGAAATTCTGAATTGCCATCGTTGGATGGGACAGCCAGTCATTGTTGGTTCCCAGGTAGAACCTGGACCGTCCAGGGGAACCTGCTAACAAGCATGGCCTTGCAACCGCAGACCGCTACCAACATGCTGGCTCTTGTAGTTCCATTGTAGCCCCCTGTACCCATCATTTACCTGCATTTACACTCATTCATACCTGAAAGTCCTCCTCAGTGAAGCTACCAGATCCAGACCAAAACATAATCTGCTCAACACAAAAGCTACAGACGGAGAGGAAAAGGCTGCTGGGAAATTTAGTTTCTTCCTGTTAGCATTGCACTGCAGCAAGAGGAACTAAAACTACAACTCCCATGATGCACCACACCTCCAGGGCTCAGCTTTCTGCTGCCTTGGAAACAATTGTCAACCAAGCCTTGGATTAACCTCATGTGTGCTGCAGAGCGTGGGGGGGGGGGGCAGATAGTTTGGCAGTGCAGTCTGCAGTGATGTAATCGCTGAATGAAGCGATTTCGAATAAATTGGTTATACTAAGAATATATATATATTTTTTGTGTGTGTTTGATTATTTGTGTACTGTTGCTTTGATTTTATTTATTCTATTTTTTTTCGCTCTTCTTTTTTTTTTTTACTACGGTAGATCTAAAAGGCATTTTTGGTTAGAGTAAAAAAAAAGCAGATCTGGGTTTTTTTTTGTTTGTTTTTTTGCCATCATGTTAAAGGATCAGTCTACCCAACCAAATAAATTATGTTTGCAGATACAGAAAGTTAAGCCTCTTGGCAGTATCTTAAATCTCTCAAGGATTCTCTTAGTGAAAATGTATTTTTTTTTATTTTATTTTTTTATATGATGGGTAATGCAGAGGAAAGCTAACAAACACACACAGTTGGTTAAGAACTCCCACCTAAAACTCCCAGGCAGACAGAAACAGAATTAGGAATGTTGGCTAGGAGACCTCATTGGCGTTAAAGTGGCAGTAAAGTCATATTGTTGACTTTTACCTATAGGTAAGACCAAGGCTTTTTTTCTCAGAGAATAGGTGCAGGAACTCCCCCTTTCCAGGTCACCCCTTTTTTCTGCCCCCTACCCACCTCCAAGCACAGTCACTTGGTTTCATCCCCTACCCACCTCCAAGCACCGTCTCTTGGTTCCATCCCCTACCCACCCCCTGAGTACCCTCCCTTGGTTCCATCCCCTACCCACCCCCTGAGCACCCTCCCTTGGTTCCATCCCCTACCCACCTGCAAGCTCCGTGACTTGGTTCCATCCCCTACCTACCTCCAAGCACCGTCCCTTGGTTCCATCCCCTACCCGACTCCGAGCACCGTCCCTTGGTTCCATGCCCTACCCACCTTCAAGCATTGTCTCTTGGTTCCATCCACCACCCACCCCCTGAGCACCGTCCCTTGGTTCCATCCCCTACCCACCTCCAAGCTCCGTCACTTGGTTCCATCCCCTACCTACCTCCAAGCACCGTCCCTTGGTTCCTTCCCCTACCCACCTCCGAACACCGTCCCTTGGTTCCATGCCCTACCCACCTCAGAGCACAGTCCCTGGGTTTCACCCCTACCCACCTCAAAGCCCCGTCCCTTACTAGCACATTAAGGTTTAACCTTGCAGGTAAAAAAAAAAGCCAGAGGTTTACAACCGCTTTAAGGTAAAAAATGTTTAGGCTTTCAAACCACTTTAGGCTGAACTTTGGGAATTCAGACACTTTTTTTTAAATCTGCTGGTAAACTATGGTTAAGTCCAATGAGGTGTATGCCACCACATGGATTTATATATTTTATTTACAACTGAGAGTTTTACAGAGTACTGGGAGTACAGCTATCACTATACTGCTGGGGCTCGGATGCTGCTCTCTCGTACAGCAACAGGTCTGTCCTCCTTTCCTCTCTGCTGCTAATTCACAGCATTGGTTTACATAATACAAAGCACTCTGTGATTGGGCAGGAGGATGGGAGGGGTGGGTACAGTAGCTACATTCAACTCTGCAGCTGCAGTAGCTGAGACCAAAAGGTTCAGCATCAGAGCGCCAGAAGAATAGCCATAGCTATGTTCCTGGTGTTGAGTAAAAATACAATTTGTAAATTAAAGAGATACGTTCAGGAGGTGGCATGCACCTCATTGGACTTAACCCCTGGTAATCTAGCACATTGTACAAAGTGGCAGAATTCTTGGAGTTCAAGTGGAATTCCAGGCTAACTATGCTGAAACCTACTCCTACCCCCCTTCAAAATCCTTTCCTAATTACCCTGTAAAAGGAAGATGCTTATACTTACCTTTTCTGAGGGAGCTCTGGTTCGATCACACTATCTCCCCAGCGGCCGGTTTCAGAGAAAAGGAGAGATCGCCAACAACAGATTGAATGCCTGGGCGGTCACATGACCTATTGGCTTGCTATGGGGCATCCATTGTTGGCTGTCCCTCCTCTCCTCTGAAGCCGATCACATGACCGTACTGGAGCTCCCTGAGAACAGGTAAGTATAAGCATCTTCCTTCCACAGGGTATTTAGAATAGGATTTAGAAGGGGGGTGGGAGTAGGATTTAGCATAGTTAGGCAAAAGCCTTAAATTCCATGTAAACTCCAGGAATCCCACCACTTTGTACAACGTGCTGGATTAACAGCAGTTAAGTCCAATGTGGTTATAAGTTTAGACAGTAGCCTGGAATTCTGCTTTCAGCTTTGAAGTAATGCCCCGTACACACGGTTGGAAATTCCGACAGAAAATGTCCGATCGGACCATGTTGTCGGAAAATCCGCCCGTGTGTGGGCTCCATCTGACTTTTTCCGTCGGACTTTCCAACGGAAAAAATTTGAGAGCAGGATCTCAAATTTTCCGAAAACAAAATCCGATCGGACTTTTTTTCGATCGTGTGTCGAGAATTCCGACGGACAAAGTGCCACGCATGCTCAGATCAAATTACGAGACCAAAGCTATTGGCTTCTAGCCTTTACATAGTTCCGTCGTACGCAACGAACGTCACCACGTTCAGAATGATCGAATATTCCGACAACATTGTCCGACCGTGTGTATGCAACACCAGTGTCGGACAAAATCCGGCAGAAAAAATCTGACGGATTTTGTGGTTGGAATTTCCGACCGTGTGTACGGGGGCTATGGAATTCCAATCTTAGACAGTTGTCATCTGAACCTGAGTCTCCATTAGAAGATTTCCCCTCTTTTGCTGCTTGGATGACAACTCAAAAATATTTGAATTGCCTATCCCTTTCTGTCTTATGGACTAGGGTCATCTAGACAAAAAGAGAGGGTGAATCTCAGGGGCGGACTGACAACTCATGGGGCCCCCGGGCAATAGGAGATTATGGGGCTCCCAGGCAATCAGAGATTATGGGGCCACACAGTATACAGACACACAGTATACAATCACACAGTATACACAGACATGTTTCTATTGGCTGAGAAGGTACTGGAGAGGTGGGGCAGCTTAAAAAAAAAGGATTTTTAGATCAATAGGATGTCGACATTATAAACACAGATGTAAAAAAAACACAGATTTTTACATACTGTCCCTGGTTTTACTGAGGCTGGCAACCCTGATGGGGCCCCCTAGTGGCCCGGGGCCCTCGGGCAGTGCCCAAGTGGCTAAATGGTCAGTCCGCCCCTGGTGAATCTACACACTTGGGGTGTAAAAAAGCAATAAAAGCCCTAACCAGTGTTCTAACCCATCCCTATTCTATTCAAAACTAGAAAAAAAAATGTGTCAGCTATATATACATATACAAGTGAAAATTGTGAAATAGCTTGAGTACAAAGTTTAGGATTGCATTGTATTGTGGTAAGTGATAAGTGGAGTCATGTACGGGGAAGGTTGTTGTCACAATGAAAGCCCACGTCTGCCTGTAGGACAATGTAAGTGGGCGTATAGCGAGCTGCCAAGGGTTACAAAGTATTTGTGAAATAAGAACTTAGAACAGAACTGTGTAAATACTGATCAAAAATCAGTATCAGTATCAAAAATTCCCTGCAGGAAAAAGTTAAAATGCATACAGTAAATGTTTTATGAGTGATAAAGGAACATTTCTTATTTATGATCCTATAACAAGTTTTCTTCTGGTCTTTAGGTGTGATGACTCTTCAAACACTTGTTGCGACATCCAACACTTCTCTAATCCAGCCTGGGTTTTCCTTGTTTCGGTTTGGTCGCCATGTCTATTTCTTTGGTCAGAAAGGTTGGCCGAAGAGGGTATGTCCGACAGGCCTGTTCCTGGTGGACTTGAAAGCAAATGAGTTGAAACTACGACCTACTACATTCACCAGTGAATCTTGTTACCTCCCTCCGCTGAGACACCCAGCTGTGACCAGCTTACGTGACAATCCAGGAGGTGAAGTCAGTCAATATCTCATCCATGGTGGAAAGACACCAAACAATGAAATATCCCAAAAATTGTACGTCATGTCTATTGTTCCGTCAGCCAACAAGAAATCAGTACTTTGCTGTTCAGAAAAAGATTTGGTTGGTGACCTTCCGGGAGCAAGGTACGGTCATTCCATAAACGTCGTTCACAGCAGAGGCAAAACTGCTGTGGTACTGTTTGGTGGAAGATCCTTCATACCTTTGAATCAAAGGACTACAGAAAAATGGAACAGTGTCACTGACTGTCAGCCATTAGTTTACCTTATTGATCTTCAATTTGGCTGTTCTACCGCTTACACCATCAAAGAGATAGAAGATGGTCGCTGTTTTCATGTTTCAGTATCAAGAAATGATACAGTCTACATAATAGGTGGCCATACCCTTGAAAGTAACATAAGGCCTCCAAACATCTACAAGGTTAAAGTGGACCTCCCACTCGGAAGTCCAGAGATAACTTGTACAGTTTTACAAAGTCATCTCTCTGTCTCGAGTGCTATCGTGACTCATACCTGCCCAGATGAATTCCTGATTGTTGGCGGATATGAGTCTGACAGCCATAAAAGAATGATCTGTAACAAAGTCTCCCTAAGTAATGACACCATCAACATCCAAGAAGTGGAGACACCTGACTGGACAGGAGATATTAAGCATAGCAAGACTTGGTTTGGTGCTGATATGGGAAACGGAGCTGTTCTTTTTGGAATTCCAGGAGACAGCAAGAATCAGAATTCAGACAGTAGCTTCTTCTTTTATGTACTGAACCTTGGTGGAGAAGAAGATTTGATGCAGTCCTGCAGCCAAGGGTCTTTAGAAGAACAAGAAGACTCTGTGCCATTAGAAGACTCAGAAGAGTTCACCTTCTTAGGAGATGATGGAGCCTTTGATGATGACACCTACAATGAAGATGATGAAGAAGATGAGTCAGTGACGGGTTACTGGATCACATGCTGTGATGATTGTGATCTGAACGTAAACACCTGGGTCCCATATTATTCCACAGAACTTAACAAACCAGCCATGATCTACTGCTCCAAGGATGGAGGACATTGGGTCCATGCCCAGTGTATGGACCTCTCAGAAAGCATGCTAGTTTATCTGTCTGAAAACGATATCAAGTATTTCTGCAATGACCATGCTAAATTGGAAAGAGGTCTGAAAACTCCCAAAAAGATGGTCCCTGTCTTGAAGCCATCAATGAAGAAAGTAGGTCGAAAAGCGTCTATCAACAGAATGTCGACAGTGAAGAAATCTTTTCTTAGACGCTTGTTTGACTAAAGTCTTTGCTGTCTAGGTGATCAGAAAGAAGCTTGTTGAAATGTAGAATTTGCTAGTATAGAAAGTGTACTAAAACAGTAAATACTTTCATGACTATATACTGTGGCGTCCCTATGGGGCTGTAGACCCCACCTGGGTGACACCCACTAGAGGGGTGACACCAGGGGTGGGCTGGGCTGGAGGGGGTGGAGGGGGGGCAGGTAAAAAAAATGGTGTACATATGGAGAAGTGATCTAGGGGGTCGAAGGTAAGAGGATATGTACTGGGGCGCTTTCTAGCACAAGTCCTCTCTATTCCCAGAGCCCCCCCCCCCCCAGCATATTTGCGACCTCCCCCCTTTATTCCAACCCACCTTCTATTACAAGTCCTCTCCTGTCCCAACATGCCCCCCAGTACATAGCCCCTCCACCCCACCTTCTAGCACAAGTCTTTTCACCTCCCAAAGCGCCCCCAAATATATATCAGCTCCCCCACCTCACCTTCTAGCCCAAGTCCTCTCCCTTCCCAGAGCACCCCACAGCACATACTCCACCCCCAACCCACCTTCCAGCACAAGTCCTCTCTTCTCACAGAGCACCCCCCAGCACATATTCCACCCCCCCAACCCACCCTCTAGCACAAGTCCTCTCCCGTCCCAAAGTACCCCCCCAGTACATAGATGACCACCCCTCCACCCCACCTTGTAGCACAAGTCCTTTCCCCTCCCAAAGCGCCCCCCCAGTATATATCTGCCCCCCACTCTACCCCATATGGTAGCACAAGTCCTTTACCCTTTACCCTCTCAAAGTTACCCCCCAGCACATATCCAAAACCTGGATTTTGTTTAACTATGCCCCTTAAGCCCCTCCCCTGTAAAGGTTAACCTGCAGGTCTCGGCCTCTCTTACGTGTTATATGGGAAAAAATTATTGGGCTGAGTGGTGACACCATGTTTTACCGCACCAGGTGACACCAACCCTAGTGACGCCTCTGACTATATAGGCTAGCTTTGCTCCTCTCAATAGAGAAACAATTTAGTGTAGCTTGTAGCTTGGTAATACAGACAAATTAAGGTGAGCATCTACCTGACGAAGTCTCCAGCCAGTAGAACATGAACATTTTTCATACAAGCTATGCAGTTCTAAGTTGTGTAAATGACATCTATCTCTCATGTGTGCATGCCCCATAGCTAACCCCTAATGTTTTTTTTTAAGTATTGTAGCTGTGAATTTGCAAGAAGACAGACTAGGGCTGGGGAGCTGTGTGGTGGGGGCTGGATGCACTGCAGAGGGCTGTGGAGGGAGCCAGTTGGGTGCTTACAATGGACATGCTGATAGGAGAAGAGAACAGAGTGACTGAAAGATGAACTTATCCGTCTACTGATTCTTCTTTTACGGTCCAGGAACAGGCTGGGGGGCAAGACCTGCCTGTGTAAGGCCTCGTTCCCACCATGGTGCAGAGACATCAGTTTTCCAGCACGCCTGGTGTGAAGGAGCCCAAAAGCTGGCCATAGATGGATTGAAATTCTGCAGGGACAAACCGAATCTCAAACCATATATGGCTGTTCCAGCTCGACAAAAGTCGATCTAACAGTCGACATTTGTGGAATGGGAATGCTGGAAAACTTTTGTCGATCAGTGGTTGCGGCAAATCAGCTTCAGCCTCTGATTAGTGTGTTCAACTGTCAAAATACAAAGGGAAATCCATTTGCTTTTTTTTTTTCAACCAGCCCACTGGCCTATCAACCAAAATATGGTCCATCTATGGCCAGCCTTACTTAAAGTGGATCTTTACTGCATCTGAGCACCACAAACCAAAACCGCTATTTAATTCATTTTTAATATTTAAGGCAAACTCCCCCATCCATCCATGTCTCCATGCTTTATTTTGTTATGAAATCGCTTTGAAAAACACCTCCCTAGCATTTCTGGCCGTGGCCATCTTGAGTAAGGGCAGATGTAGCATTTACTTCATTTACTTTATGGAAGGAATGCCTGACCAAAGGATAAAAGAGTGCAAATTTATTTATTAGCTTACACTAAAAAAACATACAACATATTTCGGAAAAAAAAATACATCTTCATCAGGGCTTAACCACTTGCGGACCGCCCACCGGCAATGTACTGCGGGAGAGTGGCCGCATAGCTCTCAACTGTTCCCTGATTTCAAGGGACTGTCCCTGATTTGAAACAAAGTCCTTCTGTCCCTCTTTCCTCCTTATTTGTCCCTCATTTTGGTCTGATCTATATAGTTGTATATAAAATGCACAATTTATCTATCAAAAAGGGTTTCCCAGTGCTAAATGTCTAATTTGCTGCATTTGTAAGAGACAAAAGCCAGTACAGTAGTACCTTGGATTACGAGCATAATCCAGTCCAGAAGCATGCTTGTAATCCAAATCACTCGTATATCAATGCGAGTTTCCCCATAGGAATCAATGGAAACTCAGATAATTAGTTCCACGGTAATTGCTGGTGTATGCAGTACTGTATGTGGCCAGAGGTGCGGGGGCGCCAGTGTATGCAGTACCGCATGTGGCCAGAGGTGCGGGGGCGCCGGAGACACTCTGAGACGCTCGGGTGCGGGGGCGCCGGTGATGATCAGAGACACTTGGAGACACTCCGTTCCCAAGTGTCTCTGATCATCACCGGCGCCCCCGCACCTCTGTCCAAATGCAGTACTGCACACCCCAGTGGCTTGAATCCTGCTCGTCTTGTGAGAGAGCGCTCGCAAATCGAGTCAGAATTGTTTTTTAAAAATAGCTCGTATTGCAAAATGCTCATAAACCGCGTTACTCACAATCCGAGGTTCGACTGTATAAAGGTATAGTTGTGGTAAAAAAAAAAAAAAAAAAATGCACTTGTGGGTTTAACTATTATTTTTTTTAAATATAATTCTCCTTTAAGGGGCGTGGCAGGGGGTGTGTCCTATTGCCTACATACTTTTGCTGATAGGTGTCCCTCATTTCCATCTAAAAAATTTGGTAGGTATGTGGCCGCTGTATGCAAAGCGACGTACCCATATGTCGTTGCCAACTTCCAGGTTTAGGGCACCCTGCCTGGCAAAGATGAGAAACTGAAAGATCAGTTAGTAAAAGCAGCACATTGTACACACATTAAGCACATATTTAATTCTTTGATTACGCCTAGATGTTAACCCCTCCCAGCCAGTGTCATTAGTTCAGTGACAGTGTATAGTATTATCACTGATCACTGTATTAATGTCACTGGTGATGTCAGTGACAGTTAGTCAGTTCCCCCCAGCATCAGTTATTGCCAGATTGTCCACCGCAATATCACAGTCCCATTAAAAGTTGTTGATCGCTGCCATTAGTGGTATCATTTTTTTTAAATTCCAGTATGTATACCATAGTTTATAGGTGCTCTAACTTTCACGCAAACCAATCAATATACATGTATTGGGATTTATTTCAATCAAAAATAAAGCAGAATACATTTAGGCCAAAATGTATGATTTATTGGATATGTTTTATAACAGAAAGTAAAAAATATTGTTTGTTTTTTCAAAATATTGGGTCTTATCTTGTTTATAGAGCAAAAAAAAAAAGAGTGGTGATCAAATACCACCAAATGAAATCTCTATTTGTGTGAAAAAAATTATATAAATTTCACTTGGGTACAGCGTTGCATGACCGAGCAATCACCAGTTAACCACTTGCCGACTAGCCGCTGCAGTTTTACTTAGGCAGAATGGCACAGCTGGGTTATGTTACGTTGCTTCACCCTGTGGCCACTAGGGGCACCTGCCCGCTGCTCGCCCCCGGAGCCGATGCGAGTGCCCGGCGGGTGCGATGACCGCCGGGCTGCCCCCTAGTTGCAGTCAAAATTTGGGGTCTCTGGACCCAAAGGCTGCAGATGGACACAGTTGACCGATTTTGGGGCCCTGTATTTCGGGGCCACTTGGTGCTAGGAACCAATTGGATATGTTGTAGTGTTGGCTCCTCTGGGTTTGCACACCAAATTTAGGGTTCCTAGCACCAAGTGGCCCCGAGATACGGGGCCACAAAGTCGGGTCAGAAAATGTCAAGCACTTTTCTGCAGCAGTGAATGACATTTTCCGAACCGACTTTGGGGCCCCGTATCTCGGGGCCACTTGGTGCTAGGAACTCCAAATATGGATATGTTGTAGTGTTGCACTGGGTTAGCACACCAAATGTGGGGTTCCTAGCACTAAGTGGCCCAGAGATAGGGGGCCGCAAAGTCGGGTCGGAAATTTTTTTTTTCTGCAGAAAAGTGCTTGACTCGAGTATAAGCCGAGGGGGGCACTTTCAGCACAAATGTGCTGAAAAACTCGGCTTATACTCGAGTATATACAGTAATAATAATAAAAGTGCTATAAATCTATCCCCTTGTAGATGCTATAACTTTTGCGCAAACCAATCAATATACGCTTATTGCGATTTTTATTACCAAAAATATGTAGAAGAATACATATCGGCCTAAACTGAGAAATAATTTCCTTTTTTTAAAAAAAAAAATGTGGATATTTATTATAGCAAAAAGTACAAAATATTGTGTTTTTTTCAAAATTGTCGCTATTTTTTTGTTTATAGCGCAAAAAATAAAAACCGCAGAGACGATCAAATACCACCAAAAGAAAGCTCTATTTTTGGGGAAAAAAGGACGTTAATTTTGTTTGGGTGCAACGTCGCACGACCGCGCAATTGTCAGTTAAAGCGACGCCGTGCCGAATCGCAAAAAATGGCCTGGTCATAAAGCAGCCAAATCTTCCGGGGCTGGCTGAAGCGGTTAAAGTAACGCAGTGCCGAATAACAAAAAAATAGCCTGGTCATAAAGGTGGTAAAATCTTCTGGAGCGCAAGTGGTTAAAATAAGACACTTGAATGGACATAAAATGAATCTTTTTAAGGAAACAGAATATTGTGACATTTCTCTTTTTATTTATATTTTATAGGATTCTACAAATAACAAATGTTGACCTCAGATCCCGACAAGATTGTCTGTGTTTTGATTGGGTCGAAATGTTGGCAAAGCCTACTAGTCTCGGGGATCTTCTAGTGGATTTAAAGGAGAACTCAATAAAATATAACAAAAATACTATGTGTGTTGGATCCTTTGAGGGTTAACTACATTACACTATTTGTGAGTCCTTTGAATTGCAGTGCTAGAGTATATTTTTTTATGTTTCCTACCTGTGTGAACAGACCTGTGAACCCAAATATCCCTTGAAAGACCAATATCTGTCTACAACAACTGATTATTAGTAGACATGTGCACAATAGAAAAATTTGTTTCGTTTCGTTTCGTTTCTGTTCGTTTCCATTGATTCGTAACGATTTGTAAATTCGTAAGTCGTCAATGTTCGTATTCGGACTCGTTCGTATTTTCATAGAGTTATTTTTTCGTTGATTCGTTTTTCCGTTAGTCTATATTTAGTTTATTCGAAATTCGTATTTTCGTATTTTCGTTGTATTTTGTATTCGGACGCATTTGTATTTTCGTAGATTTAGTTACATTCGTACTTTCGTAAGATTGATTTATTCGTACTTTCGTAACGTTGTTTTCGTAGATACGTAATCGGAGCATAATTCATAATTTTATGTAATGTGTATGCTATTATTACATTGTAAGGGACACGGAAAATTACGAATCGACAAAAAAAAAAAAAAAAAAAAAAAAAGTTACGAATGTACAAATTTTTTCGTTCAATCCATTCGAAGCACGTTAAGCAGCGCCATTGTAAGAGCACGGAAAATTACGAATCAACAAACAAAAAAGAAAGTTACGAATGTACAAATTTTTTCGTTCAATCCATTCGAAGCACGTTAAACAGCGCCATTGTTAAGCCCCATACACACGGTCGGACAATCCGCGGACCAGGTCCGTCGGACCATGTCCGTCATACTTTGTCTGATGTTGGTTTTGCGTACACACGGTCGGACAAAGTTGTCGGAAAATCCGATCATTTTGAACGTGGTGACGTTTGTTGCCTACGACGGGACTACGTAGAGGCTAGTAGCCAATAGCTTTGGTCTTGTAATGTGATCTGAGCATGCGTAGCACTTTGTCCGGTCGGACAACCGTACACACGATCGGGTTTGGTGTGATCGGACCGGGTTGACGGCAAATCTTTCCAGCAGGAGATAAGACTTTGTCCGTCGGACAATCCGACGTACACTGTCCGATGGTGCATACACACGGTCTGATTTTTCAACAACCTTGTCCGATCGGACAGAATCCATGAAAAAGTCCGACCGTGTGTATGGGGCTTAAGAGACACGGAAAATTACGAATCAACAAACAAAAAAAAAAGTTACGAATTTTTTCGTTCAATCCATTGGAAGCACGTTAAGCAGCGCCATTGTAAGAGACACAGAAAATTACGAATCAACAAACAAAAAAAAAAGTTACGAATGTACGAATTTTTTCGTTCATTTTGATTTTCGTTGTTTCTTTTTTCGTTTTTCGGATTTTCATTCTTTCGTATTTTCGTTGTTTCTAATTTAATTATTTCGTATTTTCGTTGTTTTTCATATTCGTTCGATTCGATAGTTTGTTATTCGTTAAAATTTTTACTAAATCATTCGTTCATTCGTACGATACGAATGAACGAATATAACGAATTTGAACGGAAAACGAATCGTAACTAAACGAACTGCACATGTCTAATTAGTAGCTCTTCAGTGGTCAACACCTTAGCTACTGTTTTTCCAATAATTGGAGTACCTCTTCTTTGTTAGGTTCACCTCCCACTATACGGCTATGCCTGTGTCTCTCTCCCGCCAACTATGTCATCCTATCAGCAGAATGGGGGGGGCGGGAGTAATGCCCCATACACACGGTCGGAAATTCAGACGGAAAATGTCTGATCGGACCATGTTGTCGGAAAATCCGACCGTGTGTGGGCTCCATTGGACTTTTTCCGTCGGATCCTGCTCTCAAATTTTCCAACAACACAATCCGATCGGACTTTTTCCGATCGTGTGTAGGGAATTCCGACGGACAAAGTGCCACGCATGCTCAGATCAAATTACGAGACCAAAGCTATTGGCTAATAGCCTCTACGTAGTTCCGTCGTACGCAACGAACGTCACCACGTTCAGAATAATCGGATTTTCCAACAACTTTTTCCGACCGTGTGTATGCAACACCAGCGTCGGACAAAATCCGTCGGAAAAAGTCAGACGGATTTTGTGGTCGGAATTTCCGACCGTGTGTACGGGGCATAACTTGAGATCTGCACAGAGAGTGGGAGTGTTTTTTCATATTAGCAAGCGGGAAATCACCTGTTTGGTAATAGGATCCAGATCTGCAGCTCCTCCCGCCCCCTGCCCTGCTGATTGGATGACATAGTCAGCGGGACCCTGGAGAGGACACACAGGCTGAATCTTGCCTCTGCCCTGCCGAAGGTAGGACTGTGCAGGTGAGGCAGAGAGTAAAAGGGGGCACTGTGATTAGAGAGAAAAGGGGTGGGGTCATGACTGCAAGGGGCACCAGTGGTGGCCCTTCCTTAGAGGGTGCATGGGCGCCGCCTCCCCTATCTATGTGTCCGGCCCCCTGATCTACATATCAGGGCACCGGACTAGGGTTGCCACCTCATCCCTTTAACCCCGAACACATATGAATTACACAGGTTCTGTGGCTGATTAAGGTGGTAATTAAACTCACTTGTTGCCTTATGTGCATTAAATTAGCCTCAGAACCTGTGTAATTCATATGTGCTAGGGTTTAAAGGGATGATGTGGCAACCCTACACCGGACTTTGGTGGGTGTTTTTTGAAGCACCTGATTAGAGCCAGAGCCTCTTATAGGCTTCAAAAAAGGGTAACCTTGGAGTGCAGAGCATTGCCCTCCAATCCCACCCTGTTGTGTGATGATAGCGAAAGTTCCTCCCTGCCAATCAGGAGGCAGGTTGTGAAACATGTGTCCCGATTGGCCAAAGCATCAGTTGATCCTATTGGATGCCTAGCGCTTTGGCGGAAGTGGAGACACAAGCTTGACACAAGACACAAGCTTGAGTAGCGGGCACCGGAGCAGCCACTGCCCGCACTCCAGGAGAGGAGGAGAGGACACCACAGCCCCGCCACACGAGTGGGTAAGTGCCGGACCGCCCACAGGGGGTGGAAGGTGCTGTCAGTGCCACGCCGCCGGGGGGATGTGTTGTTTGTTTTTCCCACCCCCAAAAGATGAACACACCAGCCGCCACTTAGGGGCACTATGGTGAGGGCTGTGATTGTTAGGGGCACGGTGATATAAAGGGGACTTCACTGTAAAGGGGCAATATAATGATTACCGTGCCCCTTTAAAGTGCAGTCCCCTTTATATCATAGTGCCCCTTTACATTACAGTGCCCCTAGCAATCATCCCTAGTCACCAACTGACCCCCTTGTCCAGTCTTAAGACACACCTTGAGATGGGTCCCAGCAAATCCTGTCCTTGATCCTTTGTGGACGATATCTTGAACTAGGGTCACAAAACGTCATTCCTGTCCCAGGCACAGCGCTGAGTTTCTTTTGAGCAGATGATCACACAGAATATCTATCCAACCCTTTCCCCTTCAGGAAACATGCTGGCCAGGTGTGGGGGCATTGAAAAGCATCGGGATTCCTACTGGTCAAATGATAATGATTTCACTTCTTTGATGTTGGCCTTAATACAGAGCCCATTGCATTTTGGAGAGGCCATGTTGTGCTCATGTCCAAGCTCCAATGACATCAATTTTTTTTTTTTTTCCAATATTACACCCATATATCCAATTTTTTAAAAGTATCAGAACTCTAGCCCTTAGACGTGGTTTGGTTAAAAAGTGGCCAGCACCAAAACAGTACATGAAGGTGACCAGGTAGAATTCAAGTGTATCATCTCAGAGACACTTAACAAAAAATGACCAGTGGCAGGGATGTTTTGTGAGCTGACGCAAGAGAGAAAAGGCCTATATTTAAAGAAGAACTCCAGGATAGGCAAAAAAATCACCCATTAGGACACCCCCCTACAGAAAATTCTAAACAGTTCATGCTGAAAATCTTTACTATTGAGGGGAAAAGTCTAATTGAATTCTCATACTCTTATTTATATAATTACTGTATATACTCGAGTATAAGCCGACCCAAATATAAGCCGAGGCACCTAATTTTACCACAAAAAAATTGGAAAAGTCTAATTGAATTCATTCATACATCTTACTTTTATATAATTACTGTATATACTCGAGTATAAGCCCACACATTCAGCTCCATTTCAAAATCAGTCAGCCTCACTGTGCCCATCTTGCAGCCTCACTGTGCCCATCTGCAGCACATCACAAAACAAAATGATCTGCCATCATCTTGCAGCCTCAATGTGCCCATCTTGCAGCCTCACTGTGCCCATTTCAGCAGCAATTCACATCATTCATTCAAGAACTGCACATCAAAATTCACAACACCACAGTTCATTCCCAAGTCATCCCAACACTCACAAGATGTGCACATCATTCAATCAAACAGCAAACACAATCAAACAACACCACAAACAAAAATGCAAGCAACAACATTCATTCACTCAACAATCAGGTCACACACAGACTTCCCAAACCCGTTTCATTCAAATTCCATCAGTGAACACATTCTAGTCAAATGCACCTTGCATTCAATCAACAACACAACACTTCAGCAAAATCAATTCAATCACACAATCAATTCCACACATAATTTCTCATTGCAATTCATTGTACAAACTCGAGTATAAGCCGACCCAAATATAAGCCGAGGCACCTAATTTTACCACAAAAAAATTGGAAAACGTATTGACTCGAGTATAAGCCAAGGATGGGAAAATGCAGCAGCTGCTAGGTAAACAATGCCCATATGCAGCCTCACTGTGCCCATTTTCAGCCTCACTGTGCCCATCTGCAGCCTCAATGTGCCCATCTGCAGCCTCATTGTGCCCATTTGCAGCCTCACTGTGCCCATCTGCAGCCTCACTGTGCCCATCTGCAGCCTCACTGTGCCCATTTGCATCCTCATTGTGCCCATTTGCAGCCTCATTGTGCCCATCTGCAGCCTCACTGTGCCCATCTGCATCCTCATTGTGCCCATTTGCAGCCTCACTGTGCCCATTTGCAGCCTCATTCAGCCCATTTGCAGCCTCACTGTGCCCATCTGCAGCCTCATTGTGCCCATTTGCAGCCTCACTGTACCCGTTTTCAGCCCCATCTGCAGCCGTACCTTTTTTTTACTAAAACAGCGAGTTTCTTCCGCTGTGTTATGCAGTCTGTTCGGCGGCCGTCCATTGTAACAAAGCCCCGCCTCCTCCTCGTCCGCCTCCTCCACGGAACACTGATACAGTTTCCCAGCATTGTATCAGTGTTCCTCTATCACGGACGAGGCTTTGTTACAATAGACGGCCACCAAACAGACTGCATAACACAGCGGGAGAAACCTGCTGTTTTAGTAATCAAAGGTATGGCTGGGGCACCCTCACTCGAGTATAAGCCGAGGAGGGGGGGGGGGGGTTCAGCCTAAAAAAATTGGCTAAAAAACTCAGCTTATACGGTAAAAAGATAGCAGCATTTTCTCTGTCAAGGCAAGAAGCATGGATTATCATATCCTCTCCTCTAAAGGAAACTACAGTTCCCATCAACCACAGGGATTGGTAGTGAATGTGGGCGGGTACACTAGGCCTGTATATGTTGAATGTGTCAGGGAGTCTGAGAGTCCCAGTCCGCCCACCACAGCAAGCGAGGCTGAATTACATCACTGCTTCCTGGAGAAAGAACTACAGAAGGGATGTGCCAAGGCCAGTGGCTGGGGTAATAGAAGGCATAGCAGCCACCGTTCTTACAATCAGGAAACCAAGGAGAATTGAAGGTTTGATTGGAAAATAAAAAGGGCTATTTCAGAGTAACTACTGAATGAACCAGAAGATGAATGACATATTCAGTGAAGGTAGCAAACAAGCAACAAGGACATGTAACAAAGTGTTTGCCCAGAGTTCTGCTTTAATGCAGGTATTTTATTAAACTTGTTACTGCCCCATAAAAACTTCAGAAACGAAATTAATCAGCAGCAGGGTGGTACTTTAATGTATGCAGGTAGAATAATCCAAACAGTACAGACACAAACAAGACAAATTCGTTTTCTACAATAAAAATGACAGTGTAGTTTATCAAATTCACTTTAAAAAAAAGTCATTGGCCAAAGTGGTTGATGTCCCTTCGAGTTGGCTGGATCCAACATGTGGACATGGTGCCCAGCAAGGGTGAGAGGCTATATAGCTGTTCTTGCAGGGTACCGTCCCAATGTTAAAAGCATGTGGCCTGGTATGGTTCAGGAAAGCGGCCTATCCTGGCCATCCAGGCTGCACACTTGGATGAAGCTGTAGTTTATTTCCATTTTTTTTTTCCATCTTTTTTGGTTAAAGAGGAGGTCCACCTGAAATTTTTTTTTTTTTAAAGTCAGCAGCTACAAATACTGCAGCTGCTGACTTTTAATAAATAGACACCTACCTGTTCCAGGTTCCAGTGATGTCAGCAGAAGATGACGAACGATCGCTCGTCTCTCGGCTGCCCCCCGTTGCCATCCTCTGTCAGGGAATCAGGAAGTGAAGCTTGCGGCTTCACTGCCCGGGTCCCTACTGCGCATGTACGAGTCGCGCTGCGCGTCTTTATTGGTCCCCGTTGTGTCCTGGGAACTGTGTGTTTCCCAAGACACAACGGCACATCTTCGGATATGGGCGGGCCAGCTTCGGCTAGCTAGTCCCGGAAGTGGGTGCAGATACCTGTATTATACAGATATCTGCACCCCCCTCCCCCTGAAAGGTGCCAAACGTGGCACCGGAGGGGGGGGGGGAATCCGATAAGCGGAAGTTCCACTTTTGGCTACATTATGAGGGCACCTTGCCTTCCCCCACTCGCAAGGCACCCTGTTCCCATATTAAATGAACAAGAACCTCATCCCAACATCTGGTCCCCAAGAGGATGTGGCCGCTTTGTAGAGGCTATGAGAATC
Organism: Lithobates sylvaticus; assembly: GCA_028564925.1. Taxonomy (NCBI): domain Eukaryota; kingdom Metazoa; phylum Chordata; class Amphibia; order Anura; family Ranidae; genus Lithobates; species Lithobates sylvaticus. Next base: position 212,994,066 of record CM053034.1, on the reverse strand, counting down.
TGTGTTCCTATGTATAATAAGTGTCAACATTGTTGGGTGGCAGCATGGAAGAATTGTTAAATGGCAAGCCTTCGTAATTGTCATTGGGCTTTGAATTTTTTTTTTTTTTTACAATAAAGGACTTTATATCATGGTATGGTTATCTTAATCTTTTTTGAAATTAGTAATTTTAAGTGGAACCCAAGCAAATTTTGAAAGGGACAATACATATTTAAAAAATGTGGGAAAAAAATGCGGGGTTCTCTACAAACTAGCCATGCAGCCCGGGTGGCAAGGAAAGAGAGGGCAGTGAGCATGCGCTCCCTTGCTCTACCATACCAGGCCACATGCCTTACAACATTGGGAAGGGAAACTTGCCCAAAGCCTAACAGGTTAAGGGCATCCCCCAGGCATGATATTTAAAGGAATTTAGCATTTTTATTGTTTCACTTTTAGCATTGTTAAAATTACTGCTCCCCACCATGAAGATTTTTTTTTACATCTTTCTTTGTGCTTTGGTACATGACCCCCAGGGCACTGCCCACCCTTCCATATAATTTGTTTAACAATTCTTTGCCTATTTGCCTAGAACAGTGGTCTCCAAACTGTGTCTCGGGGGCCAGATGTGGCCATTTGCTTGCTTTTATCCAGCTCTTGGGGCGCTATTTTAGCTACTGATACTAACAGTGGGGCATAATTCCCCCCCCCACTAACACAAATGAAGGGGCACAATCCCTCCCAATGACACCGATGATAGGGTCCAATTTCTCCCAATGACACCAAAGGCCACCAACACAGGGACATTTGTTTCTTACAGTGATTCCATTAACACAGAGACATTTTTTCCAGTTACTCCACCAACACAGAGACATTTTCCTTCCAGTGACCCCACCAACACAGGGACCTTTTTCATTCCATTGACACCAACAACACAGGGACATTTTTCCTTCTAGTGACACCACCAACACAGGGACATTTGTTTCTTACAGTGACTCCACTAACACAGGGATATTTTTTCCAATCACTCCAACAATGTAGACATTTTTCCTTTCAGTGACACCATTGACGCTGGGACATTTTTTCCTTTGCCACTGTTAGCCTCTTCTTTGTCACTACCACAAACATTGGTATTATTTCAGCCGATACCAAAAACATCAGATATATTGCTGAGCGCATGCCTCTATTAGCCCCATCCCCTCTTCCAAAAGGTGGGGAGGCCCAGTTTGCTACCTTCACCCTGAGCACTGGATGACCTTGTCCCTGCACTGCTTTACACAATTGAACAAAACCTTTTTTAGAGATGATTTAACTTCCTTATTTCGTAGTGTATAAATCAATGGGTTCAACATCGGTATAATTATTGCATAAAAGACAGCAAAAAGTTTATTGATCACAGGAGATACCTCGGATTGAGGTTTCATATAAGTGGCCATAGCTGAGCCAAAGAACATGATAACAACAGTTATATGAGAGCCACAAGTGGAAAAGGCCTTTCTTTGTCCTGCAGAAAAGCTTATTCTAAAAATGGCTTTAAGTATTTTAATATAGGTAATGATAATAAAATTAATAGGTGTAAATAAAATAATAATACCACAAACAAAAATCACAATTTGAAGGATTTTAGCATTCCCGCATCCCAAGGATAAGACTCCTGGTAGCTCACACAAAAAATGGTCAATTACATTATTTACACAATGATCCCCATTTAAAGCTAGGGTTACAGGAAGAGTAGCTATGAGAAGTGAACAACACAATGCTCCTGCAGCTATCTTTATGCAGAAGGATCTGTTGATGATTGTAGAATAGTGTAAAGGGTAACAAATTGCTATATAGCGGTCATAGGCCATTGTGGCTAAAAGAATACATTCTGTTTCCCCGAACGAAAGAGCCATGAACATTTGTGTACCACATTCTCCAACCAAAATATTCTTTTTGACTGACAACATATCTCTCAGCATCCGCGGTATAAGTGAGGTGGAGTAGCAGATGTCCAAGATAGATAGATAAGTGAGAAAAAAATACATTGGAGTGTGAAGAGTGCTGTCAGTGATCGTAGCCAAGATAATAAGAGAATTTGCAATTAAAATGATCAGGTACATGATCAAGACTATCACAAAAAGCATAGGTTGTATATTGGGATTACTGGAGAGTCCAAGAAGGATAAATTCTTTGATGATTGTGTCATTTATCCATGCCATTCTGTAAAGTAAAAAGTTACAAAAATAATATTTATTACACTGGACAACATTTTGCTTCCTTAATACTTTTTGGTGCCTGTGACAGACCCAACCGGACAGGGGCTTTTGGAGGGGACTAGGGGCAAGCCTCCTACCCCCCCCCCCCCCTAATTATGGCCCACGAGCCTAAAGCGCCTCACCATCTCACCCCTTCTATGCGTACCACTATGTAGGCATGGAAGGTGGGTGAGGAGCTGAGAGCACCCCAGCCGAACTCCTGGTCTCCTCACACCCCCCTGTGGCTGAACCCTGACCTATTGCAGTTCAATACCATCCCGGATCCACAGGCCTGGGCCAAATACAAAATACTGACCCTTGAGCATGTTATCACCAACAGAGAGCTCACAACCTTTCACGTTTTATGCACCACATTTAATGTGCCTGCACGGGCCCATTTTAGGTATCTTCAAATCGCTCATGCCTACAGGTGTCAGTTCTTAGGCCAACCAGTTGAATTGACATACTCGGAGTTCAAATCCACCCTTCGGGTGAAAGACTTGGAGAAACCCACGTCTCAGCTCTACGGGTCCCTGCTGGTTGCTGCCGGCCCCGAGTTGTCCCCCCTCTGCAGGAAATGGGTGGGGGACGGAGCTGGACGAGGACAACTGGAGGGAGATTTGGGACTTTCCCTTCTCCCCTCTGGTCTCAGCTAGGGACAAACTGGTCCAATACAAAATTGTGCATAGAGCTCACTACACACCTAACAGGCTGCACCAAATGTGGCCGGCGTATTCTCCGGCGTGCTGGCGTTGCTCCTACCAACCAGGTGACTTTTTCCACATTTTTTGAGTTTGCCCAGCAATCGAACATTATTGGAAAGACGTACTCCAGGTGATTGCTAAGGTCACTAAGACTCATGTTCCTTATGATCCTAAATATTGTCTGCTGGGGCTGGTGGAACAACTGTCAATGCTCAGAGCCAGGAAAATACTCATATCCCTGCTATTGTACTATGCTCGTAAGGCCATTACGATGAACTGGAAACAATTGTCTCCCCCCTCTGGAAAAGCCTAGTGAATGCCAGTTTACCCCTGTATAAAGCCACCTACTTGGGCAGAGGTTGTCCACAAAAATTTGAAAAGGTATTGACCTGACCTGTTGGCTATATAATAATACCATGGCAACTGATGCAGTAACCAATTCCTAGATTAACACTATATCTCTAGTCTGTTAGTATATTGACCCAACTACTCTCATGTTGCATTATCCTGTTGGTACCAATTTGAGCACAGATTCTCCTGAACTGAATAAGTTAGTTTGTTTATGTTGTATGATGTGCCCTGTTGTGGTATGTTGTCGCATCAGACGAACTGCCCCTGCGTGGGCTAATTTTGTATGCTAATAAAAAATGTAATAAAAAAGATTTTGCAAAAAAAAAAAAAATGATGGTCCATGAAGAGACTGGGGTCTTTGCCTGCTTCTTCTGGTCAGAGCATGGACAAGAGCTCAGATAGTTGGGTCTGTCACAGTGCCTCTAATAGATTTTTGGCTGGTAATCACCAAATTAACCTGTAATTAACATACTGTTTTATAGAAATCTTCTGTTTTTGCAATTTGCAATACCTGTTGGCTATGCTGCGTGTAGGCAGGTTGCCTACATTAGGCAGCTAGGCAGACTTCTGCCCAGGCTGGGAAAGGGGTTTCATTTGTTTTGTTCTGTTCCTAGGCTTTTAGAACCAGCCTACCCATTCATGGGCGTCCGCAGAACTTTTTTCAGGGGGGGGCATCATTTTAGGGTCACCCATGCACTGCCCCTTTTCGACAATGTCATTATCACATTATTATGGTCAGAGTCTGCCAATGTATTACAATCCCTAGGATAAGTAATCGATAATGGCCAACATGCCATTTTACCAGACCCAGCTAAACTACAGCAGTGATCACTCCGGCTGGACGATCGTTCACTCTGGGTTCCCCGGGGGCGACATTGTTCAATAGTGTAGCATGTCTGTACCCTGGTAGTGGCTCAGTTTTTCTCTCTCTGGTGGTGCTGGGCAGCGTGGCTCTCTCTGGTGGCGCTGGACAGCATGGCTCTCTCTTGTGGTGCTGGGCAGCATGGCTCTCTCTTGTGGTGCTGGGCAGCATGGCTCTCTCTTGTGGTGCTGGGCAGCGTGGCTCTCTCTTGTGGTGCTGGGCAGCGTGGCTCTCTCTTGTGGTGCTGGGCAGCGTGGCTCTCTCATGACTCCTCGTTCTTTATCCTGTAGAACTCTATCCCTCAGCTTTTTTCCAGGCTGCAGTCTCTCAATCTCTCTCGATCAAGCTGTAGCCTCCTCCCTGAGGAAAATGGGACCGCCAATCTTTTGGGACTACATGTCCCATGAAGCTTGCCTCTCCTAGTCACCTTTGATTGGACCTCAGTTATGGCCAATGGGGAAGGAATGGAGCGGGCAGAAGCTGGGTGGGGAACCTGGTGAGAGCCGCCGTCTCTTCAATCCTGACAGGAGAATGGGTGGGGTGAGCGGGGGAAACCTCTGATAGCCCGCAGCTTGCCTTTCTCCTGTCACAGCACCGCCAAGTTCTCTGCTGGACTGAGCAGGGAAAAGATCCCAAAGCCACACTACACTGATGGGGGGGCTTGACAGCACCTTAATGGTGTCACCCCACTGGTGGGTGGCAACCGGGTGCAGCACCTTGATAGAGATGCAACTGTGCTAAAGTTAAGATCCGATCCCTGATTCCAGGGGGGGGGGCACTTGACCCCCCTTGTCCCTACCTGCGGACGGCCATGTACCCATTCTGTGATATACACAGTGGCGGCCCGTCCATACAGGGCGCAGGGGCGCCGCCCCCCTAATCCATGTACCCGGCCCCTAATCTACATGCAGGGTGCCAGACGCATGGATTTCAACTGGGTTTTTTTTTTTTTTTTGAAGCATGTGATTAGAGCCTGAAGCTCTAATTGCCTTAAAAAAAGGATGGGCTCAGGGCTCAAAGCACTGAGCTCTGAGCCCACACATTTGTGTGACCAGGTACGTAAACTGGCACAGAGTGGCCGCCCTGTATATGGTATTATATGGGTGGTCGTTAAGTGGTTCATTTTATCATTTAGCAAAAAAATTGTGAAAAAAAAATGACAACTTCCAAAAACTTGCGATGTCTCTTACTAAATACCTTGGATTGTCTACTTTCCAAAAAGGGGTAATTTGGGCTGTATTTGTACTGTCCTGGCATTTTAAGGGCATCAAGAAACAGTACATCAGGATGGATAATTTTTCAAATATACTGTGTATACCATAGTTTGTGAATGCTATAGCTTTTCTACAGACTAAATAATATACACTGATTTGGGATTGATTTTTAACCACAGAATTGTAGCAAAATACATTTTGGCCCAAATTCATGAGAAAATTTGATTTTATTGAATATGTTTAATGACAGAATGTAGATATTGTAGGATATTTTTGAGTAATCACGTATCATTCATATTTTTTTTTCAGGCGCTACAGCGCTAAAAATAGCGCCTGTACAGTGCCTGAAAAAATCCAGCCCCATTCACTCCAGTGTGAAAGCCGGAGGGCTTTCACACTGGAGCGGTGCGCTAGCAGGACGGTCAAAAAAGTCCTGCTTAGCATATTTGGAGCGGTGAAGGAGAGGTGTATTCACCGCTCCTATACCGCTCCTACCCATTGAAATCAATGGGACACCGCGGTAATACCGCGGCAATACCGCCGCAAAGAGCCGATGCGGCGGCGCTTTGCGGGGGGTTTTAACCCTTTTTTGGCCACTAGCAGGGTATAAAACCGCCCCGCTAGCGGCCAAATACCACGGCTAAAACGACGGTAAAGCAGCGCTAAATGTAGCGCTGCTTTACCGTCGCCGCCGCTCCCGCCCCAGTGTGAAAGGGGCCTAAGTCTTCTTTGCCCATTTAACCACTAACGCCCCTATCGTTATATTTTCAATGGATATATCCTGACAGTTTTTTATTATCAAAGGAAAACTGGCCTAAAATAGTAAAAAAAAAAAAAAAAATTTAATTTAGCTGTATATTTCTTGCTACTACCATAACCTTCCACCAGAAAAAAAAGCCCAAAACAAATTCTCCTGCTCCTGATGATCACAGTGATACCACATATGTGTATGTTATTTGTACCCATAGTACAGTCCAGAAACAATGGTGTGCATTTTTTTTTTTTATCCTACCTAAAACACACTGACACCGATAAAAAAAAAAAAACATAAAAAATGAAAGACATAAGCATTCAGTAGTAGAAAATCACAAACAACTAGTTACAAGAGAAGAAAAATAAAATATATATAATAACAATAGCAGATTATCAACCCTCTAGCCAATAAATTCTTTATACTAAAATGGCATGTAACATCATATACAAACATCGTTATGAAAACATATTCATTTAATGGAAATGTTAACAAACCAAAAGGCTAAGCAACGTTCAGGAATATGGCATGCCAGATCAATGGGCTGTTTTAAAGCGATATTTTGTTTTATGTAGCTGCATTAAAATAAGAATAGCTAATTCCTTGGGATTGTATTTCCCAAATGAAAAATTCCCCTTTGAACTAATTATTGTTCTGAGCTGGTGCCAGAAATGACTTACAAACATCTAAATTATCTAGTATTATTTTTTATTGAGACCATGTAATATAATAAAATAAATAAATCAAATCTTCTTTGTTTTCTGATAACTGCTGTGTCATCTGTGGTCTTTGAATTCTTGTAGCTCTGCCTATATTCTTATTTTCTAGTACATTTTGCTAGCTTCTCCCTCATTAAAAATGTCCTGCTGCTGGCCAATAGGGATGGGCCCGGTGCTCGATTCGAACCCACGTTCGAATCGAGCACCGGGCGTTCGCTCGCTCGGCGAGCCCAGAACTATTTGGGCCGTTCGCATCACATTCGTGTGATGCGAGCGGCCCCGCAATGCATTGCGGCCGGCGCAGTGCATTGCTGGCTGATGATTGGCCAAGCGTGCACTGTGACCCCGCATGCTTGGCCAATCACAGCGCCGGAAACAAGGAGAGCAATAATTGGCTACAGTCAGCTATGAGTAAGCACTGAAATACAGTGCGAAACGCGTCAGCTCTGTACCCCCCTTTTTGCCGTGTTTAGGTTGTAGTGTCTTTTTGCTTTTAAATAAACCCTTTGGATTTTATTTTCCCGGTGTGCGGCTGTCCGGAGTTCTTCTTTTTGATTTCCAATCAATGTAGCCAATTAAAGCTCAGGGGCTTTAGTACACGCCCCACCATTTAAAAGGCCGCCACGCCGTCGGCCCCGGTCACATGTGTTCCGGCTTTAGGTGAGAGCAGTCTGCTGATTCTGTCTTTGCTTGATTGCTATTTCTTTGCTAAACCATTGCTACCTGAGTCATTCATCATTAGTGATCATTCATTGCTGCTGATTGCACAGTTAGTGTGTTATTAGCTGCTGCTGGGGATTAGTCTGGTGTGTGCGTACTGTTAGTACAGTATTGCAGTAGCACCAATCGCAGTGCGGTTAGCACAGCATTGCACCCCAACTTCTGTCCCATCCATATAGTACCTATATTGTCTTTGTGTCAGCAGCACCCATAGGACTTCTAGTGTGTTAGTGGCAGCACACATAGCTCATATATTTTCTTGTCAGCAGCACACATATAGTACCTATAGTGTCTTTGTGTCAGCAGCACCCATAGGACTTCTAGTGTGTTAGTGGCAGCACACAGAGCTCCTATATTTTCTTGTCAGCAGCACACATATAGTACCTATAGTGTCTTTGTGTCAGCAGAACCCATAGGACTTATAGTGTGTTAGTGGCAGCACACATAGCTCCTATATTTTCTTGTCAGCAGCACACATATAGTACCTATAGTGTCTTTGTGTCAGCAGCACCCATAGGACTTCTAGTGTGTTAGTGGCAGCACACAGAGCTCCTATATTTTCTTGTCAGCAGCACACCAATAGTACCTATAGTGTCTTTGTGTCAGCAGCCCCCATAGGACTTCTAGTGTGTTAGTGGCAGCACACAGAGGTCCTATATTTTCTTGTCAGCAGCACACATATAGTACCTATAGTGTCTTTGTGTCAGCAGCACCCATAGGACTTCTAGTGTGTTAGTGGCAGCACGCAGAGCTCCTATATTTTCTTGTCAGCATCACACATATAGTACCTATAGTGTCTTTGTGTCAGCAGCACCCATAGGACTTCTAGTGTGTTAGTGGCAGCACACAGAGCTCCTATATTTTCTTGTCAGCAGCACACCAATAGTACCTATAGTGTCTTTGTGTCAGCAGCACCCATAGGACTTCTAGTGTGTTAGTGGCAGCACACAGAGCTCCTATATTTTCTTGTCAGCAGCACACATATAGTACCTATAGTGTCTTTGTGTCAGCAGAACCCATAGGACTTATAGTGTGTTAGTGGCAGCACACATAGCTCCTATATTTTCTTGTCAGCAGCACACATATAGTACCTATAGTGTCTTTGTGTCAGCAGCACCCATAGGACTTCTAGTGTGTTAGTGGCAGCACACAGAGCTCCTATATTTTCTTGTCAGCAGCACACCAATAGTACCTATAGTGTCTTTGTGTCAGCAGCACCCATAGGACTTCTAGTGTGTTAGTGGCAGCACACAGAGCTCCTATATTTTCTTGTCAGCAGCACACATATAGTACCTATAGTGTCTTTGTGTCAGCAGAACCCATAGGACTTATAGTGTGTTAGTGGCAACACACAGAGCTCCTATATTTTCTTGTCAGCAGCACACCAATAGTACCTATAGTGTCTTTGTGTCAGCAGCACCCATAGGACTTATAGTGTGTTAGTGGCAGCACACATAGCTCCTATATTTTCTTGTCAGCAGCACACATATAGTACCTATAGTGTCTTTGTGTCAGCAGCACCCATAGGACTTCTAGTGTGTTAGTGGCAGCACACAGAGCTCCTATATTTTCTTGTCAGCAGCACACCAATAGTACCTATAGTGTCTTTGTGTCAGCAGCACCCATAGGACTTCTAGTGTGTTAGTGGCAGCACACAGAGCTCCTATATTTTCTTGTCAGCAGCACACATATAGTACCTATAGTGTCTTTGTGTCAGCAGAACCCACAGGACTTATAGTGTGTTAGTGGCAGCACACAGAGCTCCTATATTTTCTTGTCAGCAGCACACATATAGTACCTATAGTGTCTTTGTGTCAGCAGCACCCATAGGACTTCTAGTGTGTTAGTGGCAGCACACAGAGCTCCTATATTTTCTTGTCAGCAGCACACCAATAGTACCTATAGTGTCTTTGTGTCAGCAGCACCCATAGGACTTCTAGTGTGTTAGTGGCAGCACACAGAGCTCCTATATTTTCTTGTCAGCAGCACACATATAGTACCTATAGTGTGTTAGTGTCAGCACCCATAGGACCTACAGTGTGTTGTGAGCACACATAGGAGCTCTATTTTTTATACAATATACACTACCGACTACAATGGCTGGAAGACCGCCAAGGAGAGGCAGACCGTCCCGAGGCAAGAACACAGGGCAAGCAGGCTCTGTTTCTAGAGACAACAGTGCTGGTCGTGGACGTGGTCGTGCATCGTCATCAGCACGTGGCCATGGGACACGCTTGTCTTTGTTTTCGGCAGCTGGACATGTTGAGCCGCATCATGCCGAAGGCTTGGTAGAATGGATGACCAAGCCCTCCTCATCCTCCTCATCCTCTCTCACCCAGGCTCAGGGTACTGGCAGAGCAGCTGCCAACGCGTACTCAATGGCATCATCAGCCACCCCTTCCCTAGACCCACCATGTCCTCCTGAGGATTCCCCCGAACTGTTTGAGCACAGTGTTGGGTACATGCTCCAGGAGGATGCCCAGCGATTGGAAGGCTCGGATGATGATACCCAGCTTGAGGAAGGCAGTAGTGTGCGCGCAGAGAGAGGGGATGCTGAAGGACAGCAATCTGGCAGTAATGTTCCACCAGCTACAGCTTACTGCCAGGTTTGCTCTAGTGGTGAAGAGGGAGGGGATGATGAGGTCACTGACTCCACCTGGGTGCCTGAAGGGAGAGAGGAGGAGGAGGAGGAGGATGCGGCGGCACATGTCCAACGAGGCAGGATGCCCCCTGGAGGCCAGCACACCAACTGTATCACACCGCAGAGCTCCGCCTGTGCAGGGCGCTGCCTCTGCACGTTATCACAAAAGTTCTTTGGTGTGGGCCTTTTTTGAGACGAGTGCATCAGATCGCACCACTGCTATTTGCAATATATGTCTCAAGCGTATATCTCGCGTGGCCAAAACATCAGCCGCTTGGGCACCACAAGCATGAGCAGACATATGTCGACCTGCCATGCAGCTCGTTGGCAAGCACACATAAAAGACCCACACCAAAGAACACGGCGGCACAGTGATGTAGTGGTTAGCACTCTCACCTAGCAGTAAGAAGGGTCGCTGGTTCAAATCCCAACCACGACACTTCCTGCCTGGAGTTTGCATGTTCTCCCTGTGCCTGCGTGGGTTTCCTCCGGGTACTCTGGTTTCCTCCCACAATCCAAAGACATGCAGGTAGGTTAATTGGCTTCTGTCCAAAAAATTGGCCCTAGTATATGAATGGGGACCTTAGATTGTGGGCTCCTTGAGGGTAGGGACTGATGTGAGTGTGCAATGTACAGGGATGGGGACAATTGTAGACACTCACTCAGGTTGAACTGGATGGACTGATGTCTTTATTCAACCTTACTAACTATGAAACAAAGCGGACCTCTCCTTGCTCCTCATCAGCTGGGATCTCCATCCCCACTATATCTTCAGTCCTCTCTGAAAGCTGCTCTGAGAGGACTGAAGGTGTAGAATTAGGTGTGTCACAACCAAGTACTTGCAGTACACCGACATCCGATTGTAGCAGGCAAATTTCCCTGCCCCAGCTGCTGGACCGTCGAAAGAAGTATACTCCCAGCCATCCACATGCCCAGCAGTTGAATGATAGCTTGGCTAAATTGCTAGCACTTCAACTGCTGCCTTTTCAGTTGGTAGACTCGGCCCCCTTCCGTGAGTTTGTTCAATGTGCGGTTCCTCAGTGGCAGGTTCCCAAACGCCACTTTTTCTCACGGAAGGCGATTCCGTCTCTCTACCAGCATGTGGAAGGCAATGTCCATGCCTCACTGGACAGGGCGGTCAGCGGTAAGGTGCATATTACCGCTGACTCATGGTCCAGCAGGCATGGACAGGGACGTTATCTTTCTTTCACGGCCCATTGGGTTACTCTATTGGCAGCTGGGAGGGATGCAGGACAAGGTGCAGTAGTGTTGGAGGTTGTTCCGCCACCACGCCTCCAAAATGCTACTACTGGTTGTGACACACCTCTCTCCTCCACCCCTCCTCTTCTTCTTCCTCCATGTCCTCTTCGAGTGCTCTGTCCTCGGAACCAGCGGTGCTCCGTAGGTGTACAAGGGGCTACGCGAGTACGCAGGCAAAAAGATGCCATGCTGTGCTTGCGCTGGTGTGTTTGGGGGACAGGAGCCACACTGGGACAGAGGTTCTGGCAGCTCTGCAGGGGCAGGCCGAGAGGTGGTTGACGCCACGCCAGCTTAAGCCAGGAATGGTGGTTTCTGACAATGGCACCAACCTCCTCTCCGCCCTGCGACAGGGGCAGCTCACCCATGTGCCCTGTATGGCTCACGTCCTCAACCTGGTGGTGCAGCGGTTCTTGGGCAGGTACCCAGGCTTACAGGATGTCCCGAGGCAGGCCAGGAAAGTCTGTGTGCATTTCCGCTGATCTTATAATGCCAGTGCTCGGCTGACTGAGCTGCAAAAGGAGCTGAACCTGCCCAAGAACCGCCTAATATGTGACATGCCCACCAGGTGGAACTCAACGTTGGCCATGCTGCAGCGACTGCACACGCAGCAGAGGGCCATCAATGAGTACCTTTGTGACTAGGGCACCAGGACAGGGTCAGGGGAGCTTGGCTTTTTTTCCCCACGCCAGTGGAGCATGATCAGGGATGCATGCACTGTCCTCTCACCATTTGAGGAGGCCACGAAGATGGTGAGCAGTGACAGTGCATGCATCAGTGACACTGTACCTCTTGTCCACCTGTTGGAGCATACGCTGCATGGGATAATGGACAGGGCACTTGAGGCAGAACAGAGGCAGGAAGAGGAGGACTTCCTTGCCTCTCAAGGCCCCCTTTATCCAGACAGTGTTCCTTCTGTCCCACCCATCACACAGGAAGAGGATGAGGAGGAGGAGGAGGAGGATTGTGTGAGCATGGAGGTGGAGCCTGGCACTCAGCATCAGCAGCAGCAGTCTTTTAGGGATGATGTACAGTCCCAACAAACCAGTGGACTTGTACGTGGCTGGGAGGAGGTGGCTGGCGATCATGTCGTCCTCAGTGACCCAGAAGACTCCGGACCGAATGCCTCAGCTAACCTACGTTGCATGGCCTCCCTGATCCTGCAAAGCCTGCGGAAGGATCCTCGTGTTCTTCGGATCAAGGAGAGGGACCATTACTGGCTGGCCACTCTCCTTGATCCACGGTACAAGGGTAAGGTTGCGGACCTTATCTTGCCGTCGCAGAGGGAGCAGAGGATGAGACATCTCAGGGAGGCCTTGCAGAAAGGTCTGTGCAACGCGTTCCCAGAAACTGGGAGGTTACAAACTCCTGGTCCTGGACGACGAGTTGCTGAGGCTTCGGTCAGTAGCAGAATGAGCGGTAGGGAAGGTGGACGTCTGACCGATGCGTTCAGACGATTTTTTAGTCCGCAGCCCCAAGGTATGATCGGTTCCAGCAACCATCGCCAGCGTCTGATATACATGGTGCAGGAATACCTAGGGGCAAGGTCAGACTTGGACACCTTTCCCACCGAAAATCCTCTGGCTTACTGGGTCCTGAGGATGGATCACTGGCCAGAGCTTGCACAGTATGCAATTGAGCTACTGGCCTGTCCTGCATCCAGCGTTCTTTCCGAACGCACATTCAGTGCTGCTGGAGGATTTGTCACGGATCACAGGGTGCGCCTGTCCACCGACTCGGTTGATCGACTGACCTTCATAAAAATGAATCAGTCTTGGATCACCACCAGCTACCAGGCACCTGAAGCGGATATAACGGAATAATTTATAATGTCACATCCCTTCAAGACTGCCTATGCTGATGCTGAGTGACTGTCCTGTTATGTTCACTGACTATCCTCTTCCTCCTCCTCAATGATCCATGCCACCACACCAGTGCCTAAGGCACAATTTTTCAGCCCCTGTATAACAGGGGCGTGTAATTACAATTTTTTTAAAAAATATTTCGCAACAGGTGTGACTGCTGTGCAGTATCTGTGAGGGGTTGCAGTGTTGTGGCACCAGCACCAATGCCTAAGGCACAATTTTTCAGCCCCTGTTGGGGCGTGTAATTACAATTTTTAGGCAATGCTTTGCAACAGGTCTCATTGCTGTGCTCAGAGTACAGTATCTGTGAGGGGTTGCAGTGTTGTGGCACCAGCACCAATGCCTAAGGCACAATTTTTCAGCCCCTGTATAACAGGGGCGTGTAATTACAATTTTTTTAAAAAATGCTTCGCAACAGGTGTGACTGCTGTGCTCCAAGTACAGTATCTGTGAGGGGTTGCAGTGTTTTGGCACCAGCACCAGTGCCTAAGGCACAATTTTTCAGCCCCTGTTTAACAGGGGCGTGTAATTACAAATCTTGATCTAATAGTTCACAGCAGGGCCCATTCCTGTGCCCACCAAGAGTAACTGTGAGGGCCTACAGTCTTGTGGCAACACCGTCCACCACCACCACCACCACCAAAGGCCCAATTTTTCTGCACTGTTCAACAGGTGCATGCAATTACAAATCTTGATCTAATAACTCACAGCAGGGCCCATTCCTGCGGCCACCAAGAGTAACTGTGAGGGCTTACAGTCTTGTGGCAACACCGTCCACCACCACTACCACCACCAAAGGCCCAATTTTTCTGCCCTGTTCAACAGGTGCATGCAATTACAAATCTTGATCTAATAACTCACAGCAGGGCCCATTCCTGTGCCCACCAAGAGTAACTGTGAGGGCTTACAGTGTTGTGGCTACACCAACATCTAATAGGGCAAATTTCTGCAGAGTATATACGGCAGGCCCCTACTTTCAAACATCCAAATTACAAACGACTCCTACTTGCAAACGGAAAGAGAAAACAGGAAGTGAGAGGAAATCTACCCCTAGGAAGGGAAATTCGATCCTGTTAGATTTAATTTGGGGAAAGGGTATCTCCTCTCTACTGCCATTTTTCTCAAGGATTTTCAGCCATATGGCGGCCAGGACAAGACATGACATTAAAGCCGCAAGTGGTTTTAAATGGCTTCTTTTTTTCCTTTACAAATGTCATTTTGTGCAGGGACAGTTCTAAACACGGGAAACACATGCCACTTCACAGGCATACTTTAGACACCCCCCAGGTACCATATTTAAAGGAATATTTCACTTTTTTTTTTCACTTTATGCATCATTAAAATGACTGCTCCCGAAAAAACTTTAGTTTTTAAAAGTTCTTTTTGCATTGATATATGTCCCCTGGGGCAGGACCCGGGTCCCCAAACCTGTTTTATGACATTAACATGCATATTGGCCGTTGTAATTAGCAATTTTGATTTCGAACGTTCGCGTCCATTGTAATGAATAGGGTTCGAAAATTCGCGCAAACTTTCGGTCCGTTCGAAGGTTCTGGTGCGAACCGAACCTGGGGGTGTTCGGCTCATCCCTACTGGCCAATATTGCTAGTGTACCCTGTCATTGAGATTGTCTGTGAAAATCAAACTGTTCTGTAGCATCGCATACAGCTTTAGGGTATCCCCCAAACACGCTATTTAACTGCTTGCCGACCAGTCACCATCATTCAACCCGCTCTTATGCCCCGTACACACGGTCGGAAATTCCGTTGGAAAATGTCCGATCGGACCATGTTGTCGGAAAGTCCGCCCATGTGTATGGGGGCTTAGACACAGCCAAAACGTTTTTCACACTGAACCGGCCGTGCAACAGACAGAAAACACGGCGTTCAATACAGGCAAAACCGCCCCGGGACGCAGAATCTGACAAGTATGTTCTCGCTCCACTGTTTGCATAGCTTTGGATAATGCCTCCGACAATGTGCGCACGCGCTGTGTTGACGTCACGCCAGCTGATCAACATATCAGCTGGAGCCCTCTCTTCCTTCCAAATCAATCTGTCTAAGTCCTCCCTCCTTAATATTTCTGTGGATAAAGGCAAGATCCGCCGCCTGTGCTCAGAGTTCCAGCTGCGTTGGGCGACCAACACTATTCCCTACTTAGGCGTTGAAATCAGTCCGGACCCCTCGGACTTGTATCAGGCAAACTTCGCTCCACTTCTTCTCCGACTCAACACAGATCTCCTTCACTGGCATTCCCTTACTTTAACATGGTTCGGGCGATGCAATGCCATTAAGATGACAGCTCTACCCAGGATATTGTACCTATTACAAGCCCTCCCTATCCGTATCCCACCGCTATTCTTTAAACGAATCGATTCGATGTTTCGAGCCTTTGTCTGGTCGTATCGAAAGACGCGTATTAGATTGCAACTCCTACACATGGCAAAGCATAGGGGAGCTGTGGGTCTCCCAGATATAAAAGCCTACTACAGGGCGGCCCATCTTACTAGGGTGGTCGATTGGCACTGCCACGCAGAACCTAAACAATGGGTGGCGATGGAGCTGGAGGACTCTGACGGCATGGCCAAGAGTTGGCCGTGGACCACCACCCCCGTCCCAAGGGACCTCACTAACCACCCCACGCTGGGCAGAACCATACAGGTGGCCAGGGATGCCTTTCAACATTCCTCAGTATCCCCAAGGCCCTCCCCCATGGTACCAATCTTGGGTAACCCCGATTTCCCTCCTGGCCGTATGAACCCTATCTTTGGTCGTCTAACTGCAAAGGAGCGGCTTCACCTTCACGACTTCCTGGGTCCGGACGGCCAACTCACAACAGAGGCAGGGATATACGCTACTGATCCCCCACTGGACTTTTGGAGTGGTCTCCAACTACGTAACTTCCTGCGCCGGTGTGCATGGACACCGGGCATATCGCGCCCCCTCACGGAACTGGAGCAAATTTGCCACCGCAGAGAACCGATTCGTCACTGTCTGTCGCTTATCTATTCCTCCCTGATCTCACCAGCTGAAGGGTTTACGCCCCCTTTCCTTTCTAAATGGGATGCTGATTTAGGAATCCAACTCAATGACTCACAAAGGGACAAGATCTTGCACTTTGCCCAGAAGTCATCCATAGCCACTAGAGTCCAAGAGACCTGCTATAAAATTATGACTCGATGGTACAGAGTGCCTACCACTCTGCATCGCTTCTTCCCGCAGGTTTCCAGCCTTTGCTGGCGCTGTGGTTTGGAGGAGGGAACGATGCTCCACATTTTCTGGGACTGTCCCAAAATCAAACCCTACTGGCGAGAGGTGACCAGCACGATCGAGCACCTGACTGGTGCCGTCCTAGAGGGGGATCCCGGGGCCTGCCTGCTGCACCTCTCTAAGCGACCCATTAAGAAGTACAAAGCCTCCCTTAACATTCAGCTCTTAAATGCTGCCAAGGCATGCATCCCCTTGTGCTGGAGATCGGAGAATCCACCATCAAAATCTATGTGGTATGCTAAGGTTAATGAACTGAGGAACATGGAAGACCTCACTGCCACCCTACATGGAAGAGAGGAGGCCTTTTCGGAGACATGGCGACCATGGATTCATTACATCTATACTGAAGCATACCTCAGTGAGGTTACAGGTCCTGATTAATCCATGCAGCTCAAGCTTCCGCATGGCTAGGGGGGGCACCGCCATCTCCATCCTCACCCTTCTTCACTTCCCCCTTTCTCCTCTCTTCACCCCTTTCCACCCCTCCCCATCCTACATATATTTTTTCCCTTTTTTTTTAAGTTTTCCCAGCCATGGGTCGGTTTAGCCAGATAATATGCATATCTTTTATACATTACTCGCCTTTGGCGCCACATGGCTGGACCCGGCTATCTGGGGGATAATTCCCCCAGCCAGCCGGAGTAGTTTCTCTTAGTGTGGCCGTGGCAGCCGCACCAGACATATGGGTTATTCAGGAAACAGTATGGAAGCTCCTTCCTGGTGTTGCACATGGGCAGTTTGGCTCTCACACGCAACCGCACCTGCAAACCATAAAGTGCAAAACCGGGGGAAGCGCTACACGGCAACGCTAGTACATCATCTAACCCTATTTGTTACATGTTACTGTTTTTTACTATAAGCGATGTCATTATTATTCTGTGATTGTAATGCTGTACCATTTTGAAAATAAATAAAGGAATTACAAAAAAAAAAAAAAAAACATATCAGCTGGAGTAACGTTTGTGACCTCCCATTGGAGGCATTTTTCGATGGGTGGGCATCACCGTCCACCACCACCAAAGGCCCAATTTTTCTGCCCTGTTCAACAGGTGCATGCAATTACAAATCTTGATCTAATAACTCACAGCAGGGCCCATTCCTGCGCCCACCAAGAGTAACTGTGAGGGCTTACAGTCTTGTGGCAACACCGTCCACCACCACCACCAAAAGCCCAATTTTTCTGCCCTGTTCAACAGGTGCATGCAATTACAAATCTTGATCTAATAACTCACAGCAGGGCCCATTCCTGCGCCCACCAAGAGTAACTGTGAGGGCTTACAGTCCTGTGGCAACACCGTCCACCACCACCACCACCAAAGGCCCAATTTTTCTTCCCTGTTCAACAGGTGCATGCAATTACAAATCTTGATCTAATAACTCACAGCAGGGCCCATTCCTGCGGCCACCAAGAGTAACTGTGAGGGCTTACAGTCTTGTGGCAACACCGTCCACCACCACCACCACCACCAAAGGCCCAATTTTTCCGCCCTGTTCAACAGGTGCATGCAATTACAAATCTTGATCTAATAACTCACAGCAGGGCCCATTCCTACGCCCACCAAAAGTAACTGTGAGGGCTTACAGTCTTGTGGCAACACGGTCCACCACCACCACCAAAGGCCCAATTTTTCTGCCCTGTTCAACAGGTGCATGCAATTACAAATCTTGATCTAATAACTCACAGCAGGGCCCATTCCTGCGCCCACCAAGAGTAACTGTGAGGGCTTACAGTCTTGTGGCTACACCAACATCTAATGGGGCAAATTTCTGCAGAGTATATACGGCAGGCCCCTACTTTCAAACATCCAAATTACAAACGACTCCTACTTGCAAACGGAAAGAGAAAACAGGAAGTGAGAGGAAATCTACCCCTAGGAAGGGAAATTCGATCCTGTTAGATTTAATTTGGGAAAAAGGTATCTCCTCTCTACTGATGCTTTATCACCAATCCTTGTTTCAATTAAAACCCCACTTTTCCAAAAACATTTGTCATTGGGACGGAAAGTGAGGTGAAATGTTCTGAACAGATGTGCAAAGACAGCAAATGTTACAGGGGTGATAACCCCTCCCTATGTTCTCCAAAAAGCTTAAAAATAGATTTTTTGGGGATGGAGCTACACTTCATAATGTACCTGTTCAGATTCTACTTAAGAACAAACCTACAGTCCGTGTCTTGTTTGCACCGCCTGTATACTGCTGTTCAGAGTATATAGGGTTGTAGGTATAGGGTTTTATTTTGGGTGCGGGGTCCCCCTTAATATCCATACAAGACCCAAAGGGGCTGGGGTGGGGGGGGGGGGGGTGATGGGGTAGCCATGCCATTTTTCGCAATGATTTTCAGCCATATGGCCCTGGACAAGACTTGACATTAAAGCCGCAAGTGGTTTTAAATGGCTTCTTTTTTTCCTTTACAAATGTCATTTTGTGCAGGGACAGTTCTAAACACGGGAAACACATGCCACTTCACAGGCATACTTTAGACACCCCCCAGGTACCATATTTAAAGGAAAATTTCACTTTTTTTTTTTCACTTTATGCATCATTAAAATGACTGCTCCCGAAAAAATGTTAGTTTTTAAAAGTTCTTTTTGCATTGATATATATCCCCTGGGGCAGGACCCGGGTCCCCAAACCTGTTTTATGACATTAACATGCATATTGGCCGTTGTAATTAGCAATTTTGATTTCAAACGTTCGCGTCCATTGTAGCGAATAGGGCGTTCGAAAAATTTTGCGAACTTTCGGTCCGTTCGAAGGTTCTGGTGCGAACCGAACCCGGGGGTGTTCGGCTCATCCCTAGTAACAAAGTGTTTGCCCAGAGTTCTGCTTTAATGCAGGTATTTTATTAAACTTGTTACTGCCCCATAAAAACTTCAGAAACAAAATTAATCAGCAGCAGGGTGGTACTTTAATGTATGCAGGTAGAATAATCCAAACAGTACAGACACAAACAAGACAAATGAGTTTTCTACAATAAAAATGACAGCGTAGGTTATCAAATTCACTTTTAAAAAAAGTCATTGGCCAAAGTGGTTGATGTCCCTTCGAGTTGGCTGGATCCAACATGTGGACATGGTGCCCAGCAAGGGTGAGAGGCTATATAGCTGTTCTTGCAGGGTACCGTCCCAATGTTAAAAGCATGTGGCCTGGTATGGTTCAGGAAAGCGGCCTATCCTGGCCATCCAGGCTGCACACTTGGATGAAGCTGTAGTTTATTTCCATTTTTTTTCCATCTTTTTTGGTTAAAGAGGAGGTCCACCTGAATTTTTTTTTTTTAAAGTCAGCAGCTACAAATACTGCAGCTGCTGACTTTTAATAAATAGACACTTACCTGTTCCAGGTTCCAGCGATGTCGGCAGAAGATGACGAGCGATCGCTCATCTCTCGGTTGCCCCCGTCGCCATCCTCTGTCAGGGAATCAGGAAGTGAAGCTTGCGGCTTCACTGCCCGGTTCCCTACTGTGCATGCGCGAGTCGCGATGCGCGTCTTTATTGGTCCCCGTTGTGTCCTGGGAACTGTGTGTTTCCCAAGACACAACGGGGCATCTCCGGATATGGGTGGGCCAGCTTCGGCTAGCTAGTCCCGGATAATATATAATATAATATTTTTATAATACAGGTATCTGCACCCCCCTCCCCCCTGAAAGGTGCCAATTGTGGCACCGGAGGGGGGGAGGAATCCGATAAGCGGAAGTTCCACTTTAGGGTGGAGCTCCGCTTTTAGGCCTGATTCACACCTATGCATTTTTAGTGCTTTTTTGCATTTTGCCGATTTGCACCACAGAACGTGTGCCATAGAAAACCATGTTAAATGGACTGTAGTGCAAATCTGCAAAATGCAAAAAGCACTCTAAAAATGCCATCGGTGTGAATCAGGCCTAGGGCTGAATTCACACCTATGCAGTTTTAGTGCTTTTTGCATTTTGCAGATTTGCACTGCAGTCCATTTAACATGGTTTCCTATGGAACGTGTTCTGCAGTGCAAATCTGCAAAATGCAAAAAGCACTAAAAATGCATAGGTGTGAATCCAGCCTAAATGTGCACAAAATGTCCTTTTAAGCCTGGTTCACACCTATGCAGGTTGCAGTTTGCCTATTCCATGGGGCATTTTGCGTTTTTCAATACATGTTTTCGATCCATTGAAGTCTATGAAACCAAAAGCCAGAAAAAAGTTCCTGGCCCTTTCCATAAAATGCACAGATGTGAACATGACCCATAGGAAACCATGTTAAATGGACTGTAGTGTGATTCTGCAAAACTGAAAACGCACTAAAAAATGCATAGGTGTGAACCAGGCCTAAAGAAATGTGCTGGGCACCCTTTAAACTTCATACCAGACACTTATCCAAGCATGCTGTTTGAGCAAGTGGGCCTTGCTCAAAGTTATACTTCAGAAGACTACAGGAGACTTCAGCATGTATCAGTTAAACACATAGTGGGGGTTATTTACCAAATCTGGAGAGTGACAAATCTGGTGCAACCCTGATTGAACTCAGTCAGCTCTCAGATTTTATTGCCAAAGCCTTATTAGACAAGCTACCATTAGAAGCTGATTGGCTACCATGCACAGCTGCACCGGATTCTGAGTGCACCAGTTTTAGTCAATCTACCCCATACTGTACACTCTCAGGCTGGGTTGACACTTGCTGCCGCCCTGGCTCACAGCTGGGGGTCCGGTGCGTCCCTGTCAGTGGCGGAACTACCAGGGTCGCACCAGTCGCGCTTGTGACTAGGCCCTGGCATTCTACCAGTATGGGGGGGGCCTGTCGCCAGAAGGATCTTCTGCTATTTACCCAGAGGAGATGATCGGAGAGCAGACTCCTCACCCAGTGTCTACACCCATTAAGTTTTCAGCTGCACTATGTATTACTGTATACAGCCATAGTAACTGCACAGCGGACCGCTCACCCAGAGCCACTGAGTTTGCAGCTGCAAACCTCCATAGCCATTGGGAGGCAGAAGCTTGTCATTTGACCAGGTGGAGTGAAGGGGGAGGAGCCGGAGGAGGTCTCCGCTGTTTGAGGAGATTCTTTCTTGGGATAGTGACCTGCAGACACGTGGAGGGAGCCGGAGCATACACGGAACATGAAACACGGAGTCCCAAGCTGATAGTGAGAGAGCGAGTGCCATAGATCCCAACCCCTAGCAACACTGCTACTGATCCCATCACTCCCCAGACTGCCACTTCCCCCACACAGCACTGGCACTGCTCCCATATCACCACCAATGTCACATCCATCCCCCACACACACACACCAACACTGCCACTGATCCACCCTTAGTGTCTGCCACTGATCCCCCCTAGTGTCTGCCACTGATCCTATTCCCCCCAGCATCTGCCACTGATCCCCCCCAGTGTCTGCCACTGATCCCACCCCCCTATAGTGTTTGCCACTGATCCCATCCCCCCAGCATCTGCCACTGATCCCACCCCCCCACCCAGCATCTGGACAGGTTGATTCCTCTATACGCCTCCCCCGCCACTCCTCCTATTCAGCTTTTTTCTGCTCCCCCTGGGACTCTGTGCTCTCTCCTGGCTCCCCCCCTCCTCCCCCGCAGCAATATGTAATTTACCGGCCCCTTACTTCTCTAAATGGACAGAGTCAGTGATAGGCACTGATCACTGACTCCATTCATTCATAACTGAGGCATAGTAAACTATCTTTACAATGCTTCAGTTTGTGAATGAAAGGGAAGATTCTGTGCAGCAGAGATAGAGATTGAGGGCTGTGTCCTCAATCTCCTTTCTCTGTCTCAAAGGTGGAACATCAGAGGTCTGTTTAGACTCCCAATATCTCACCAAAGCCCCCCAACAGGGCTCCTAAAAAATTTTTTCAAAATATTGTGAACAAAAAATGGTAAAAAATAATAATAAGTTCTGACACCAGTGGCAGAACTACCAGGGTAATGCCCCATACAGACGGTCGGACATTCCAACAACAAAATCCATCGGTTTTTTTTCTGACGGATGTCGGACAAAACTTGTCTTGCATACACACGGTCGCACAAAGTTGTCGGAAAATCCAAATGTTCAGAGCCCGGTGACGTAAAGCACGTACGACTGGACTACGAAGAGAACATTTGCCAATAGCTTTCGTTCCCAAATTTATTCCGAGCATGCGTGGCACTTTGTGCGTCGGAATTCTATACACACGATCGGAAAAAGTCTGATCGGATTTGGTTGTCGGAAAATTTTAGGTCCTGCTCTCAAACTTTTTCTGTCCGAAATTCCGACGGAAAAAGTCCGCTAGAGCCCACACACGATCAGATTTTCCGACAACATAATCCGATCGGACTTCTTCCATCGTATTGTCCGACCGTGTGTACGGGGCATAACACTTGCAACTGAACCCTGGCGCTCAACCACCTGGCTTCAGGGGAGAGGTCACAGGGCCGTAAAAAAGGACCCCGACCGGCGGTCACGGGGGCCCTTCACGGTTTCTTGCACCGGGGGCCCTGAAGGTTCTAGTTTTGCCTCTGGTCCCTGTATACCAGTGGTTCTCAACCTCGGTCCTCAAGTACCCCCAAAGGGCCACGTTTTCAGGTTTTCCTTTACTTTGCATAGCTGCTTTAAATCAATATCAATGACAGGGTATTGATAAGAGCTATTTTATCTAAGGGAAGTTCCCACTACATGGCCCGTTGGGGGTACTTGAGTACTGGGGTTGAGAACCACTGCTGTACACATATTCTGGTGTGAATCAGGTCAGAATCTTTGTCTGAAATTGCACCTGATTCAGAGCCAAAGACGCACAGGACCCTTCTTCAATGCAGACCGCGGCTGCCCCCGGAGGTGTGTGAACCGGTGTTCTGTCACCAATAATCCGGCTATCATAAAGTGTCCGCCCCGTACTGCGCATGCGCAGTACGGAGCAGAAGGAGTTTCGGAAAATCTCCGAAGATGAACAGCGCCTGCGCCGTGAGTCGAGGTGCAAGCCCCACCATCCAAGTGGACATAGGGCTCGGCTCTTTTTTATTCTAACTCTATGTCCACTTGGATGGTGGGGCTTGAACCTGGACTCACGACGCAGACGCCGTTCATCTTCGGCTATTTTCGGAATCTGCTTTTCCTGTGTACTGTGCATGCGGACACTATCCGATTGGGAACACTATATTACAGGACACCGGCTCTATTGAGAGCCGGTCACAGTCTCCTGTCATGCGAAATTGGATGCATGGAAACCCGCGTCCAATACGCATTAGTGTGAACCCATTCTTCAAGTTTTATTCTCACCATAACATCAAGACATATTCTGTCTTAGCCAGTGGAAACCTGATCTAACCGTATCTCTTAATAAATACAAAAGTCTTTGTCACTTTATCACTTTGTCACTTTATCATGGTATGGTTATCTTAATCTTTTTTGAAATGAGTAATTTTAAGTGGAACCCAAGCAAATTTTGAAAGGGGCAATACATATTTAAAAAATGTGGGGAAAAAATGCGGGGTTCTCTACAAACTAGCCATGCAGCCCGGGTGGCAAGGAAAGAGAGGGCAGTGAGCATGCGCTCCCTTGCTCTACCATACCAGGCCACATGCCTTACAACATTGGGAAGTGAAACTTGCCCAAAGCCCAACAGGTTAAGGGCATGCCCCAGGCATGATATTTAAAGGAATTTTGCATTTTTATTGTTTCACCTTTAGCATTGTTACAATTACTGCTCCCCACCATGAAGATTTTTTTTTACATCTTTCTTTGTCCTTTGGTACATGACCCCCAGGGCACTGCCCACCCTTTCATATAATTTGTTTAACAATTCTTTGCCTATTTGCCTAGAACAGTGGTCTCCAAACTTTGGCCCGGGGGCCAGATGCGGCCATTTGCTTGCTTTTATCCAGTTCTTGGGGCGCTATTTCAGCTACTGATACTAACAGTGGGGCATAATCCCCCCCCCCCCGACACCAATGAAGGGGTCAAATTTCTCCCAATGACACCAAAGACCACCAACACAGGGACATTTGTTTCTTATGCCCGTACACACGGTCGGATTTTCCGACGGAAAATGTCCTATCGGACCATGTTGTCGGAAATTCCGACCATGTGTGGGCTCCATCGGACTTTTTCCGTCGGAATTTACGACGGAAAAAGTTTTATCTCCTGCTCTCAAATTTTCTGACAACAAAGTCCTATCGGACTTTTTCCGATCATGTGTAGCGAATTCCGACAGACAAAGTGCCACGCATGCTCAGATCACATTACAAGACCAAAGCTATTGGCTACTAGCCTCTACGTAGTCCCGTCGTACGCAACGAACGTCACCACGTTCAGGATGATCGGATTTTCCGACAACTTTGTCCAACCGTGTGTATGCAACACCAGTGTCGGACAAAATCCGTCGGAAAAAATCCGACAGATTTTGTGGTCGGAATTTCCGACCGTGTGTACAGGGCATTACAGTGATTTCATTTTTTACAGTTACTCCACCAACACAGAGACATTTTTCCTTCCAGTGACCCCACTAACACAGGGACATTTTTCGTTCCATTGACACCACCAACACAGGGACATTTTTCCTTCCAGTGACTCCACCAACACAGGGACCTTTTTCGTTCCTTTGACACCACCAACACAGGGACATTTTTCCTTCCATTGACACCACCAACACAGGGACTCTTTTCCTTCTAGTGACACCACCAACACAGGGACATTTGTTTCTTACAGTGACTCCACTAACACAGAGACATTTTTTCCAGTTACTCCACCAACACAGGGACATTTTTCCTTCCAGTGACCCCACCAACACAGGGATATTTTTTCCAATCACTCCAACAATGTAGACATTTTTCCTTTCAGTGACACCATTGACGCTGGGACATTTTTTCCTTTGCCACTGTTAGCCTCTTCTTTGTCACTACCACAAACATTGGTATTATTTCAGCCGATACCAAAAACATCAGATATATTCCTGAGCGCATGCCTCTATTAGCCCCATCCCCTCTTCCAAAAGTTGGGGAGGCCCAGTTTGCTACCTTCACCCTGAGTAGGGATGAGCCGAACACCCCCCCCCGTTCGGCTCGCACCAGAACCCGCGAACGGACCTAAAGTCCGTGCGAGCTTTAGAACCCTATTAGTTATAATGGATGCGAACGTTCAAAATCAAAAGTGCTAATTTTAAAGGCTAATATGCATGTTAATGTCATAAAAAGTGTTTGGGGACCTGGGTCCTGCCCCAGGGGACATGTATCAATGCAAACATTTTTTTTAAAAACGGCCGTTTTTTCAGGAGCAGTGATTTTAATAATGCTTAAATTGAAACAAAAAAAGTGTAATATTCCTTTAAATTTCGTACCTGGGGGGTGTCTATAGTATGCATGTAAAGGGGCGCATGTTTCCTGTACTTAGAACTGTCTCTGCAAAAAGTGTCATTTTTGCAAGTAAAAAAGCTATTTAAAATCACTCGCGGCTAATATTAATTGACGGCTCTCGTAATACAGAGAACAGTCATTCATTGAAAGTCATTCATAAAAAAAAAGTCATTGATAAAAAATAAAAAAAATGAAAAAAAAAAAAGCGTGGGGGTCCCCCCAAATTCAATAACCAGGCCCTTCAGGTCTGGGATGGATATTAAGGGGAACCCCAGCCAAAAAAAAAAAAATGGCATAGGGTCCCCCTCAAAATCCATACCAGACCCTTGAGGTCTGGGATGGATTTTAAGGGGAACCCTAGCCAAAAAAAAATGGCGTGGGGTCCCCCTCAAAATCCATACCAGACCCTTATCCGAGCACGCAACCTGGCAGGCCGCAGGAAAAGAGGGGGGACGAGAGCGGCCCCCCCTCCTGCCTGAACCGTACCAGGCCACATGCCCTCAACATTGGGAGGATGCTTTGGGGTCCCCCCCAAAGCACCTTGTCCCCATGTTGATGAGGACAAGGGCCTCTTCCCCACAACCCTGGCCATTGGTTGTGGGGGTCTGCGGGCGGGGGGCTTATCGGAATCTGGAAGCCCCCTTTAACAAGGGGACCCCCAGATCCTGGCCCCCCCCCTGTGTGAAAATGGTAAAAATGACAGGAGACGGTCTTTGACAATTCCTTTATTAAAATCTTCTTTCTTCTTTCTTCATCCTTCAGTTTCTTCATCTTCTCCTTCCATCATCTTCTTCCATCTTCTTCTTCCATTTTCTTCTTCCTCCGATCCGCTTCTTCTTGCTCTGGTCTTCTCGTCCTTCTCGTCCGCATCTTCTTCCATGGCGTCGGCATCTGTTCTTCTGTCGGGCCGCTCCTCGCAATGGGAGGCTCCCGCTGTGTGAGGCTTCGCTCCGTCTGACAGGTCTTTTATAACGGAGGGCACCTGGTGACCCCGCCCCCCCTCTGACGTCATGGGGAAAGCCATAGGGAATTCCCCATGACGTCCCCGTGCGTCAGAGGGGGCGGGGTCACCAGGTGCCCTCCATTATAAAAGACCTGTCAGACGGAGCGAAGCCTCACACAGCGGGAGCCTCCCATTGCGAGGAGTGGCCTGGTTATTGAATTTGGGGGGACCCCCACGCTTTTTTTTTTTTTTTTTTATCAATGAATGACAGTTCTCTGTGTTACAGGAGCCATCAATTCATTAGCCGCGAGTGCTTTTAAATAGCTTTTTTCCTGCAAAAATGACACTTTTTGCAGGGAAAGTTCTAAGCACAGGAAACCTGCCCCCCTTCACAGGCCACCTATAGACACCCCCCAGATGTGATACTGCAATGCTGTTCTAACAGCACGCACACACATATCCCCAGAAATAGAGCACATATTGTCAGCAGTCAGCAACACACTGACACGCTGACACTGAAACACAATATGCGAGGCCGCTGCCGCGGCGGCCTCTTATACCGTGGGGCGTGTACTAAAGCCCCTGAGCTATAATTGGCTACAGGCATCCTGCCTGTAGCCAATTATGGCTCTCCTCACTGCCGGCGCTGTGATTGGCCAAGCATGCGGGGTCACAGTGCATGCTTGGCCAATCATCAGCCAGCATTGCACTGCGACTAGCGCAATGCATTGCGGGCCGCTCACATCACACGAATTTGATGCGAGCGGCCCAAATAGTTCTGGGCTCGCCGAGCGGGCGAGCGCCCGATGTTCGATTCGAACATGGGTTCGAATCGAACACCGGGCCCATCCCTAACCCTGAGCACTGGATGACCTTGTCCCAGCACTGCTATGCACAATTGAACAAAACCTTTTTTAGAGATGATTTAACTTCCTTATTTCGTAGTGTATAAATCAATGGGTTCAACATCGGTATAATTATTGCATAAAAGACAGCAAAAAGTTTATTGATCACAGGAGATACCTCGGATTGAGGTTTCATATAAGTGGCCATAGCTGAGCCAAAGAACATGATAACAACAGTTATATGAGAGCCACAAGTGGAAAAGGCCTTTCTTTGTCCTGCAGAATAGCTTATTCTAAAAATGGCTTTAAGTATTTTAATATAGGTAATGATAATAAAACTAATAGGTACAAATAAAATAATAATACCACAAACAAAAATCACAAGTTCAACGATTTTAGCATTCCCGCATCCCAAGGATAAGACTCCTGGTAGTTCACACAAAAAATGGTTAATTACATTATTTACACAAAGATCCCCATTTAACGCTAGGGTTACAGGAAGACTAGATAGGAGAAGTGAACAAATCAATGCTCCTGCAGCTATCTTTATGCAGAAGGATCTGTTGATGATTGTAGAATAGTGTAAAGGGTAACAAATTGCTATATAGCGGTCATACGCCATTATGGCTAAAAGAATACATTCTGTTTCCCCCAACGAAAGAGCTGTGTACATTTGTGCACCACATTCTCCGACCAAAATATTCTTTTTGACTGACAACATATCTCTCAGCATCCGCGGAATAAGTGAGGATGAGTAGCAGATGTCCAAGATAGATAGATAAGTGAGAAAAAAATACATTGGAGTGTGAAGAGTGCTGTCAGTGATCGTAGCCAAGATAATAAGAGAATTTGCAATTAAAATGATCAGGTACATGATCAAGACTATCACAAAAAGCATAGGTTGTATATTGGGATTACTGGAGAGTCCAAGAAGGATAAATTCTTTGATGATTGTGTCATTTATCCATGCCATTCTGTAAAGTAAAAAGTTACAAAAATAATATTTATTACACTGGACAACAAAGATTTTGCTTCCTTAATACTTTTTGGTGCCTGTGACAGACCCAACCGGGACAGGGGCTTTTGGAGGGGACTAGGGGCAAGCCTCCTACCCCCCCCCCCCTAATTATGGCCCATGAGCCTAAAACGCCTCACCATCTCACCCCTTCTATGCGTACCACTATGTAGGCATGGAAGGTGGGTGAGGCGCTGAGGGCACCCCAGCCGAACTCCTGGTCTCCTCACACCCCCCTGTGGCTGAACCCTAACCTATCACAGTTCAAAACCATCCCGGATCCACAGGCCTGGGCCAAATACAAAATACTGACCCTTGAGCATGTTATCACCAGACAGTGCTCACCCCCTTTCACGTTTCATGCCTACAGGTGTCAGTTCTTAGGCCAACCAGTTGAATTGACATACTCGGAGTTCGAATCCACCCTTCGGGTGAAAGACTTGGAGAAACCCACGTCTAAGCTCTACGGGTCCCTGCTGGTTGCTGCCGGCCCCGAGTTGTCCCCCCTCTGCAGGAAATGGGTGGGGGACATACCGGAGCTGGACGAGGACGACTGGAGGGAGATTTGGGACTTTCCCTTCTCCCCTCTGGTATCAGGACAAACTGGTCCAATACATAATTGTGCATAGAGCTCACTACACACCTCACAGGCTGCACCAGATGTCGCTGGCGTATTCTCCGGCGTGCTGGCCTTGCTCCTACCAACCAGGTGACTTTTTCCACATTTTTGGGGTTTGCCCAGCAATCGAACCTTATTGGAAAGAAGTACTCCAGGTGATTACTAAGGTCACTAAGACTCATGTTCCTTATGATCCTAAATATTGTCTGCTGGGGCTGGTGGAACAACTGTCAAGGCTCAGAGCCAGGAAAATACTCATATCCCTGCTATTGTACTATGCTCGTAAGGCCATTACGATGAACTGGAAACAATTGTCTCCCCCCTCTGGAAAAGCCTAGTGAATGCCAGTTTACCCCTGTATAAAGCCACCTACTTGGGCAGAGGTTGTCCACAAAAATTTGAAAAGGTATTGACCTGTTTGCTATATAATAATACCATGGCAACTGATGCAGTAACCAATTCCTAGATTAACACTATATCTCTAGTCTGTTAGTATATTGACCCAACTACTCTCATGTTGCATTATCCTGTTGGTACCAATTTGAGCACAGATTCTCCTGAACTGAATAAGTTAGTTTGTTTATGTTGTATGATGTGCCCTGTTGTTGTATGTTGTCGCATCAGACGAACTGCCCCTGCATTGGCAAAGGTTTGGGCCCTGCGTGGGCTAATTTTGTATGCTAATGAAAAATGTAATAAAAAAGATTTTGCAAAAAAAAAAAATGATGGCCCATGAAGAGACTGGGGTCTTTGCCTGCTTCTTCTAGTCAGAGCATGGACAAGAGCTCAGTTAGTTGGGTCTGTCACAGTGCCTCTAATAGATTTTTGGCTGGTAATCACCAAATTAACTTGTAAGTAACATACTGTTTTATAGAAATCTTCTGTTTTTGCAATTTGCAATACCTGTTGGCTATGCTGCGTGTAGGCAGGTTGCCTACATTAGGCAGCTAGGCAGACTTCTGCCCAGGCTGGGAAAGGGGTTTCATTTGCTTTGTTCTGTTCCTAGGCTTTTAGAACCAGCCTACCCATTCTGTGATATACACAGTGGCGGCCCATCCATACAGGGCGCAGGGAAGCCGCCCCCCTAATCCACGTACCTGGCCCCTAATCTACATGCCGGGTGCCGGACGCATGGATTTAAACTGGGTTTTTTTTTTTTGAAGCAAGTGATTAGAGCCTGAAGCTCTAATTGCCTTAAAAAAAGGATGGGATCAGGGCGCAAAGCACTGTGCCCTGAGCCCACACAGTTGTGTGACCAGGTACGTAAACTGGCACAGAGCGGCCGCCCTGTATATGGTATTATATGGGTGGTCGTTAAGTGGTTCATTTTATCATTTAGCAAAAAAATTGTGAAAAAAAAATGACAACTTCCAAAAACTTGCGATGTCTCTTACTAAATACCTTGGATTGTCTACTTTCCAAAAAGGGGTAATTTGGGCTGTATTTGTACTGTCCTGGCATTTTAAGGGCATCAAGAAACAGTACATCAGGATGGATAATTTTTCAAATATACTGTGTATACCATAGTTTGTGAATGCTATAGCTTATCTACAGACTAAATAATATACACTGATTTGGGATTGATTTTTAACCACAGAATTGTAGCAAAATACATTTTGGCCCAAATTCATGAGAAAATTAGATTTTATTGAATATGTTTAATGACACAATGTAGAAAATATCCTTTTTTTTTTTCAAAATCTGTAGTATTTTTTCATTTATATCACAAAAAAAAATTAAAAATCCAGTGGTGATCAAAAAGAAATCTCTATTTGTGTGAAAAAAATTATAAAAATCTAATTTCCAATTAAAGTAGCACAGTGCTAAATAGCAAAAAATGCCCCGGACATGAAGGGGGCAAAACCTTCTGGAGCTTACGTGGTTAATGTAAAGAAGACCAAGATTCACTTCTCAGACTTTAGTAAATCAGTCTCGTTTGTTCATACTGTATATGCACAAACTTCTGTTAAGGGGCTGCATTTGCCCAGGTCTCCTGTGCTTTGTGTCTCAAGACTGTCACTTCCATGATCTCCCAGTTGGCACCCCTCCTTTTTTTGTTTTAACTCTCCCCTGTCCAACCACAGTCACTCGTACATGTGTACTCTATCATCGGTGAAGCAAAATTCCAAAGGTATATTGCAGGCCGCAGTGTCTGATGTGAATTATTATTATTATTATTAGGCCCCTTTCACACTGGGGGGGGGTGCGGGCGTCAGCGGTAAAGCAGCGCTATATTTAACGCTGCTTAATCGTAATTTTAGCAGCGGTATTCGGCCGCTAGCGGGGCGGTTTTAACCCCTGCTAGCGGCCGAAAAAGGGTTAAAACCCCCCGCAAAGCGCCGATACAGCAGCGCTTTGCTGGCGGTATAGCCGCAGTATTGCCGCGGTGTCCCATAGATTTCAATGGGTAGGAGCGGTATAGGAGTGGTGGATACACCGCTCCTTCACCGCTCCAAAGATGCTGCTAGCAGGACTTTTTTTTACCGTCCTGCTAGCGCACCGCTCCAGTGTGAAAGCCCGCCGGCTTTCACACTGGAGTTAAAGGACCCGCTGTTTTTAGGCGCTAGACAGGCGTTATTTTTAGCGCTGTAGCGCCTGAAAAATGCTTCGTGTGAAAGGGGCCTTATACAGGATTTATGTAGCGCCAATAGTTTGCGCAGCACTTTAAAATATAACTACGCGACCTCCGAAAGTTTTTACCCCCATCATGACCAGGCTATTTTTTGCTTTACGGAACTGCGCTACTTTAACTAACAACTGCACGGTCATGCGACACTGTACCCAAATAAAATTTATATCATTTTTTTACACAAATAGAGCTTTCTTTTGGTGGTAGTTGATCAACTCTGCGTTTTTTTTAATTTTTGCTACAAAACAAATCCAATAAGAATTTTAACCACTTTCAGCCCGGAGCATTTTGCTGGCCAAAGACCAGACCACTTTTTGCAATTTGGCACTGCATCGCTATAACTGACAATTGCGTGGTCTTGCAACGTGGCTCCAAAACAAAATTGACGTCCTTTTTTTCCCACAAATAGAGCTTTCTTTTGGTGGTATTTGATGGCCCCTGCGGTTTTTATTTTTTGCGCTATAAACCAAAAAAGAGCGACAATGTTGAAAAAAACGCATTATTTTTTACTTTTTGCTATAATAAATATCCCCCAAAAATATATAAAAAAGTTTTTTTCCTCAGTTTGGGGGGATACGTATTCTTCTACATATTTTTGGTAAAAAAAATAGCAATAAGCGATTATTGATTGGTTTGCGCAAAAGTTATAGCGTTTACAAAATAGGGGACAGTTTTATAGCATTTTTATTAATAATTTATTTTTTTACTAGTAATGGCGTCAATCAGTGATTTTTATTGTGACTGCGACATTATGGTGGACACATCAGACATTTTTGACACATTTTGGGACCATTGTCATTTATTTAAATGCACTGATTCCTGTGTAAATGACGCTGGCAGTGAAGGGGTCAACCAGGGGGTGGCAGTGTATAGGGGTTAAGTGTTCCCAGCGGCGCGCACGCAATGGCAAGGCGGCATTCTTAAAGGGACGTACCTGTACGCCCTTATGCCTGTCCGTGCCATTCTGCCGACGTACATCATCGTGCGCCGGTCGGGAGCCGGTTAAAAATCTTATTTATTGATAGATTTCAGTCAAAGTCCAGACCTAAATCCAATTGAGAATCTGTGGCAAGACTTGAAAATTGCTGTTCACTGACGCTCTCCATCCAATCTGACAGAGCTTGAGATATTTTGCAAAGAAGAATGGGCAAAAATGTCCCTCTCTAGATGTGCAAAGCTGGTAGAAACATCCCCAAAAAGACGTGTAGCTGTAATTGCAGTGAAAGGCGGTTCTACAAAGTATTGACTCCGGGGGGCTGAATACAAATGCACACCGCACTTTTCACGTATTTATTTGTAAAATAATTTAAAACCATTTCATATTTTACTTCCACTTCACAATTTTGTGCCACTTTGTGTTGGTCTATCACATAAAATCCCAATAAAATACGTTTACGTTTTTGGTTGTAACATGAGAAAATTTTAAACATTTCAAGGGGTGTGAATATCTTTTCAAGGCATAAAAAAAAATAAAAAAAATAACTATAATGCAATAGCAGATTATCAACCCTCTAGCCAATACATTCTTTATACTAAAATGGCATGTAACATCACATATTAAATGAGGAACAATTACATCATTATGAAAACATATTAATTTAATGGAAATGTTAACAAACCAAAAAGGTAAGCAATTTTAGCTGCATTAAAACAAGAATAGCTAATACCTTGGGGTTGTATGTCCCAAATGAATAATTCATTTTTGAACAAATTATTTATCTGAGCAGGTGCCAGAAATGACTTACAAACATCTAAATTATCTAGCAATACTCTGTATTGAGACCCTGTAACATAATGGTTTAAATAAAATAAATAAATTATCCTAAGTTTTGTATTACCTATAAAACATTTTACACCTACGGTATATCAGGTTATTAAAGCTTTAGCTTAAAACCCAGGTTTACCATCACCATGGGTTAGTAAAGTGAAGTAGGATTCTCTTAAAACAAAAATGGGCTTTTGTTTGGGGGTTTTCATTTACAGTATTTTCAGGGTTTATTCGTTTTTGTTGATAGGGCCAATTTTTTGGGTTATTTTTTGCAGCATATTTACAAATATGAATGATACGTGATTACTCAAAAATATGCATGTATGGATATTTTTGAGTAATCGTGTATCATTCATATTTGTAAATTTGTGATCACTGTGGTAGATTCCATCATAAATATTTTATTTATTTTGGTGCATCTCTAATCACTTTTGAAGATTTCACTTTGATTAGGTACATCTGGTTAACCTAAGGCCCCTTTCACACTGGGGCGTTTTTCAGGCGCTACAGCGCTAAAAATAGCGCCTGTACAGCACCTGAAAAAATCCAGCCCCATTCACTCCAGTGTGAAAGCCGGAGGGCTTTCACACTGGAGCGGTGCGCCAGCAGGACGGTCAAAAAAGTCCGGCTAGCAGCATCTTTGGAGCGGTGAAGGAGCGGTGTATTCACCGCTCCTATACCGCTCCTACCCATTGAAATCAATGGGACACCGCGGTAACACAGCGGCAATACCGCCGCATGGGGCGGCGCTTTGCGGGGGGTTTAACCCTTTTTCGGCCGCTAGCGGGGTATAAAACCGTCCCGCTAGCGGCCGAATACCACGGCTAAAACGACGGTAAAGCAGCGCTAAATGTAGCGCTGCTTTACTGTCGCCGCCCCGCACCGCCCCAGTGTGAAAAGGGGCCTAAGTCTTCTTTGCCCATTTAACCACTAGCACCCCTATCGTTATATTTTCAATGGATATATCGTGACAGTTTTTTATTATCAAAGGAAAACTGGCCTAAAATAGTAAAAAAAAAAAAATTTTTAATTTAGCTGTATATTTCTTGCTACTACCATAACCTTCCACCAAAAAAAAAGCCCAAAATAAAATTCTCCTACTCCTGATGATCACAGTGATACCACATATATGTATGTTATTTGTTTTTTGTACCCATAGTACAGTCCAGAAACAATGGTGTGCATTTTTTTTTTTTATCCTACCTTAAACACACTGACACCAACAAAAAAAAAATAAACATAAAAAATGAAAGACATAAGCATTCAGTAGTAGACAATCACAAACAACTAGTTACAAGAGAAGAAAAATAAAATATATATAATGCAATAGCAGATTATCAACCCTCTAGCCAATAAATTCTTTATACTATAATGGCATGTAACATCATATACAAACATCGTTATGAAAACATATTCATTTAATGGAAATGTTAACAAACCAAAAGGCTAAGCAACGTTCAGGAATATGGCATGCCAGATCAATGGGCTGTTTTAAAGCGATATTTTGTTTTATGTAGCTGCATTAAAACAAGAATAGCTAATTCCTTGGGATTGTATTTCCCAAATGAAAAATTCCCCTTTGAACTAATTATTGTTCTGAGCTGGTGCCAGAAATGACTTACAAACATCTAAATTATCTAGTATTATTTTTTATTGAGACCATGTAATATAATAAAATAAATAAATCAAATCTTCTTTGTTTTCTGATAACTGCTGTGTCATCTGTGGTCTTTGAATTCTTGTAGCTCTGCCTATATTCTTATTTTCTAGTACATTTTGCTAGCTTCTCCCTCATTAAAAATGTCCTGCTGCTGGCCAATAGGGATGGGCCCGGTGCTCGATGCGAACCCACGTTCGCATCGAGCACCGGGCGTTCGCTCGCTCGGCGAGCCCAGAACTATTTTGGCCGCTCGCATCACGTTCGTGTGATGCGAGCGGCCCCGCAATGCATTGCGGCCGGCGCGGCCGACGCAGTGCATTGCTGGCTGATGATTGGCCAAGCATGCACTGTGACCCCGCATGCTTGGCCAATCACAGCCCCGGAAACTCGAAGAGCCATAATTGGCTACAGGCAGGACGCCTGTAGCCAATTACAGCTCAGGGGCTGTAGTACACGCCCCCCCCTATAAAACGCCGCCACGCCGTCTGCGCCGGTCACATGCTGTTCCGGCGCAGATTGAGCAGGCTGATTCTGTGACACTCTGCTGCATTTAGTTAGTTAGAGAGATTCACTTACAGAAATTGAGTTAGATAGATTCAGTTACAAAGATTGATTGAGAAAGAGGGGCTTGTAGTGTGTTCGTGGCAGGCAGGCAGAGCTACTATATTTTGTTACCAGAAGCACCTATAGGACTTGTAGTGTGTTCGTGGCAGGCAGGCAGAGCTCCTATATTTTGTTACCAGAAGCACCTATAGGACTTGTAGTGTGTTAGTCCCATTACACACACAGAGCTATATTTTCTTCCCAGAAGCACCTATAGGACTTGAAGTGTGTTAGTCCCATCACACACACAGAGCTATATTTTCTTCCCAGAAGCACCTATAGGACTTGAAGTGTGTTAGTCCCATCACACACACAGAGCTATATTTTCTTCCCAGAAGCACCTATAGGACTTGAAGTGTGTTAGTCCCATCACACACACAGAGCTATATTTTCTTCCCAGAAGCACCTATAGGACTTGAAGTGTGTTAGTCCCATCACACACACAGAGCTATATTTTCTTCCCAGAAGCACCTATAGGACTTGAAGTGTGTTAGTCCCATTACACACACAGAGCTATATTTTTCTTCCCAGAAGCACCTATAGGACTTGAAGTGTGTTAGTCCCATCACACACACAGAGCTATATTTTCTTCCCAGAAGCACCTATAGGACTTGAAGTGTGTTAGTCCCATCACACACACAGAGCTATATTTTCTTCCCAGAAGCACCTATAGGACTTGAAGTGTGTTAGTCCCATCACACACACAGAGCTATATTTTCTTCCCAGAAGCACCTATAGGACTTGAAGTGTGTTAGTCCCATCACACACACAGAGCTATATTTTGTTCCCAGAGGCACCTATAGGACTTGAAGTGTGTTAGTCCCATTACACACACAGAGCTATATTTTCTTCCCAGAAGCACCTATAGGACTTGAAGTGTGTTAGTCCCATTACACACACAGAGCTATATTTTCTTCCCAGAAGCACCTATAGGACTTGAAGTGTGTTAGTCCCATCACACACACAGAGCTATATTTTCTTCCAGAAGCACCTATAGGACTTGAAGTGTGTTAGTCCCATCACACACACAGAGCTATATTTTGTTCCCAGAGGCACCTATAGGACTTGAAGTGTGTTAGTCCCATCACACACACAGAGCTATATTTTCTTCCCAGAGGCACCTATAGGACTTGAAGTGTGTTAGTCCCATCACACACACAGAGCTATATTTTGTTCCCAGAGGCACCTATAGGACTTGAAGTGTGTTAGTCCCATCACACACACAGAGCTATATTTTGTTCCCAGAAGCACCTATAGGACTTGAAGTGTGTTAGTCCCATCACACACACAGAGCTATATTTTGTTCCCAGAAGCACCTATAGGACTTGAAGTGTGTTAGTCCCATCACACACACAGAGCTATATTTTGTTCCCAGAGGCACCTATAGGACTTGAAGTGTGTTAGTCCCATTACACACACAGAGCTATATTTTCTTCCCAGAAGCACCTATAGGACTTGAAGTGTGTTAGTCCCATTACACACACAGAGCTATATTTTCTTCCCAGAAGCACCTATAGGACTTGAAGTGTGTTAGTCCCATCACACACACAGAGCTATATTTTGTTCCCAGAAGAACCTATAGGACTTGAAGTGTGTTAGTCCCATCACACACACAGAGCTATATTTTGTTCCCAGAAGCACCTATAGGACTTGAAGTGTGTTAGTCCCATCACACACACAGAGCTATATTTTCTTCCCAGAAGCACCTATAGGACTTGAAGTGTGTTAGTCCCATCACACACACAGAGCTATATTTTGTTCCCAGAGGCACCTATAGGACTTGAAGTGTGTTAGTCCATTACACACACAGAGCTATATTTTGTTCCCAGAGGCACCTATAGGACTTGAAGTGTGTTAGTCCCATTACACACACAGAGCTATATTTTCTTCCCAGAAGCACCTATAGGACTTGAAGTGTGTTA
Organism: Lithobates sylvaticus; assembly: GCA_028564925.1. Taxonomy (NCBI): domain Eukaryota; kingdom Metazoa; phylum Chordata; class Amphibia; order Anura; family Ranidae; genus Lithobates; species Lithobates sylvaticus. The sequence goes on along the minus strand of CM053034.1, from coordinate 212,956,190 downwards.
GTCCCATTACACACACAGAGCTATATTTTGTTCCCAGAGGCACCTATAGGACTTGAAGTGTGTTAGTCCCATTACACACACAGAGCTATATTTTGTTCCCAGAAGAACCTATAGGACTTGAAGTGTGTTAGTCCCATCACACACACAGAGCTATATTTTGTTCCCAGAAGCACCTATAGGACTTGAAGTGTGTTAGTCCCATCACACACACAGAGCTATATTTTGTTCCCAGAAGCACCTATAGGACTTGAAGTGTGTTAGTCCCATCACACACACAGAGCTATATTTTGTTCCCAGAGGCACCTATAGGACTTGAAGTGTGTTAGTCCCATCACACACACAGAGCTATATTTTGTTCCCAGAGGCACCTATAGGACTTGAAGTGTGTTAGTCCCATCACACACACAGAGCTATATTTTGTTCCCAGAGGCACCTATAGGACTTGAAGTGTGTTAGTCCCATTACACACACAGAGCTATATTTTCTTCCCAGAAGCACCTATAGGACTTGAAGTGTGTTAGTCCCATTACACACACAGAGCTATATTTTCTTCCCAGAAGCACCTATAGGACTTGAAGTGTGTTAGTCCCATCACACAGAGATCCTATATTTTGTTCCCAGAAGCAACTATAGGACTTGAAGTGTGTTAGTCCCATCACACAGACCTTTATTTTCTTCCAGAAGCACCTATAGGACTTGAAGTGTGTTAGTCCCATCACACAGAGCTCCTCTATTTTCTTTGCAGAAGCACCCATAGGACTTCTAGTGTGTTAGTGGCATCACACAGAGCTCCTATATATTCTTCTCAGCAGCACCCACAGGACTTCTAGTGTGTTAGTGGCATCACACAGAGCTCCTCTATTTTCTTTGCATAAGCACCCACAGGACTTCTAGTGTGTTAGTGGCATCACACAGAGCTCCTCTATTTTCTTTGCATAAGCACCCACAGGACTTCTAGTGTGTTAGTGGCATCACACAGAGCTCCTCTATTTTCTTTGCATAAGCACCCACAGGACTTCTAGTGTGTTAGTGGCATCACACAGAGCTCCTCTATTTTCTTTGCATAAGCACCCACAGGACTTCTAGTGTGTTAGTGGCATCACACAGAGCTCCTCTATTTTCTTTGCATAAGCACCCACAGGACTTCTAGTGTGTTAGTGGCATCACACAGAGCTCCTCTATTTTCTTTGCATAAGCACCCACAGGACTTCTAGTGTGTTAGTGGCATCACACAGAGCTCCTCTATTTTCTTTGCATAAGCACCCACAGGACTTCTAGTGTGTTAGTGGCATCACACAGAGCTCCTCTATTTTCTTTGCATAAGCACCCACAGGACTTCTAGTGTGTTAGTGGCATCACACAGAGCTCCTCTATTTTCTTTGCATAAGCACCCACAGGACTTCTAGTGTGTTAGTGGCATCACACAGAGCTCCTCTATTTTCTTTGCATAAGCACCCACAGGACTTCTAGTGTGTTAGTGGCATCACACAGAGCTCCTATATATTCTTCTCAGCAGCACCCACAGGACTTCTAGTGTGTTAGTGGCATCACACAGAGCTCCTCTATTTTCTTTGCATAAGCACCCACAGGACTTCTAGTGTGTTAGTGGCATCACACAGAGCTCCTCTATTTTCTTTGCATAAGCACCCACAGGACTTCTAGTGTGTTAGTGGCATCACACAGAGCTCCTCTATTTTCTTTGCATAAGCACCCACAGGACTTCTAGTGTGTTAGTGGCATCACACAGAGCTCCTATATATTCTTCTCAGCAGCACCCACAGGACTTCTAGTGTGTTAGTGGCATCACACAGAGCTCCTCTATTTTCTTTGCATAAGCACCCACAGGACTTCTAGTGTGTTAGTGGCATCACACAGAGCTCCTCTATTTTCTTTGCATAAGCACCCACAGGACTTCTAGTGTGTTAGTGGCATCACACAGAGCTCCTCTATTTTCTTTGCATAAGCACCCACAGGACTTCTAGTGTGTTAGTGGCATCACACAGAGCTCCTCTATTTTCTTTGCAGAAGCACCCATAGGACTTCTAGTGTGTTAGTGGCATCACACAGAGCTCCTATATTTTCTTCTCAGCAGCACCCACAGGACTACCGACTACAATGGCTGGAAGACCGCCAAGGGGAGGCAGAGCGTGCAGAGCCAAGAACACAGGGCAGGCAGGCTCTGTTTCTAGTGGACGTGGCCGTGGACGTGGACGTGGTCGTGCATCGTCATCAGCACGTGGCCATGGGACACGCGCGTCTTTGTTTTCGGCAGCTGGACATGTGGAGCCGCATCATGCTGAAGGCTTGGTAGAATGGATGACCAAGCCCTCCTCATCCTCCTCATCCTCTCTCACCCAGGCTCAGGGTACTGACAGAGCATCATCAGCCACCCCTTCCCTAGACCCACCATGTCCTCCTGAGGAGTCCCCCGAACTCTTTGAGCACAGTGTTGGGTACATGCTCCAGGAGGATGCCCAACGATTCGAAGGCTCGGATGACGATACCCAGCTTGAGGAATCTGGCAGTACAGTTCCACCAGCTGCAGCTTACTGCCAGGTTTGCTCTAGTGGTGAAGAGGGAGGGGATGATGAGGTCACTGACTCCACGTGGGTGCCTCAAGGGAGAGAGGATGAGGAGGAGGACGAGGAGGAGGAGGATGCGGCGTCACATGTCCAACGAGGCAGGATGCCCCCTGGAGGCCAGGTAGAGGCCAGCACAGCAACTGTACAACACCGCAGAGCTCCGCCTGTGCAGGGCGCTGCCTCTGCACGTTATCAGAAAAGTTCTTTGGTGTGGGCCTTTTTTGAGACGAGTGCAGCAGATCGCACCACTGCTATTTGCAATATTTGTCTCAAGCGTATCTCGCGTGGCCAAAACATCAGCCGCTTGGGCACGACAAGCATGACCAGACATATGGCGACCTGCCATGCAGCTCGTTGGCAGGCACACATAAAAGACCCACACCAAAGAACTAAGCGGACCTCTCCTTGCTCCTCCTCAGCTGGGATCTCCATCCCCACTACACCTTCAGTCCTCTCTGAAAGCTGCTCTGAGAGGACTGAAGGTGTAGAATTCGGTGTGTCACAACCAAGTACTTGCAGTACACCGACGTCCGATTGCAGCAGGCAAATTTCCCTGCCCCAGCTGCTGGACCGTAGAAAGAAGTACACTCCCAGCCATCCACATGCCCAGCGGTTGAATGCTAGCCTTGCTAAATTGCTAGCACTTCAACTGCTGCCTTTTCAGTTGGTAGACTCGGCCCCCTTCCGTGAGTTTGTTCAATGTGCGGTTCCTCAGTGGCAGGTTCCCAAACGCCACTTTTTCTCGCGGAAGGCGATTCCGTCTCTCTACCGGCATGTGGAGGGCAATGTCCATGCCTCGCTGGACAGGGCGGTCAGCGGTAAGGTGCATATTACCGCTGACTCATGGTCCAGCAGGCATGGACAGGGACGGTACCTTTCTTTCACGGCCCATTGGGTCACTCTATTGGCAGCTGGGAGGGATGCAGGACAAGGTGCAGTAGTGTTGGAGGTTGTTCCGCCACCACGCCTCCAAAACGCGACTACTGCTACTGGTTGTGACACACCTCTCTCCTCCACCCCCTCCTCTTCTTCTTCCTCCAGTGCTCTGTCCTTGGAACCAGCGGTGCTCCGTAGGCGTACAAGGGGCTACGCAAGTACGCAGGCAAAAAGATGCCATGCCGTGCTTGCGCTGGTGTGTTTGGGGGACAGGAGCCACACTGGGCCAGAGGTTCTGGCAGCTCTGCAGGGGCAGGCCGAGAGGTGGTTGACGCCACGTCAGCTTAAGCCAGGAATGGTCGTTTCTGACAATGGCACCAACCTCCTCTCCGCCCTGCGACAGGGGCAGCTCACCCATGTGCCCTGCATGGCTCACGTCCTCAACCTGGTGGTGCAGCGGTTCTTGGGCAGGTTCCCAGGCTTACAGGATGTCCTGAGGCAGGCCAGGAAAGTCTGTGTGCATTTCCGCCGATCTTATAATGCCAGTGCTCGGCTGACTGAGCTGCAAAAGGAGCTGAACCTGCCCAAGAACCGCCTAATATCTGACATGCCCACCAGGTGGAACTCAACGTTGGCCATGCTGCAGCGACTGCACACGCAGCAGAGGGCCATCAATGAGTACCTTTGCGACTACGGCACCAGGACAGGGTCAGGGGAGCTTGGTTTTTTTTCCCCACGTCAGTGGAGCATGATCAGGGATGCATGCACTGTCCTCTCACCATTTGAGGAGGCCACGAGGATGGTGAGCAGTGACAGTGCATGCATCAGTGACACTGTCCCTCTTGTCCACCTGTTGGAGCATACGCTGCGTGGGATAATGGACAGGGCACTTGAGGCAGAACAGAGGCAGGAAGAGGAGGACTTCCTTGCCTCTCAAGGCCCCCTTTATCCGGACAGTGTTCCTTCTGTCCCACCCATCACACAGGAAGAGGATGAGGAGGAGGAGGAGGAGGAGGAGGATTGTGTGAGCATGGAGGTGGAGCCTGGCACTCAGCATCAGCAGCAGCAGTCTTTTAGGGATGATGTACAGTCCCAACAAGCCAGTGGACTTGTACGTGGCTGGGAGGAGGTGGCTGGCGATCATGTCATCCTCAGTGACCCAGAAGACTCCGGACCGAATGCCTCAGCTAACCTACGCTGCATGGCCTGCAAAGCCTGCGGAAGGATCCTCGTGTTCTTCGGATCAAGGAGAGGGACCATTACTGGCTGGCCACTCTCCTTGATCCGCGGTACAAGGGTAAGGTTGCGGACCTTATCTTGCCGTCGCAGAGGGAGCAGAGGATGAGACATCTCAGGGAGGCCTTGCAGAAAGGTCTGTGCAACGCGTTCCCAGAAACTGGGAGGCTACAAACTCCTGGTCCTGGGCGACGAGTTGCTGAGGCTTCGGTCAGTGGCAGAAGGAGCGGTGGGGAAGGTGGACGTCTGACCGATGCGTTCAGACAATTTTTTAGTCCGCAGCCCCAAGGTATGATCGGTTCCAGCAACCATCGCCAGCGTCTGATATACATGGTGCAGGAATACCTTGGGGCAAGGTCAGACTTGGACACCTTTCCCACCGAAAATCCTCTGGCTTACTGGGTCCTGAGGATGGATCACTGGCCAGAGCTTGCACAGTATGCAATTGAGCTACTGGCCTGTCCTGCCTCCAGCGTTCTTTCCGAACGCACATTCAGTGCTGCTGGAGGATTTGTGACTGATCATAGGGTGCGCCTGTCCACCGCCTCGGTTGATCGACTGACATTCATCAAAATGAATCAGTCTTGGATCACCACCAGCTACCAGGCACCTGAGGCGGATATAACCAAATAATTTTTAATGTCACATCCCTTCAAGACTGCCTATGCTGATGCTGAGTGACTGTCCTCTTATGTTCACTGACTATCCTCTTCCTCCTCCTCAATGATCCATGCCACCACACCAGTGCCTAAGGCACAATTTTTCAGCCCCTGTTTAACAGGGGCGTGTACTTACAATTTTTTAAAAAAATGCTTCGCAACACGTGTGACTGCTGTGCTCCAAGTACAGTCTCTGTGAGGGCCGTGTTGCAGTGTTGTGGCACCAGCACCAGTGCCTAAGGCACAATTTTTCAGCCCCTGTTTAACAGGGGCGTGTACTTACAATTTTTAAAAAAAATGCTTCGCAACACGTGTGACTGCTGTGCTCCAAGTACAGTCTCTGTGAGGGCCGTGTTGCAGTGTTGTGGCACCAGCACCAGTGCCTAAGGCACAATTTTTCAGCCCCTGTTTAACAGGGGCGTGTACTTACAATTTTTTAAAAAAATGCTTCGCAACACGTGTGACTGCTGTGCTCCAAGTACAGTATCTGTGAGGGCCGGGTTGCAGTGTTGTGGCACCAGCACCAGTGCCTAAGGCACAATTTTTCAGCCCCTGTTTAACAGGGGCGTGTACTTACAATTTTTTAAAAAAAAAATGCTTCGCAACACGTGTGACTGCTGTGCTCCAAGTACAGTATCTGTGAGGGCCGGGTTGCAGTGTTGTGGCACCAGCACCAGTGCCTAAGGCACAATTTTTCAGCCCCTGTTTAACAGGGGCGTGTACTTACAATTTTTTAAAAAAAATGCTTCGCAACACGTGTGACTGCTGTGCTCCAAGTACAGTATCTGTGAGGGCCGGGTTGCAGTGTTGTGGCACCAGCACCAGTGCCTAAGGCACAATTTTTCAGCCCCTGTTTAACAGGGGCGTGTACTTACAATTTTTTAAAAAAATGCTTCGCAACACGTGTGACTGCTGTGCTCCAAGTACAGTATCTGTGAGGGCCGGGTTGCAGTGTTGTGGCACCAGCACCAGTGCCTAAGGCACAATTTTTCAGCCCCTGTTTAACAGGGGCGTGTACTTACAATTTTTTTAAAAAAATGCTTCGCAACACGTGTGACTGCTGTGCTCCAAGTACAGTCTCTGTGAGGGGTTGCAGTGTTGTGGCACCAGCACCAGTGCCTAAGGCACAATTTTTCAGCCCCTGTTTAACAGGGGCGGGTAATTACAAATCTTGATCTAATAGTTCACAGCAGGGCCCATTCCTGCGCCCACCAAGAGTAACTATGAGGGCCTGCAGTCTTGTGGCAACACCGTCCACCACCACCGCCAAAGGCCCAATTTTTCTGCCCTGTTCATCAGGTGCTTGCAATTACAAATCTTGATCTAATAACTCACAGCAGGGCCCATTCCTGCGCCCACCAAGAGTAACTATGAGGGCCTACAGTCTTGTGGCAACACCGTCCACCACCACCGCCAAAGGCCCAATTTTTCTGCCCTGTTCATCAGGTGCTTGCAATTACAAATCTTGATCTAATAACTCACAGCAGGGCCCATTCCTGCGCCCACCAAGAGTAACTGTGAGAGCTTACAGTCTTGTGGCAAAACCGTCCACCACCACCACCACCACCCCCAATTTTTTCTGCCCTGTTCAACAGGTGCATGCAATTACAAATCTTGATCTAATAACTCACAGCAGGGCCCATTCCTGCGCCCACCAAGAGTAACTATGAGGGCCTACAGTCTTGTGGCAACACCGTCCACCACCACCGCCAAAGGCCCAATTTTTCTGCCCTGTTCATCAGGTGCTTGCAATTACAAATCTTGATCTAATAACTCACAGCAGGGCCCATTCCTGCGCCCACCAAGAGTAACTGTGAGAGCTTACAGTCTTGTGGCAAAACCGTCCACCACCACCACCACCACCACCCCCAAATTTTATGCCCTGTTCAACAGGTGCATGCAATTACAAATCTTGATCTATTAACTCACAGCAGGGCCCATTCCTGTGCCCACCAGTCTTGTGGCTACACCAACATCTAATAGGGCAAATTTCTGCAGAGTATATACGCCAGGCCCCTACTTTCAAACATCCAACTTACAAACGACTCCTACTTGCAAATGGAAAGAGAAAACAGGAAGTGAGAGGAAATCTACCCCTAGGAAGGGAAATTCTATCCTGTTAGATTTAATTTGGGAAAAAGGTATCTCCTCTCTACTGATACTTTATCACCAATCCTTGTTTCAATTAAAACCCCACTTTTCCAAAAACATTTGTCATTGGGACGGAAAGTGAGGTGACATGTTCTGAACAGATGTGCAAAGACAGCAAATGTTACAGGGGTGATAACCCTCCCTATGTTCTCCAAAAAGCTTAAAAATAGATTTTTTTTTTGGGATGGAGCTACACTTCATAATGTACCTGTTCAGATTCTACTTAAGATCAAACCTAAAGCCGCAAGTGGTTTTAAATGGCTTCTTTTTTTCCTTTACAAATGTCATTTTGTGCAAGGACAGTTCTAAACACGGGAAACACATGCCACTTCACAGGCATACTTTAGACACCCCCCAGGTACCATATTTAAAGGAAAATTTCACTTTTTTTTTTTTCACTTTATGCATCATTAAAATGACTGCTCCCGAAAAAACGTTAGTTTTTAAAAGTTCTTTTTGCATTGATATATGTCCCCTGGGGCAGGACCCGGGTCCCCAAACCTGTTTTATGACATTAACATGCATATTGGCCGTTGTAATTAGCACTTTTGATTTTGAACGTTCGCGTCCATTATAACGTATAGGGTTCGAAAATTCGCGCGAACTTTCGGTCCGTTCGAAGGTTCTGGTTCGAACCGAACCCGGGGGTGTTCGGCTCATCCCTACTGGCCAATATTGCCAGTGTACCCTGTCATTGAGATTGTCTGTGAAAATCAAACTGTTCTGTAGCATCGCATACAGCTTTAGGGTAACCCCCAAACATGCTATTTAACTGCTTGCCGACCAGTCACCATCATTCAACCCGCTCTTATGCCCCGTACACACGGTCGGAAAAAATGTCCGATCGGACCATGTTGTCGAAAAATCCGCCCATGTGTACGGGGGCTTAGACACAGCCAAAACGTTTTTCACACTGAACCGGTCGTGCAACAGACAGAAAACACGGCGTTTAATACAGGCAAAACCGCCCTGGGACACAGAATCTGACAAGTATGTTCTCCCTCCGCTGTTTGCATAGCTTTGGATAATGCCTCCGACAATGTGCGCACGCGCTGTGTTGACGTCACGCCAGCTGATCAACATATCAGCTGGAGTGACTTTTGTGACCTCCCATTGGAGGCATTTTTCGATGGGTGGGCATTTCTCAATAGAACACCGGTGAACCGTGATCCCTCAGAGAGCCAGAACGGGGATCTGTCAATGTAAACAGACAGATCCCCCTTCTGTCAGGTGAAGTAGAGAGAGATTGTCTGTTTTTAGTGAATAGGAACAGCGATCTCTCTGTACTCCCAGTTAGTTCCCTCCCCTCACAGTTAGAAACACCTCCCTAGAGAACACTTAACCCCTTGAGCGCCCCCTAGTGTTAACCCCTTCCCTGACAGTGACATTTATACAGTAATCAGTAGCTGTATTTTTAGCTCTGATCGCTGTATAAATGTCAATGGTCCCAAAAAAGTGTCAAAAATGTCCGATCTGCCCATCGCAATGTCAAAGTCCCGCTAAAAATCACTGATCACCACCATTACTAGTAAAAAAATATATATATAATAAAAATGCCATAAATCTATCCCCTATTTTGTAGACACTATGAATTTTGTGCAAACCAATCAATATATGCTTATTGCGATTTTTTTTTTTACCAAAAATATGTAGAAGAATACGTATTGGCCTAAACTGATGATTGTTTTTTTTTATTTTTTGGGGGGGATATTTATAAAAGCAAAAAGTAAAAAATATTGATTTTCTTTGTTCAAAATTGTCGCTCTTTTTTTGTTTATAGCGCAAAAAATAAAAACCGCAGAGGTGATCAAATACCACCAAAAGAAAGCTCTATTTGTGGGGAAAAAAATTGCTTGTGTACAAAGTCGCATGACTGCGCAATTATCAGGTAAAGTGGCGCATAGCCATATCGCAAAAAATGGCCTGGTCATTAAGGTGGTAAATCCTTCCGAGCTGAAGTGGTTAAAGGAATTTAATTTTTCAGTGTTGCCCTTGAAGCCAAATGATCTCTCACCTGTATGGTATTTATTTATTTGCATTGGTATATGTTCCCAATGGCAGTGCCCAGTTTCCCAATGACAATTGCTTGCCTATTAGCTCGAAAACTGCCGGAATCTACTAACAGGACTCCCCCCGTTTCAATGGGATTCACTGCTAAGTTTGAGTTCACCAAATTTCAAACAAGATACACAAAACCCTTGACGAATCAAACTTAAGCAGTGGGAGGTGCTGGAATTGGGGGGAGGGACAAGGTGTGTGAGGGGTGCTGTGACTGGACGGCAAGATGAATGGAAGGAAGGGCACTGTGATGACCAAAATAATGGACAGTTCAAAAGGACACAATGAGGTGACAAGTTTGAGGTCACAGTAGCTGTATTAGCATCTATGGACATTAAATGTATATATCTTATAATAACCTTCATCACTAAATTGGGTCAAGAAAAAATTCTTGTATTTTTTTGTTTATTGTAAATGTCCTTTCTCCTCCTTGTAACTCTCTGTATACATATTTTCAAAAGTGTATAAAGCCTGAATAAGGGATCTAGGTTATCCAAAAAGCTTGAATCTTTAATAACTTAAAGAAGAATTCCAGGAACTGTCAGGGACCTACCCGCAGGAGAACTGGCATCAATGGCCAGCAGAATCACGGACCTGCAAATACAAATTCCCCAATGCTAATGCGCATGCACGCACGGGCGAGGGCAGCCAGGACAACATATGCGCCAGTGTGCACGCGCGCGCCAACGCGTGCCAGTGTGATCTGTGTTGACCCCGGCTTGACCCTTGGCTTGTTCCTGTTTACCCCCTTGATCTGCTGCCCTGTGTATGACCCCGGCTTGTTCCATTGACTTTGCTACTGCCTGCTGACCTGTGCATGAACTCCGGCTTGGCTCCTGACACGGCTTCTGGTTCCTTCTGCTGCACTAGCTCATCTGGTACTTCCGAAGTTCCCCTGCCCAGCGGTCTACCCTGCTCACCAGCTGCCTGCCAGTGGACTTCTCTTCTCAACCTGCCGCAGCCAGCGACCCCTGCTGCTTTGGGTATAGCACTCCCTGTGTCACCTTCAGGGGGCGCTCTGCACTTAGTCGCAAGGTAAGCCCTCCCAGCATTTCAGCCTCCGATCAGGTACGTGATAGTATCATGCAGCCAGTAACGTCAGAGGCTGACGGAGGTGCTTCCCCGCTTGAGACTCTGTGCCAGCAGATCACTGCCCTCACCCAAGCGGTGACAGCCCTACAAGGACACTATTCCCAGTTGGAGACTTGAGTCTTTGAAGTCATGTCCAAATTATATGATGAGCCGCAATGCATGGCTACTGCTGAGGCCGCCCTTTATGCCTTGCGGCAAGGGCAGCGCCCTGTGGAGGACTACATTGTGGACTTTCGCAATTGGGCTGCTGATACAGGGTGGAATGAGGCAGCTCTCAGATTCAAATTCCGTCTTGGCTTGTCTGAACTTGTCAAGGATGAACTAGCACGAGTAGAGCCCACAACCGCGTTAGAAGGGCTCATCCAGCTAACCATCCAACTTGACAGGCGCCTGCGAGAGCGACAAGCTGAACGTGTGCATTCCCTTCGGCCATCATGGAGCACGCCTACGGTTCCTGCTGTTCCTGCACCCTCCACCTCGGTCACATCCAACGGAGGGCCTATGCAAATTGGCGTAGTTCACTCTGCCCTGACCCCCAATGAGAGACTTCATCGCCGGCAGGCCAAGCTTTGCTTCTATTGTGGAGAAGCTGGACATTTTCGTCTCAACTGTCCTGTAAGGCCCAGTAGACTTTCTTTCCGCAACTCTACCAGCCTTCAAGTCCCAAGACCTTCTCCAACCCACCTTGTTCTCCATGTCGCATTACTATTGGCAAGAGGAGAGGTCAGACTTCTGGCAATAATCGATTCCGGGGCTTGCAGTTGCTTTTTGAACATTTCTCTTGCTAAAGACCTTCAGATTCCTCTTCGGAACAAGGAACATAAACTTAAGATTCATTTGGCTGATGGGTCTACACCGCAGTTTGGGCCTGTTACTCAAGAGACTTTGCCTACCCTCACCATGATTGATCCTGATCATCAGGAATACATTTGCTTTGATGTTCTTTGTTCACCAATGTTTCCTGTAATCCTGGGGCTCCCCTGGCTGCGGGCACACAACCCTCTGATAGACTGGAACACAGGGAATATCTCCTTTAAATCAACCTATTGCTACCAGAATTGCATTGTACCTGAACCGGTATCACCCCCCAGCTGCCAATTCCAGTCAGGACGTCCCTGCAGTCTACCATGACTTCTCAGATGTCTTCGACAAAAGAAAAGCTGACACTTTGCCACCCCATCGTTCTTACGATTGTCCTATTGAGTTGTTGCCTGGTGCGGAGATCCCCTTTGGACGAATATTTCCACTTTCAGAGACTGAACTTGAGACCTTACGTCAATATATTGACGAGAACTTAGAGAAAGGATTCATCCGTCCATCATCATCTCCAGCTGGGGCTGGAATATTCTTCGTGGAGAAGAAAGATCATACCCTCAGGCACTGTGTGGATTACAGGGAACTTAATAAAATCACAGTCAAAAATCGTTACCCTCTTCCCCTTGTTCCTGAGCTCTTCCAGAGATTCCGTTCTGCCCGAGTCTTTACTAAGTTGGACTTACGAGGTGCTTACAATCTTGTACGCATCAGGAAGGGGGATGAGTGGAAGACCGCTTTCAGAACCCGTTTCGGGCATTTTGAATACCTCGTTATGCCGTTCGGACTGTGTAATGCCCCAGCGACCTTTCAACATTTTGTAAATAACATCTTTAGAGAGTTCCTGGATCATTTCCTGATTGTATACTTGGATGACATCCTCATCTTCTCTGACACCTTGGAGCTACATAGAACCCATGTCCGGAAGGTGCTATCCACATTAAGAGAACACCGGCTCTATGCAAAAGCAGAAAAGTGTCAATTCGAACATACGTCCATACAATTCCTGGGCCTAATTATTTCCACGTCTGGGATAGCTATGGACCCACAGAAAGTATCCGCTATTCTGGAATGGTCAGCCCCTACCAACAAGAAAGGTATCCAAAGATTTGTAGGGTTTGCTAACTTTTATAGGAGATTTGTTAAAGACTTTTCTGGTATTATTGCCCCCATTACTCAGCTGACTCGCCAGCATACCCGTTTTCAGTGGTCCTAGGAAGCCCAAGAAGCTTTTGATAAGCTAAAGACTCTATTCACCTCGGCCCCCATTCTGCAACATCCAGATCCAGCCCTGCCCTATGTTTTGGAGGTCGATGCATCTGAAGTTGCCATTGGGGCTGTCCTGTCCCAACGTCAAGGCCCTAAAGCTTTACTACACCCTGTGGCCTTTTTCTCCCGAAAACTAAGCCAGCTGGAAAGAAATTACGACGTAGGAGACCGGGAATTACTGGCAATAAAAGCTGCCTTTGAAGAATGGCGATACTTACTTGAAGGCGCAGCTCATCCCATCATGATATTCAACGACCATAAAAACCTTGAATATCTTAGATCCGCCAAAAGACTAAGACCACGGCAAGCCAGATGGGCCTTGTTCTTTTTGAGGTTTAACTTCCATCTTACTTATCGCCCGGGGTCCAAGAATGGGAAGGCAGATGCCCTCTCACGTATGTTTCCAGAGACTCCAGAGACTGTCATCCCTAGCACCATCTTGTACCCCCAGAATTTCCTCTTAATTCAACCTGACCTAAGATCAACCCTTGAACAAACCTCTGCTCAATACTCTGAATCCAAAAGTTCCACATTCAGAAGGCAGGAAGGACTCCTGTGGCACAAGGACAAGATCTTCGTTCCCGAAAGAGCCAGACTTCAGGTCCTCAAGACCTTCCACGAACACCAGCTTGCCGGCCACTTCGGAATCCACAAGACTACTGAGCTAATTCAGTGATCCTACTGGTGGCCTAAATTGAGGCAAGATTGTAAGGACTTTGTAGGCTCCTGCACAACCTGTGCCAGAAATAAGAGAAGCTGCACACAAGCCTGGGGTCTGTTAAGACCACTACCTATCCCAGACCGTCCTTGGAAGATGCTGTCCAATTTTATTGTGGAGCTACCCCCATCCGAAGGCTTTTCTACTATCCTGGTGGTGGTTGATCGTCTAACAAAGATGGCCCACTTTCTGCCTCTACTAGGTACCCCCTCTGCCATAGATACAGCACATATCTTTATTAAAGAAATCGTAAGATTGCATGGCCTACTAGACAGTATTGTCTCCGACAGAGGAGTGCAGTTTACGTCAAGGTTCTGGAGGGCTCTATGTAAAGCGTTGAACATTGATATCTGTTTGTCCTCTGCCTATCACCCACAGAGTAACGGCCAGACGGAGAGGACAAATCAGACGCTAGAGCAGTACCTCCGCTGTTTTTCCACCTTCTCTCAAGATAACTGGGTAGCCTTGCTCCCGTGTGCCGAATTCGCATATAACAACTCGGTACACGCCTCTACCAATCAGTTCCCGTTCTGGGACCAAGGTTCATCGGTCCCTTTGCAATCAAGAAAGAGATTAATCCTGTGACCTTTGAATTGTCCTTGCCAAACTCGTACAAGATCCACCCAGTCTTCCACGTCTCACTGCTCAAGCCAATCAGTGCTGGCCCCTTTTCTGGAAGGGAGGATCCTCCTCAACCTCCAATTTCAGTGGGCGAAGAAACAGAGTATGAGGTGGAAGCCATCCTCGATTGTCGGAAAAGAGGTAGACAAATTCAATACCTAGTGAAGTGGAAGGGTTACTTACCTGAGGAAAGCTCCTGGGAACCTGCAATTAATGTTCATGCCCCTAAGTTGCTGCGTGAATTCTTCAGAAGATTTCCAGAGAAGCAAGCACGCCTGGGCATCCGGAGACTGCCCCTTGGGGGGGGGGCACTGTCAGGGACCTACCCGCAGGAGAACTGGCATCAATGGCCAGCAGAATCACGGACCTGCAAATACAAATTCCCCAATGCTAATGCGCATGCGCGCGCGGGCGAGGGCAGCCAAGACAACATATGTGCCAGTGTGCACGCGCACGCCAACGCGCGCCAGTGTGCACACACGTGCGCCAATGCGCGCCAGTGTGCACACACGTGCGCCAATGCGCGCCAGTGTGCACACACGTGCGCCAATGCGCCCACGTGTGCGCCAATGCGCGCGCAATAAGTGAGGGACGCCAGTGTCCTATTTAAAGCTTGCTGCAGCAGGGACCAACTGCTGCATGATCTTCAGCTCCCTGTGTGTTTCTAGTTCCTGTTTGTCCGTCTGATCTGTGTTGACCCCGGCTTGACGCTTGGCTTGTTCATGTTTACCTTCTTGATCTGCTGCCCTGTGTATGACCCCGGCTTGTTCCATTGACTTTGCTACTGCCTGCTGACCTGTGCATGAACTCCGGCTTGGCTCCTGACACGGCTTCTGGTTCCTTCTGCTGCACTATCTCATCTGGTACTTCCGAAGTTCCCCTGCCCAGCGGTCTACCCTGCTCACCAGCTGCCTGCCAGTGGACTTCTCTTCTCAACCTGCCGCAGCCAGCGACCCCTGCTGCTTTGGGTATAGCACTCCCTGTGTCACCTTCAGGGGGCGCTCTGCACTTAGTCGCAAGGGAAGCCCTCCCAGCATTTCAGCCTCCGATCAGGTACGTGATAGGAACTGTTTTTTGCCTCGCACTGCATGGGTTAACTGCTCATTTTTGCCTAGGGGTGAGGAGAGCAGAGATATACTTACCTAATCCGCCAATCCTCCGAGCGCAAGACTGGTTCCTAACGCTCCTGCCCCCCCCCCCCCAGCACACTAGTGGTCTTGTGAATGGACTGTTCCTGATGTCATCACGCCCATAGACTGGCTCTAGACATGAGGACGGCAGGAACAGTCCACCACTGGACGTGGGGGAGCGTTGTTTTCCAGGGATCGAAGGATCAGGTAAATAACCTTTCAGCCTTTCAGTGCGCCTCTGGACAAATCTAGCAGTTAACCCATGTAGTGCTGGCACAGCACCACTGCATGTGAGAAAAAAAATGTTTAATGGAGTTCTGCTTTAAACGATAAGTTCACCTTTGGGAAAATGTAACATGTTCCACCCATTTTTAGGGTGGAACATGTAACATGTTACCATTCCTGCAGCCTCTCGTTGATCCCACCCCTCAATGTGACAGCGAGCGGAGGATCTACTCCCTGCACCCGTTGTTACAACTCTCATAGGGCCACGTCAGTCATTCACAGAGATCTGGGAATGAACTACAAGTACCGACAGGCTTTGCCGCTAATGGCTTAGAGTTCTCAATTAACTACTAGGGTGCTAGTGAGTGCTTTAGGTAGTTCATTGAGTCTTCCTGTCATTGTGTAACTGCCTGCCATGTGATCTGCTGATCGCAGGTGCAATGCTTTTCAGGCTCCTACAAAAAAATTGTAAATGCACATTTTTGTTTATTATTTTTTAGGCCTGGTATGAATTTTAAAAATGGCGTGGGATCCTCTCCAAAATCTATACCAGATCATTATCCAAACATGCAGCTCGGCAGGCCAGAAAAAGGGGGGAATGAGCAAGCAACCCTCCCCCTCCTGAACTATTTCAAGCCACATTCCCTCAACATAGGGGGTGGGGTGGGGGGGGGCTCATGTTGATGGGGACAAGGGCCTCTTTCCCACAACCCTGGCCCAGTGGTTGTGGGGGTCTGCGGGTGGGGGCTTATCGGAATCTGGAAGCTCCATTTAGCAAGGGGGCTCCCAGATCCTGCCCCCCCCCCCCAGTTAATAAAAACATAACAACAGTTTTTGACAAGTCCTTTATTAAAAAAACACAAAAACAACCAGAACAGAAAAAAAAAAATCACCAGCATCCAAGGACACCATTGAATTACAGGTAAACAAAGGTACAGAGGTTACCTAGTAAAGTAATCGGGTAACCCCCCCCCCCCCCCCCATGTTTTTACACCTCATTGGGCGAGTGTAATTCGCCAATGACGGGTAAACATGGGGTTGGGTGATCCTACCCCTTATTGAGATTAATCGACATTATTCGTCCAATGAGAGGTAAACATGGAGGAGGAGTCACCGGTTACGTCACCGGGTAACCCCTGTCAATATGGGTTTGTTTTAAACTTGATTTATTCAAGAAAATGTGTATACCAGACATATAGCATACAAAAAGTATGACATATCAAAAGGGGAGACACACTTCATCATCACATGACATGTAAACACATATTATCGCAAACATTCTTTTGTCAATTTCAGCTGTCAACGGGGGAAACCCACTGACAGCTGATAAGTCATCGGTTGTTAAGTACACAGCAGCTGGCTTCCCGGCCCACTCCTTAACAACCAGCCATTCGTCACATAGAATTTGGATCGGTCAATCGTTTTTCGACTTATGCAAATTAAAATCGTTCTGTAAATTTGGAATTCGTTAGAAAATGAATAAATGAAATGAAACTAAATAAATCTAAACAAATTCCAAAATGAATCAAGGACTAAATTAGTAAGACAACAAATCAATCTGAAGCAGAACTAAACAAATGTTTCCGTTCTGCACATGTCTAATTATGGTTATGATTTATTAGCGCTAGTATTATTCTAGCAGCAATGACAGCATCAGATATATACAATACACTACGTAGTGTTCTATGCATATAAATACTAGGACCATCTCAATCAATTATTTTGCCATGCTTACATCATTATCAGTCACAGCATTTGTTAGTTTATGACTTTTACACCTTGTAATATTTGTTAAGCAAGATGAAACATTAACAATAAGCTAATGGTGATGCTAATTGACCTAAGCCTCAGTGGTATTCACAAGACCCTGTGAGAGAACAACCCTTGAGTTTAATTTCTTATTCAATATGTCTCTTAGGGAGCTACTAAAAGTTAAAAGCTAAACAAAACAAGTGAGGAACACTTTCCAATTTACAAATTCCCATAACAAATGGTTCTCCTAAATAGAGCTTAACTCAGGGGAATAGATGTTACACTTTAAACAAATTAAGATCATTTTTGTTACAATATAAACAATACATTTTGTTAATTAAAGTGGGGGGACACCCTAAAAAAAAAAAAAAAAAGCATTAATATTCTGGAAAAAAAATAAAAATAAAAATGAAAAAAAATAAATGTTTTTTACCTGATCCGAAATCCCTGTTGCTAGGCAGTCTTCCTAATCTGCCTTCTTCCTACGCCGCGGTGATCTTCGTTCTTCTGACCTCCGCCGCATTGTCTTCTGGGTAATGGGGCGTGCTGTGTTATGGGAACTGTGTGTTGCCTAACACAGCGCGTCCTATTCACATAGCGCATGCGCAGTAGGAAACGGCAGTGAAGCCGTAGTCTTCACTGCCTGTTTCCCTTACTGAGGATGGCAGCGCTGGGACCGGAGCGCCGAGGGACATCTCGGCCTCCATGACCGACAGAGCAGGCGCCCTGGGAGGGTAAGTGTACTTATTAAAAGTCAGCAGCTACTTTTTTTTTAGCTGATGACTTTTAAAAAAAATTTTTTTAAGCTGAAACACCCCTTTAAAGTGATTGTAAATGTTTGCATTTTTTTTTTTAAATAACAAACATGTCATACTTACCTCCACTATGCAGGTCGTTTTGCACAGAGTGGCCCCGAACCTCGTCTCCTGGGGTCCCCCGGCGGCTCCTCTGAGCAAGGGTTGTGGGGATGAGGCCCTTGTCCCCATCAACATGGGGAGAAGGTGCTTTGGGGGGCTCCCCCAAAGCACCCTCCCAATGTTGAGGGCATTTGGCCTGGTATGGTTCAGGAGGGGGCTCTCTCGTCCCCCCTCTTTTCCTGTAGCCTGCCAGGTTGCGTGCTCGGATAAGGGCCTGGTATGGATTTTGAGGGGGACCCCGAAGCCCTTTTTTTAATTTTTTTTATTTTTCCTTAAAATCCATACCAGACCTGAAGGGCCTGGTATGGATTTTAAAGGGGGACCCCCACGCCATTTTAAAAAAAAAAATTGGCACGGGGTTCCCCTTAATATCCAGACCTAAGGGCCTGGTATGCCATGCCGTTTTTTTATTTAAAGTTGCCTGGCCTGGGGGCGACTTAAAGTTGTGTTGTTAGTCGCCCCAAGTCGTGTTGAAGTCACCCCAAGTCGCGCTGTGATTCATACTCAAGTCCTGTCCAGGTTGCCTCCCAAAGTCGCGCTGGAAGTCGTGTTGCCCCTGTGTGAATTGACTCTTAATGATACGGCGTGCGCTATTATCAATGGCATATTAATATTGCTGTTGAGCATATGAGTGTCGGTTCACACGCTCAATTAATGATTTATCCGGCGCACCATTTAAGGTATGAACCGGCGCAGCGCATTCATCTTAGCAAATTACCCTCTTTGTCTGGAGTTGGGCTTTAATACTGACTACCGTTCTGAAAACTCAATTCCAAAGTTAATATAGAGTTTTTTTTTGTTTCTGATTGCAGACAAAGTGGAGAAATGGTCTTACATTACCTTTTAGAATTTCCTGCAGACAAATGTGATTTGTTAATAGAATACATTCCCATTATTGCTGTTGCACATGAACCTCAGCCGTTGTTTCAAACCTCTAAAGCAATTACCTAATTCTCCAACCGAGTACAGAGGGGGAAGAAGCTTTGTGAGAGCATAAGCTGATCAATGTAAAACTGAAAACCTATTAATTAAGCAGATCCTTTGCAGAACCCTGTTATTTTTACTTCATAGAGATTACAGCAAAGATTTTCTTTTATTTTTCTCTGGTGAAATAAAAAACGACAGAACTTGTGTTAAGGTGCATATGAGATTATCATCACCCAATCCAAGTGAATCCAGCCATGTAATCTAGTTATTATCACATAATTTGGAGCACCTGACCACGCCAGACGGTTGTTTTGAAGGAATAGGCCACTTTAATTAATTTTGCACTGTGTCTCTGAGATAAAACTAACATAGAGAGTCAATGGGGTTGATTTACTAAAACTGAAGAGTGCAAAATATGGTGCAGCTGTGCATGGTAGCCAATCAGCTTCTAACTTCAGCTTGTTGAATTAAGCTTTGACAATAAAACGTGGAAGCCGATTGGTTTCTTTGCAGAGCTGCACCAGATTTTGCACTCTCCAGTTTTAGTAAATCAACCCCAATGTGTCACAGTAAGGGGTCACAAAGGAGATATTCATTCATTGACGCATGGGCATCTGGATGCCTCCTGGTGGTGCTAAGAGATGCTTAATCTTCTGTTGATTTTTTGTAAGTTGAAATTGTGAACAAATTTTAATGTATATGTAACTACTAATGCCTATTTACGCTTTAAAATTTCTTTGTTTCTTATATATGGATATCTTTCTTATAGAACCCACTACTATTTCTGTCCACCAGAACCCCCTGAAGAAGAATCTACAAGTTGAAACCCGTAGCAGTCACCACTGAGCCTCGCAGCCGTTATGGCAGACTTAGAGTAACATATGTTATGCCTTTTTCATATAATGAATATATTGTGTTTTACACTCTTTGATGTTTTAAATCATGTTCTAATAAAAATGTTGTAATTTCTTTTTAGATATTTGTTGATGGTTATCAAAGTCCCCTTCATGGTTTTGTTTATTCATAATTTGTTATTAGGGATTGGCACCTCTACCTGTGAGACCCATTAGGCACAAGCTGTATTGTGACGGGAGTTACTTTGGGCGGGGGGCTGGTGGAACCCAGCTTACCTTGGAGAGCACTGGAATCTCTTTGTCCAGCTCCCCCGGCCCCTCCAATGTGTAAGTTATCCTGTGTCAATTAGGGGCAGAGGGTGACGAGAACCCCAGTTGGGTCTGCCTAACCCAACTCACTGTACAACCACACCAGACTCAGAATTTCCTTTTGACACTGTTGTCCTGGATTCTGTGTGTGTGTGGTTTGTGCTGAAGGGATTAATGGGCAGTAATATTCCTGAACAATATCCCTCAAGGAATATATGAAGATAAATTTCACCTTTCCAACTGCTGGACTATGGTATGACCTTGATCTCACAAAACTGTTGTAGTCTTTTTACTAGGTTGTTTGAAGTGTGACTGCTGTCCCATATTTCTAAGTTACCAGGCAGTCACACTTCTCCCAGCCAGGCTTGTGGAACTATTATCGGCCACCATTGTTACCACGCCCGTCTCCTCTTTACTGTTTGTATTATGTGTATCTTGCAGGAAGACCAGGGACAGGGAGGAGAGGGGAGGGGGAATTCCTCCAACAGCCTCCCTGCTGATAAGGGGGTCTGTTGTTGAAATGTTTGAATACCCGTGTGTCCCTTATTGCTGATTGGACAGTTTACCCCACCCTGAACCAACGGGATTTCCCCTGAGTGTTACCTCTCTGTACATGTGTTTGAATAAACAGTCGGATGTTTTTCCTCCCTTCACTGTTGTCTCAACAAGTATATGGGGGGGCTAAGGGACCTTGGATCGTGCTGGTTCCAGAAAAAGGAAGCATTTATGGCAGGCATAGTCCTGCTGAGGATGGGGATTCATCACAATTGGTGGCAGCACTAGTATTCCAGTGTTTCTCTTCTCCCTCAGTTTCTCTCCCTCACTCAGTTAATGTGACCCCAGGGCTGACGGAGAGGGGCAGGAGAGGAGCAAACAATGTCCTGCATATAAACCAATGGTGTTTTTGGATGTTAGGGTGAAAGTTTTATGCCCCGTACACACGGTCAGACATTCCGACCACAAAATCCGTCTGATTTTTTTTTAAACAGATTTTGTCCGAAGCTTGTGTTGCATGCACACGGTCGGACAAAGTTGTCGGAAAATCCGATCGTTCCAAACGAGAGGACGTACAACGGGACTACGTTGAGGCCAGTAGCCAATAGCTTTCATCTCCAAATTTCTTCTGAGCATGCGTGGCACTTTGTGCGTCGGAATTCTCTACACACGATCAGAAAAAGTCCAATCGGATTTTGTTGTTGGAAAATTTTAGACCAGGCTCTCAAATTTTTTCCGACGGAAAAAGCCTGCTAGAGCGCACACACGATCGGATTTTCCGACAACATAATCCGATCTGACTTTTTCCATCGGAATATCCGACCGTGTGTATGGGGCATTAGTGTTGCACAATGAAAACCTGTGGCTTTGTGTCACCAAAAGTTAGGCTTGATCTACCTGCAGGCGTGTATACAATTTTTGGGCAATTTTTTGGACATTTTGCCAAGGTACCCCTGAAGAAACCTGAAGGCACCCTCGTTGAAAAGAGCTGCTTTAGAAGAAAGGGAGGTTTAGACGCATAGCTAAATCTACCCTAGGAGAGGAGAAATCTCTTGAAAGGAGTCAAAATCCAACAGTTCTCATATTTACTCATTCAGTTCCAATACTAAAATGATTTAACTTGACCCTATTTTCTTCTTATTTAATTGTCCATTCCCTTCTTCCTTTGGCTAATGTTTCAAACTTTTTTTTTTATTGTTCCTATGCATGCTATACGAGCATCAAAAGAGCAGCACATGGTCACTGTACATTCATGTTCACCAATGTCATTGAGATAACAATTTTTTTTTATCAGACACAGTTTTTTTAGAGATTAGACAGGAACAAAAAAAACTGTTGAATCAATATGGCTACCATTGTATTTTTTCCCATAATACTTTGATGTTGTAAACATAGATTTGTCTGTAACATGGGGTAGTAATATTTGAATTATCCCCTCAAACAGCCAACTCCATCTGGCTCCTGCTACATTACTGTATGCAATTAAAAGCTTATATGCCTGTTATTTATTTTTACAAAAACAGCTCCACACAAAAGTGATTTTGAATCCTTTATTAAAAATAATTGCATAACAATTTCACAATCATGTTAAAATACAGATTTTTATTACGAGATAGATGTATATGAAGCACAGTATCTCCTATTTTTGATAGCCAATGTTATGAATGTCTATTTTATTATTTAAGCCGACTTGCTTAGGCGAGGCTGCTCACCTATAAGGGGGACCTGAGAGAGGTCCAAATTAGTTAGGAAGCAGTGATGGCACCACACCAATGATCAGAGTCCATAAAAAGATTCTAATAAATAATTGATAGAAAAAGAAAGCCAAAGCCAGGGATTTGTACACCTCCCCCTTCATATCAAGTAAAAGGTAGCTTCAAGATTGCCTGGACTCAATAGGATATTGTTCGTATGTTTTTTACAGAATCCGGAATTGGATAATATCATCAGCAAATTATTTAATCATGAAATACCTGAATATTGATTCTGTATTTATAAGTATCTACAATATCATATTGAGTCCAATCAATCCTGAGGTTACATATTACATAAGCCCTGATGAAGGGGAAGTGTTCAAACCCCTGAAACCTGTTGGAGTTGGCTTCCATTTTCTACCAATTTTTTCATTCAAAACTTTTTCTAGAATCTATGGTTACTGGTGTGACATCGGTACTGCTTTCTACATACTTCTATTGCTGTCTGTGTCCTCCTTGTGGAGCTTCCTTCACTTCTTCTTGCAGGAACTGCAGTAGGATGCCTCCAATGGGGACACAGACAGCAATAATATGTATATTCAGCGGTACAGGAAAAGATTAGAGACTTTGTTAAGTTT